>CM055110.1:28924326-29370412 GCA_029204225.1 Diphasiastrum complanatum
ACATGGAGGGATGATGGGGATCCACATGGCCGATCAGGCTGTGGGGATAAATAGGCACTCACAATGCCATTGTGGTCGGCATTTTCAGAGGCTGTGAGAGGGCTAGTGATAGACAGTGAGAGAGCAAGCGAGAGCCGGTGACAGGCTGTGAGAGGCTGTTTGAGAGCCAGGGTGCTGTGAGAGGGTGTTCAAGGATCAGGGTGCTGTGAGGAGAAGGTCGATCGAGATGGCTGAGCGAATACCACCGAAGCCCGAGGGCGAAGCCAGGAGAAAGCTTGAGGAAGATATCCGAAGGCACAACGAGAGGCATCGGAAGCAAGAGGCAGATATCCGAGAGATGCTGCGACAGACTCGACAGAGAAATCCGGAACCGGAGCCACCCGCCCCCGCTGTGGATCCTGTCCCCGCTGTCGAGCTGGATCTGGATGAGCAGATCGGAATGAATTTCACACGACGACAGCTCATCATGGTCAGGGAAAGGGCGGCCAGACGTCGGGCTAACCAGGAGGCAGCTCGGGCTAACCGGGAGGCAGAGCAAGAGCGACAAAACAATGCACCAGACGAGGGCGAGGAGTCGGTGGAGGATCAGTGAGGGATGTTTAGAATAGATGAGGTCCACCCGTATGTGGCGGACTGTTGCTATGTAGTTTTCGGCAGTTTATGGTGCAGCAAATAACTAGATGGCTGCTTAAAAAAATGACAGTATATGTGATGTTATCCTGATACAACGGTTGAATATATACATAGTTGTTTTTTGTGCAACGCGAGCCTGGTCATGTAAGATGCAATGTTTGTAATTTTTTTAAATGCAGATGTATTACATGTGTTTATTCAATGTCGTTTGGGGTGTAGGGGTGATTGTTGTGCTCATGATGTAGGTGCATCTATGTGAAGCTAGCATTCACTTCAAACGAAATTAAATGAAAATAGGATTCACACACGCACATAGAATTCTTCAACATAAAATAAAGCATCACATGTACAGAGCGACATACGCACAATGTGCAGCAAATAATGTAGGCCAAACACTGTATATAATGTGAAAAATCATCTGAGTACAATGGTAGACCGACTGCTAGAGACAAACTACTGAAACTAAAACAATAGAGCCACAATCAATGCTCTGGCTCTGACTCAGACGAATGCTCTGGAGACAACTCAGGGCCCCGAGCTGACTCTCGCAGCCGATATCTCTGCCTGTCTGGAACTGGCATGGGCTGTGTATCCGAGGGGGAAGACTCGTCATCCTCATCCTCCCAATCAGCCTCCGCATCAGCCCCCAAGCAGGCCAAACCAACAACACCTGCTCCAACTGGCTGTGATACTGCACCTCTACCTGTACCTGGAGCCCTGCGTGGTCGTCCTCTCCTCCCTGGCAGTTTCTGTGCCTTGCCTTTCTTGTTCGGTGCACCCTTGGGCCTGCCTGGTCTCTTGCGGACAAGAGGAGCTGTCAATGCCTCGTCACCCCCATGCAAATCACCTGGCTGGCTAGGCTGGGCCCAAGCTGAGGCCGGCTGGGATAGGGAAGCAAAAGAGGGAACTCCCTGTGCAACTGAGCGAGGAGGATGAGCTCGTGGAGTGTGTGCCCGTGGGGCTGCTGCAGGTGGAGGAACTGGCTGTGCAGGAGGCGAGTACAGTGGCGATATGTACTGAAAGGGGCGCTGTGGTGGCCGGTACTGGTACATCCTGGGTGCTGCCAAAGGAGGAGGATGTGACGTGGGTGCTGCCACTGGAGGAGACACTGTGGATGTGGGCGCTGCAAGAGAAAACCTGGGCACAGATGGTGGCCTGCCATGGAGACCTGGTGCTGCAGAAGTGGACGGCGATGGAGGGGATGCAGGCCTAAATGGCATCGGTGGCACTGGAGGAGCTGTGCGACGCACATACACCCTCTGAGGAGCTGGAGGAACTGTAGGCACCTCATGCGGCTGCTCTGGCTGGGACTCTGTGTGTGGCATGCTGGCAAGAGATGATGGGGGCGCCCTGACACTCGGCATCTGCAAGGCCTCTGAATCCAATGTGGCAACCAAGTCGGCCAGCTGGGCATCCGAATACAAATGCTCTGGGCTCTGGGACTCATCCTGTGCACCAGCCTCTAAATCATCCTGTGCACCGACCTCTGAATCATCCTGTGCACCAACCCCTGAATCAACCCAAGCCTCATCCCGTGCCTCATCATGTGCACCCTGTAGACCCTGCATGGCCTCCCAATCTGTGCAATGAAAGTCATCAGGTGCCTCCTCTGGTGTGCTGTCGTAGTAACGGCCATGACTCTGTGCTGCACGCATCCAAACATCTGCGGGACCAGCATCTAAACCACTCTGCCCTCTATCAAGAGCCTCCTCCATCATGTCGACATAGGTAGGTATGCCACTGCCCCCCCCCTGTGTGCCCTGCCTGTCTGCCGGTATAACCTGTGCCATGTGTCCCACCTCTGCCACGTGATGCACCTGTGACCCCTGCCCGTGGCGTGTGCCCTGCACCTGTATAATCTGCCTCATCCCTCTCTGGTCTGGCAAACACAACCCGAATGGGCTCATCCTCATCATGCTCATCCTCTGACACTGGCTCATCTGCCTCATACAATGGGGGCTCTCTGTGCTCAAGCCCAAGCTCTCTCTCTCTCATCTCGGCAAGCTCCCTCTCTCTCTCTGCCATCAACTGTGTGCCCAGGTCATCTGCAGGCATGGGATGGGTGCTGTCCGTAGGCAAGTCAACCTGGCGCTCCAAATCAGATATCTTCGTCTGCAAGGTTTAAAATTTGCATGTCATAGAGACAACTTTTTCAAGAAATGAAATCAACATACCAGGAGTCAACCAACATGCTATGAAAGATTAGCTTATCACCTGCAATGCGCTCGTAATGGTCGGAAGCCTCCTGGCGAGACGTGAGTTGGTGCTACAGAACACCAACCGCTCCAACTGACTCACTGACAACCGGTTTCTTCTCCTCGTGTGAATCAGTGCCCATGTGCTCCAATTACGCTCACACACAGAGGCAGCACAGTCCTGTGGTGCGTGCATTGAAATACTTCAGCACATTGTGGCAAAGGTGAAACTTCAACGAAACACAAAAAATGGAGGATAAAATGAGATGCATACCTGAGAAAGGACACGCAGTGCAAGACGCTGTATAGATGGGTATGTGCTACCGAACATGGTCCACCAGGTAATGGGTAGCTGCCTCCTCTCTGGATCCTGGGCAGCCGGGTGGCCGAATGTGCCCATGCCGAAACGAAATGCAGCGAGCTCCTCCATGAGCCTGATAGGATCCAAACCTATGTGTGGACCCACCCTGTGAATGTACTGAAGCCAATCGGCCTCGAGCTCCCTGTCTGCGATCTGTGTCGGAGAGAGGAAGAGGGGATGCAGCATGTGTGCAACGCTGTGGATACTCCTGTGGAAGTAGTTCCATCGCGTCTCCCATATGAACTTCAGCTCTGTCATCCTGCAGGTGAGGGGCATGTGGTTTAGGGCATTACGAAAAAGCTTAACATTGACAGAAAAACAAACTAGCAAGTACTGAAAAGATAAAGGTCAATTGCAACACTGTACCGCTTACCTCTCTGGCTGCAAGATGGGCAGCTGCAGGAACTGTCCAATCCGGTCCATGAGCTCATACACCAGTCCAAGTGTCGACCCCTCGCTGTCAGCCATGCGGAGCACAATGTAGAGTGGTCGAAGCAGTCCTGACAATGTCTGTGCATCCCTCCAGAACTGGTCTCCCCTCACCGTGGAAGAAAAGTGCTCCCCATCCTCAGTGTGCGGAAATGTACTGGCACCCCAAAGATCACTGGCAACCATCTGTAGAAGCTGGGCCCTGCACCTGATCAAACGGTCGATGACCACCAAGTCGAATGCAAAGCGCGTGGGGGCTGGCTTACGGAGGTCCAGATGGCTAAACACCCGAAACATGGCAAGAACACGCCTCTTTCTGGTGACAAAAGTCACCAGGAAGAGGGCCTCCCGGACGATGGCTCTAACCCAGGGAAGTGCTCCAATGTCCCCCATCAAAAGGTCTATGCCGTGGGCTGCACAGGGGGTATGAACAATATGAGGGAACTCGGCCTCTAGCAGTACACCCATCTGAATGCAGTTCGTGGCATTGTCCGTCACCACCGTGACGACATGCTGTGGGCCTATGGCTAGGATGGAAGACCTGATGACATCAAACATGAACTCTGCAGATATGACTCTCCCCCCCCTGCTGCAATCCACTGCCCTCAAAAACTGTGTGCCCATGCAGCTGGAGACCAGTATGTTGAGGATCGGCCTCCTCCTGACATCAGTCCAGCCATCGGACATGATGCTGCAACCGTAAGTGGCCCAGTGCCGACGCAGAGGCTCCATCTCTCTAGACAAGGACTCGACCCTATCCCTCAGCATGTGTGTGCGGACAACCTCTGAACTAGGGACTCTCCAGCTAGGGCTGACAGACTGTGCAAGGCGGAAGGCCCTTCTGAAGGGCTCAGAGTCGGTGATGGCAAAGGGCAGGTTCAGCTCGTAAACCAGACTGGCCACGGCCTGTGTGGCCTCTCTGTCCATGTGCGGCTGATGTGCGCCGCGAATGGTCTGCTGCACGAGGGCTCTCCCTGGTGGACGACGGGTGGTGGACCTCCAGCACGGTGCACCAACCGTGACGGGAATGGACGATGACGCGACAGGCTGGGCGCTGGTGGATGCATCGGCTGTAGACGTGGAATGGGGAGAGTGGGATGCACTGGCAGGGATGGGTGCAGCAGCATAGGTGGGGTGCACTGGTGGAGGGGCAACATCTGGCATGGGGTACGAAAACTGCTGGCTGAGGAGGTCATCCGGATGGGAAGGGAAGGAAGAAGGGATCTCTTCCACATCCTCGAAGGCCCGCCCAGTACCATCCTGGGCCTGCTCGGGTGGCGGAGAGTCCATGAGAAAGTCGTAGACTGGTGGAGTGCGAGCAACAGTGGGTGGTGGTGGAACCGCAGTGGCAACTGTCGGACGCGATGGGACGGGATCCACCGGAATCTGAGCAGATGGGGGTGCATGAGGCAGAGCTGTCTGAGGGGCAAAGGGACCAGAGGAGGATGCACTCCCTCTCCTCGTGCGTGCCAGCCAAGCAGGCAGCAACTCTGGGTTAGTCACATAAGGAGCGGTGCAAAATCGGAGAACGCCCTCCGAAATGGTGTTCTCCCCTGCCACGAGCCGCGGCCCGTAGGTGTCCAGTAGTCGCTGCCTGTCGGGGACGGTCATGCTGCCACAAGGGGCAGCATTCAAGGTGGCACCATTTTTGGCGCGTGCACCGAGCAGATGGCCTTTAAGGCGAGTGAGGGATGCAGCAAACTCGACGAGACAGTATCGGCAGCGCACGATCTTCTGACCGGTCTTGTTGGCCTTGTCGGCAACCCGCCTGACAATGTCTACCTCGTCCCACAGACCGGAAAGGTCGGATTGCACCATTGCGATGGAGAAAACTAAGGACAAAACGCTGGAAAAAAAACAGCAGGGTACACTATGTGAGAGACGCTGAAAATGGGCGAAGGCAGGTTCTTGCAAATCAGATGCAAGGCAGGGCGGTCTGTGGGCGAAGGGCGACGCAAATCAGACGCAAGGCAAGGAAGACAGGGCAGCAAAACCAGTAGCGAAGGCAGGGCAACGATGGCTGGAAAAAAATTGGGAGAGAAGAAGCGAGGGGGGCGGGTAGATTAGGTTTAAAAAAATTTCAAAAAATATTAAATATTAATTATATTAATATATTATGGTACCGCGGTACCATCATGGTACCGCGGTACCAGTACGGTCCCGCGGTACCGGGATCCGCGGTACCCAGTACCGCGGGAAACATACAGTCACTGGGGAAACATACAGTCTGAACAAGATGAACTTATTTTTTATCTTTCTTATCTTTTTTAGTGAAAGGCCCCTTGGGACACTGTCTGACTGTGTGTCCCTTGCCCATACAAACAAAGCACAAACGTTCTTGTTTGGCTTTCTCAAAATCATCTGGTTTTAAGGGCTGTATGAGTGAAGGGCGTTTCTGAGGAGCTTCACCTTTAAATTTATCCTCTTTCTTTCTTTTTAAAAATTTCTTATTAAATTGAAAGTCTTTCTGAGGAGGCTACTCAGAAAGTGGTTGTTGTCTCGCTCTCTTCCTACCCACTGAATCATCATAGATTTGAGCATATCTGAGAGCTTGCTCAAGGGTAGTAGGCGAGTTTCTCTGGACCTCTACTTTATATTCATCTTTGAGGCCACGGACAAATCCCCTAATTTTCTGATAGTCATCCATATTTTTAATCTTTAAAATTGCTTCTCGATACTGCGAGATATATTGGATGAGGGGCTTGTCCATTACTGTTCTTTCCCAGGCTTCCCAGGCTCTATCCAGTTCATTTTCTGGTAGAAATTCTCTTAGGAAAGCTTCTTCAAAAGCTTTCCATGACCGGGGAGTCTGCCCAGTCTCCTGGAGATTTAACCACCACTTATAGGCCATAGGCCCTAAGGAAAGACTGGCCTCAATAGCTTGCAAATGGTCAGGGATCTGTTTAAGAGCATGAATGTTCTTCCATTTGCTGAGGAAGGTTTGTAGAATATCTGCATTTCTATCCTTCTCTTCCCCATTAAAAGTAGGAGGCTTTAAATCTTTAAAAACACTGGGGTGAGACCGTAAAGTCTCACCCGAAACTGATGGAAGTGGAGAAGGGGATAACTGAGAAGTGGAGGGAAGGCTTCCTTTCGCGGAGCTCAAAATCAAGTTTTTGAGTTCAGCGAACGAGTCGTCCACACTGGACTTGAAATTGGCTAATGCCAGCTTCAGTTCATCCACTTCTGTTACCAATTGGAGGAACTGCTCCTTGGTAACCAGTTCGTCGCGTTCTTCGGCGAACTGTTCCTGTTCTTCCACTTACATGGGTTCCTTCCCTTTTCTGTAAGCTAAGGCTTCTGTTTCAAGTTCGTCGAAGCCTCTCTCCTGGGGTTGATCAGGTCCCTGAGGAGTGGTCATCTTCGGAACTGAAAGAGAGCTACCTTAACTTCTGAAGAAAAAAAGTCTAAAAGACTAATTTACAACTGTACAAGGGAAAGGAAAGATGACTTAGCTGTTTCTGAGGACTATATTTCCAAAGAAAGAATGAAGAGGAACCCTTTCAACTCTTTTCCCCTAGATTTCAGACCTGCTGTCCCGGAAAATGTCAGTTTGAAGCTTCAAAACGGTGCCAAATCTCCTGGTTCTTTGAGGATAGTAGCTCGCTGGTCTGATTACAACCCAACTGGCTCGTTTGCTTCTGATTTGAGACCCAAAAAATATTTCAATTTCTGATTTTGGTGTCTCCCTACCCTCGCTGGCTGGACAGCCCTCTGTCTGGCCTAATTTTCTAAAATTCAAGGCCCAAAACTTGCTTGAAACTCTAATTTGACTTCAAGTAGTAGGTCGCTGGTCTGTGGCAATCTAGTTTGATGTTCAAACTACTGAAAAATCCTCAAAAACAGTGATGAAAAACTAATTTTTCATCTCCCTGTCCAGCGTTGGCCCTGCTAAGAAAAAGTGTTTGAAAACCCTTCAAATTTCCTTAGATTTCTCTGAAATTTCAGAGGTAGATTTCTGATCCCTCAGCGATGGATCAGCACCACCCTTTCTCCTCGAAAATCCGCTCTGATTCCCTGAATCTGATGGCAAGAATCAGAGATGAAGACTAAATTTACAGCGCTGGACCTGCTCTAGAATTTTCAACTAATTTCTCTCTGACTAGCAAGTAAATCCACCAAGATTTCCTCAATAGGAGACTGTTCCTACAGCGAGTCTCCTCCTCTATTTCTTTCTGAGAACTTGAAGAAGTTCTGAGCAATCTAGCTACTTTCTCCACTGCTGAAAACTGAGTTCCCTAGGATGGAGATTTGCCCTATACCAGTGTAATAGATCCTAACACCACAGTAGGGCAAACACTAACTGATCCACCCAACCTTGCCTACTCCCTGATATAGAGTAAGCCCCTCCTAGCCCAGTGTGAGGACTGGTAACATGCAACTGCCAAGTGTCGGCCACGTGGCACTGACGTGGTCGACTGCACGTCGGGACCCAACTGGGGGCCCTATCCTGCTGACAGGGTCCCTAGGCTGTGTTAGGCCCACCATGGCTATGGACCGTGCTGGGGCACACTACTCACTGTCTTGCCCTGTTGGTCATGTACGCTGGACACGACCCTGACTGTGGTATCTAACCTATCTGTGTTCTCTAGGGTTCGGCACTGGTTACGAGCTCGTAACACTGCCTCCATGTAATGCTCCCCCCCTGTGTTGGTCTCCCATTGGCCCCATGGTCTGCTCACCCACAGTGCCCATGTGCCTTGTACCTGCCCCCATGTGATGCTCCCCCCCTGTATTGGTCTCCCATTGGCCCCATGGTCTGCTCACCCATAGTGCCCATGTGCCACTGCACCAGTCCCCTGCACCATGTACTGTACCCTCTTTTTTTACACCCAGTACACCTTTTTTTTCCATTTTTTTGTCCTTTTTTGGTAAGTAATAGGCAAAAAAAATCATTAAATATATTAACAAATAAAAAATATTAAAAATGATACCGCCCTGGTACCGCGGGTCTGAGGGCGGTATCGTACCGGCGGTACCACTGATATGGTACCGGCAGTACCATACCAGCGATACCACGGGGTACTATGATATATATATATATATTACCGCCGGTACCATATCAGTGGTACCGCCGGTACGGTACCGCCCTGGGACCCGCGATACCAGGGCGATACCATTTTTAATATATATATTTTTTGAATATTTTTAATAATTTTTATTTGCATATTAACTACCAAAAAAAAGGACAAAAAAAAGTAAAAAAAAAGTAAAAAAAAGTAAAAAAAAGGTGTAAAAAAAGAGGGTACAGTACATGATGCAGGGGACTGGTGCAGTGGCACATGGGCACTGCGGGTGAGCAGACCGAGGGGCCAATGGGAGACCAACACAGGGGGGTAGCATCACATGGGGGCAAGTACAGAGGCACATGGGCACTGTGGGTGAGCAGACCATGGGGCCAATGGGAGACCAACACAGGGGGGGAGCATCACATGGGGGCAGGTACAGAGGCACATGGGACAAATCCGAACAAGTACACCGTCACATGGGCACTGTGGGGGAGCAGACCACGGACCCAATCGGAGTGCAGCATGTGGTACAGGTACATGGAGCAGGTACAGTAGCACATCACAATTAATGAGGACAGGTACAAGGGCACATGGAGGGATCATCAACAACTGCACATGGGGGAACAGGCTGTGGGGTTAAATAGGCACTCACGAGGCTGTGAGAGCCAGTGAGAGGCATTGTGAGAGTTACTATGAGAGGCATTGTGAGAGCCAGTTAGAGAAACAGGGTGTCGTGAGATGGCAGAGCGCATACCACCAAGGCCTGAGGGCGAAGCCAGGAGGAAGCTCGAGGAAGATGTCCGAAGGCACAACGAAAGGCATCGGAAGCAAGAGGCAGACATTGCAGAGATGCTGCGACAAACTTGGGAGAGACACCCAGAGCTGCAGATCCCCGCCCCCGCTGTGGCCCCTGCTCCCGCTGTCGAGCTGGATTTGGATGAGCAGATCGGAATGAACTTCACACGACGGCAGCTCATCATGGTCAGGGAAAGGGCTGCCCGCCGTCGGGCTGACCAGGAGGCAGCTCGGGCTAACCGGGAGGCAGAACGAGAGCGACATAACAATGCTCCTGACGAGGGCGACGAGTCACTGGAGGATCCATAGGAATGTTTAGCATAGATGGGGTCTAGCCGTATGTGGCTGACTGTTGTTATGTAATGTTCATCAGTAGATGAGGCAACATTTAGTGTCTAGCATAGTGTAAAGCACAGCCCCAGCCGTATGTGGCGGGAATACGTATTGTTATTTTGATACATCTGATGAATTAATGTACGGTGTGTTTTTTGTGCAATGTGTGCCTTGTGTATTGCAATCTGATGTATGTGTTTATGAAATGCTATCAGGGGGGTTGTATTTCTGTGTTCTGCATATGCTCTCAATCTCTGTAGTGAAAACTAATTGAAAGCACGCACACACCATTTGAAGTAAAATTGCAAGTACAACATCACAATTACAAATTGACAAATACACATTGTGTAGTGAATAGAATACGTCCAACACTGAATATAATATGGAAAATGGTCTGAATACAGTGTTCGATTATCTGGTTGCCAAACATGGAACATGATATGAACTGCTAAAAATAAAACAACAGAGCCACAATCAATGCTCTGGCACTGACTCAGACGAATGCTCTGGAGACAACTCAGTGCCCCGAGCTGACTCTCGCAGCTGATATCTGTGCCTGTCTGGAGCTGGCATGGGCTGTGTAACAGAAGAGGAAGACTCGTCACTAGCATCATCCCAATTTGCCTCCGCATCAGCCCAAGCAAGCCAAACCAGCAACACCCGCTCCAGCTCGCTGTAATGCTGCACCTCTAGTTGTACCTGGAGCCCTGCGTGGTCGTCCTCTCCTCGGCAGTTTCTGTGCCTTGCCTTTCTTGTTCGGTGCACCCTTGGGCCTTCCTGGTCTCTTGCGGACAAGAGGAGCTGTCAATGCCTCGTCACCCCCATGCAAATCACCTGGCTGGCTAGGCTGGGCCCAAGCTGAGGCCTACTGGGATAGGGAAGCAAAAGAGGGAACTCCTTGTGCAGCTGAGTGAGGATGATGAGCTCTTGGAGTGTGTGCCCGAGGGGCTGCTGCTGGTGGAGGAACTGGCTGTGCAGGAGGCGAGTACAGCGGCGATATGTACTGAAAGGGGCGCTGCGGTGGCCGGTACTGGTACATCCTGGGTGCTGCCAAAGGGGGAGCCAGTGGAGTGGGTGCTGCCAAAGGAGGAGGACGAGGCGTGGGTGCTGCCACTGGAGGAGCCACTGTGGATGTGGGCGCGGCGAGTGAAAACCTGGGCACAGATGGTGGCCTGCCATGGAGACCTGGTGCTGCAGAACTGGACGACGATGGAGGGGCTGCAGGCCTGAATGGCATCAGTGGCACTGGAGGAGCTATGCGGCGCACATATATCCTCTGAGGAGCTGGAGGAACTGTGGGCACCTCGTGCGGATGGTCTGCTGCACAAGGGCTCTCCCTGGTGGGCGACGGGTGGTGGACCTCCAGCACGGTGCACCAACCGTGACGGGAATGGACGATGACGCGACAGGCTGGGCACTGGTGGATGCATCGGCTGTAGACGTGGAATGGGGAGAGTGGGATGCACTGGCAGGGATGGGTGCAGCAGCATAGGTGGGGTGCACTGGCGGAGGGGCAACATCTGGCATGGGGTACGAAAACTGCTGACTGAGGAGGTCATCCGGATGGGAAGGGAAGGAAGAAAGGATCTCTTCCACATCCTCGAAGGCCCCAGCAGTAGCATCCTGGGCCTGCTCGGGTGGCGGAGAGTCCATGAGAAAGTCGTAGACTGGGGGAGTGCGAGCAACAGTGGGTGCTGGTGGAACCGCATTGGCAACTGGCGGACGCGATGGGACGGGATCCACCGGAATCTGAGCAGATGGGGGTGCGTGAGGCAGAACTGTCTGAGGGGGATGAGGGGCAAAGGGACTGGAGGAGGATGCACTCCCTCTCCTCGTGCGTGCCAGCCAAGCAGGCAGCAACTCTGGGTCAGCCACATAAGGAGCGATGCAAAATCGGAGAATGCCCTCTGGAATGGTGTTCTCCCCTGCCACGAGCCGCGGCCCGTAGGTGTCCAGTAGTCGCTGCCTGTCGGGGACGGTCATGCTGCCACAAGGGGCAGCATTCAAGGTGGCACCATTTTTGGCGCGTGCACCGAGCAGATGGCCTTTAAGGCGAGTGAGGGATGCAGCAAACTCGACGAGACAGTATCGGCAGCGCACGATCTTTTGACCGGTCTTGTTGGCCTTGTCGGCAACCCGCCTGACAATGTCTACCTCGTCCCACAGACCGGAAAGGTCGGATTGCACCATTGCAGATGAAATGAGGGATGGATTGCTGGAAAAAAAACAGCAGGGTTCACTGTTGGAGAGACGCGGAAAATGGGCGAAGGCAGGGCGAAGCAAGTCAGATGCAAGGCCAGGTAGGCAAAAACAACAGCGATGGCAGGGCGGAGGAGGGCGCAAAAAAATTTCAGAGGAAATGCGAGGGGGGCGGGTAGGTTTAGGTCAAAAAAAAATCTAAAAATATTATATAATAAAAATATTATGATATTGTGGTACCTCAGTACCAGTACGGTCCCGCGGTACCGGGATCCGCGGTACCCAGTACCGCGGGACCTATGAGCCGACAAGGCCAACAAGACCGGTCAGAAGATTGTGCGCTGCCGATACTGTCTCGTCGAGTTTGCTGCATCCCTCACTCGCCTTAAAGGCCATCTGCTCGGTGCACGCGCCAAAAATGGTGCCACCTTGAATGCTGCCCCTTGTGGCAGCATGACCGTCCCCGACAGGCAGCGACTACTGGACACCTACGGGCCGCGGCTCGTGGCAGGGGAGAACACCATTTCGGAGGGCGTTCTCCGATTTTGCACCGCTCCATATCTGACTAACCCAGAGTTGCTGCCTGCTTGGCTGGCACGCACGAGGAGAGGGAGTGCATCCTCTTCTGGTCCCTTTGCCCCTCAGACAGCTCTGCCTCATGCACCCCCATCTGCTCAGATTCCGGTGGATCCCGTCCCATCGCGTCCGACAGTTGCCACTGCGGTTCCACCACCACCCACTGTTGCTCGCACTCCACCAGTCTACGACTTTCTCATGGACTCTCCGCCACCCGAGCAGGCCCAGGATGGTACTGGGCGGGCCTTCGAGGATGTGGAAGAGATCCCTTCCTCCTTCCCTTCCCATCCGGATGACCTCCTCAGCCAGCAGTTTTCGTACCCCATGCCAGATGTTGCCCCTCCACCAGTGCACCCCACCTATGCTGCTGCACCCATCCCTGCCAGTGCATTCCACTCTCCCCATTCCACGTCTACAGCCGATGCATCCACCAGTGCCCAGCCTGTCGCGTCATCGTCCATTCCCGTCACGGTTGGTGCACCGTGCTGGAGGTCCACCACCCGTCGTCCACCAGGGAGAGCCCTCGTGCAGCAGACCATTCGCGGCGCGCATCAGCCGCACATGGACAGAGAGGCCACACAGGCCGTGGCCAGTCTGGTTTACGAGCTGAACCTACCCTTTGCCATCACCGACTCTGAGCCCTTCAGAAGGGCCTTCCGCCTTGCACAGTCTGTCAGCCCTAGCTGGAGAGTCCCTAGTTCAGAGGTTGTCCGCACACACATGCTGAGGGATAGGGTCGAGTCCTTGTCTAGAGAGATGGAGCCTCTGCGTCGGCACTGGGCCACTTACGGTTGCAGCATCATGTCCGATGGCTGGACTGATGTCAGGAGGAGGCCGATCCTCAACATACTGGTCTCCAGCTGCATGGGCACACAGTTTTTGAGGGCAGTGGATTGGAACAGGGGGGGGAGAGTCATATCTGCAGAGTTCATGTTTGATGTCATCAGGTCTTCCATCCTAGCCATAGGCCCACAGCATGTCGTCACGGTGGTGACGGACAATGCCACGAACTGCATTCAGATGGGTGTACTGCTAGAGGCCGAGTTCCCTCATATTGTTCATACCCCCTGTGCAGCCCACGGCATAGACCTTTTGATGGGGGACATTGGAGCACTTCCCTGGGTTAGAGCCATCGTCCGGGAGGCCCTCTTCCTGGTGACTTTTGTCACCAGAAAGAGGCGTGTTCTTGCCATGTTCCGGGTGTTTAGCCATCTGGACCTCCGTAAGCCAGCCCCCACGCGCTTTGCATTCGACTTGGTGGTCATCGACCGTTTGATCAGGTGCAGGGCCCAGCTTCTACAGATGGTTGCCAGTGATCTTTGGGGTGCCAGTACATTTCCGCACACTGAGGATGGGGAGCACTTTTCTTCCACGGTGAGGGGAGACCAGTTCTGGAGGGATCCACAGACATTGTCAGGACTGCTTCGACCACTCTACATTGTGCTCCGCATGGCTGACAGCGAGGGGTCGACACTTGGACTGGTGTATGAGCTCATGGACCGGATTGGACTGTTCCTGCAACTGCCCATCTTGCAGCCAGAGAGGTAAGCGGTACAGTGTTGCAATTGACCTTTATCTTTTCAGTACTTGCTAGTTTGTTTTTCTGTCAATGTTAAGCTTTTTCGTAATGCCCTAAACCACATGCCCCTCACCTGCAGGATGACAGAGCTGAAGTTCATATGGGAGACGCGATGGAACTACTTCCACAGGAGTATCCACAGCGTTGCACACATGCTGCATCCCCTCTTCCTCTCTCCGACACAGATCGCAGACAGGGAGCTCGAGGCCGATTGGCTTCAGTACATTCACAGGGTGGGTCCACACATAGGTTTGGATCCTATCAGGCTCATGGAGGAGCTCGCTGCATTTCGTTTCGGCATGGGCACATTCGGCCACCCGGCTGCCCAGGATCCAGAGAGGAGGCAGCTACCCATTACCTGGTGGACCATGTTCGGTAGCACATACCCATCTATACAGCGTCTTGCACTGCGTGTCCTTTCTCAGGTATGCATCTCATTTTATCCTCCATTTTTTGTGTTTCGTTGAAGTTTCACCTCTGCCACAATGTGCTGAAGTATTTCAATGCACGCACCACAGGACTGTGCTGCCTCCGTGTGTGAGCGTAACTGGAGCACATGGGCACTCATTCACACGAGGAGAAGAAACCGGTTGTCAGTGAGTCAGTTGGAGCGGTTGGTGTTCTGTAGCACCAACGCACGTCTCGCCAGGAGGCTTCCGACCATTACGAGCGCATTGCAGGTGATAAGCTAATCTTTCATAGCATGTTGGTCGACTCCTGGTATGTTGGTTTCATTTCTTGATAAAGTTGTCTCTCTGACATGCAAATTTTAAACCTTGCAGACGAAGATATCTGATTTGGAGCGCCAGGTTGACTTGCCTACGGACAGCACCCATCCCATGCCTGCAGATGACCTGGGCACACAGTTGATGGCAGAGAGAGAGAGGGAGCTTGCCGAGATGAGAGAGTGAGAGCTTGGGCTTGAGCACAGAGAGCCTCCATTGTATGAGGCAGATGCGCCAATGTCAGAGGATGAGCATGACGAGGATGAGCCCATTCGGGTTGTGTTTGCCAGACCAGAGAGGGATGAGGCAGATTATACAGGTGCAGGGCACACGCCACAGGCAGGGGTCACAGGTGCATCACGTGGCAGAGGTGGGACACATGGCACAGGTTATACCGGCGGACAGGCAGGGCACACAGGGGGGGCCAGTGGCATACCTACCTATGTCAACATGATGGAGTAGGCTCTTGATAGAGGGCAGAGTGGTTTAGATGCCGGTCCCGCAGATGTTTGGATGCGTGCAGCACAGAGTCATGGCCGTTACTACGACAGCACACCAGAGGAGGCACCAGATGACTTTGATTGCACAGATTGGGAGGCCATGCAGGGTCTACAGGGTGCACATGATGAGGCACGGGATGAGGCTTGGGTTGATTCAGGGGTTGGTGCACAGGATGATTCAGAGGTCGGTGCACAGGATGATTTAGAGGCTGGTGCACAGGATGAGTCCCAGAGCCCAGAGCATTTGTATTCGGATGCCCAGCTGGCCGACTTGGTTGCCACATTGGATTCAGAGGCCCAGCAGATGCCGAGTGTCAGGGCGCCCCCATCATCTCTTGCCAGCATGCCACACACAGAGTCCCAGCCAGAGCAGCCGCATGAGGTGCCTATAGTTCCTCCAGCTCCTCAGAGGGTGTATGTGCGTCGCACAGCTCCTCCAGTGCCACCGATGCCATTTAGGCCTGCAGCCCCTCCATCGCCGTCCACTTCTGCAGCACCAGGTGTCCATGGCAGGCCACCATCTGTGCCCAGGTTTTCTCTTGCAGCGCCCACATCCACAGTGGCTCCTCCAGTGGCAGCACCCACGTCACATCCTCCTCCTTTGGCAGCACCCAAGATGTACCAGTACCGGCCACCATAGCGCCCCTTTCAGTACATATCGCCACTGTACTCGCCTCCTGCACAGCCAGTTCCTCCACCTGCAGCAGCCCCACGGGCACACACTCCACGAGCTCATCCTCCTCGCTCAGTTGCACAGGGAGTTCCCTCTTTTGCTTCCCTATCCCAGCCGGCCTCAGCTTGGGCCCAGCCTAGCCAGCCAGGTGATTTGCATGGGGGTGACGAGGCATTGACAGCTCCTCTTGTCCGCAAGAGACCAGGCAGGCCCAAGGGTGCACCGAACAAGAAAGGCAAGGCACAGAAACTGCCAGGGAGGAGAGGACGACCACGCAGGGCTCCAGGTACAGGTAGAGGTGCAGTATCACAGCCAGTTGGAGCAGGTGTTGTTGGTTTGGCCTGCTTGGGGGCTGATGCGGAGGCTGATTGGGAGGATGAGGATGACGAGTCTTCCCCCTCGGATACACAGCCCATGCCAGTTCCAGACAGGCAGAGATATCGGCTGCGAGAGTCAGCTCGGGGCCCTGAGTTGTCTCCAGAGCATTCGTCTGAGTCAGAGCCAGAGCATTGATTGTGGCTCTGTTGTTTTAGTTTCAATAGTTTGTCTCTAGCAGACGGTCTACCATTGTACTCAGATGATTTTTCACATTATATACAGTGTTTGGCCTACATTATTTGCTGCACATTGTGCGTATGTCGCTCTGTACATGTGATGCTTTATTTTATGTTGAAGAATTCTATGTGCGTGTGTGAATCCTATTTTCATTTAATTTCGTTTGAAGTGAATGCTAGCTTCACATATATGCACCTACATCATGAGCACAGCAATCACCCCTACACCCCAAACGACATTGAATAAACACATGTAATACATCTGCATTTAAAAAAATTACAAACATTGCATCTTACATGACCAGGCTCGCGTTGCACAAAAAACAACTATGTATATATGCAACCGTTGTATCAGGATAACATCACATATACTGTCATTTTTTTAAGCAGCCATCTAGTTATTTGCTGCACCATAAACTGCCGAAAACTACATAGCAACAGTCCGCCACATACGGGTGGACCTCATCTATTCTAAACATCCCTCACTGATCCTCCACCGACTCCTCGCCCTCGTCTGGTGCATTGTTTTGTCGCTCTTGCTCTGCCTCCCGGTTAGCCCGAGCTGCCTCCTGGTTAGCCCGATGTCTGGCCGCCCTTTCCCTGACCATGATGAGCTGCCGTCGTGTGAAATTCATTCCTATCTGCTCATCCAGATCCAGCTCGACAGCGGGGACAGGACCCACAGCGGGGGCAGGTGGCTACGGTTCCGGATCTCTATGTCGAGTTTGTCGCAGCATCTCTCGGATATCTGCCTCTTGCTTCCGATGCCTCTCGTTGTGCCTTCGGATATCTTCCTCAAGCTTCCTCCTGGCTTCACCCTTGGGCTTCGGTGGTATGCGCTCTGCCATCTCGATCGACCTTCTCCTCACAGCACCCTGGTCCTTGAACACCCTCTCACAGCACCCTGGCTCTCAAACAGCCTGTCACCGGCTCTCGCTTGCTCTCTCACTGTCTATCACTAGCCCTCTCACAGCCTCTGAAAATGCCGACCACAATGGCATTGTGAGTGCCTATTTATCCCCACAGCCTGATCGGCCATGTGGATCCCCATCATCCCTCCATGTGCCTCCGTACCTGCCCCCATGTGATGCTCCCCCCTGTGTTGGTCTCCCATTGGGCCCATGGTCTGCTCACCCACAATGCCCATGTGCCTCTGTACTTGCCCCCATGTGATGCTACCCCCCTGTGTTGGTCTCCCATTGGCCCCTCGGTTTGCTCACTCGCAGTGCCCATGTGCCATTGCAACAGTCCCCTGCATCATGTACTGTACCCTCTTTTTTTACACCCAGAACCCCCTTGTTTTACTTTTTTTTGTCCTTTTTTGGTAGTTAATATGCAAAAAAAAATTACTAAAAATATATTAAAAAATAAAAAAAAATATTAAAAATGGTACCGCCCTGGTACCGCGGATCCCAGGGCGGTACCGTACCGGCGGTACCACTGATATGGTACCGGCGGTACCATACCAGCGGTACCAGAGGGTACTATGATATATATATATATATATATATAAGGAAGCAGATGGCAGACGCGGATGCGCGTTCGGACACGGACGCGTTAGGGGTGCGTCCGCATCTGGACGCGTCCGGGTTTTTTTTTTTTTTTGAATTTTTTAAATATTTAAAAAAAAATGCTGTCCGGACCTCCAAACGCCTGCGTAAAAAAAAAAATTGGACGCGCCCAACCCCGCGTCCGGGGGTGGATTGCCTCGGACCCTCATCCCTGTATAATAATAATATATATAATATTAACAGGGATGAGGGTCCGGGCTGGAATGCCCGCGTCCGGCGTCCAGACCCGAACTAAAAAATTGAGTGGGCAATATGGGTATTAGCCTGAAGCTATTGACGAGAGCAGTGCATTTATGCAGGTTGTCGGTTCTGACGAGAGCGAACAGCGAAAGGACCAAGGAGATGCAAAACACCAAAAAGTGTGTTTTTGCTCAGGGAGTCGGTAGCCCCCCCAAGACTTGCTGCTATCTAGAAACTGTAATCTAGCCATCTCATAACCATCATGGTTTCACAGTAGACCCTATACTAACAACCGTGCTCAGTAATGGCTTCTCCTCATAATGGGGACCTTACAGATCTGAGCTCACGGTGTTAACTAGTGACTACTAAACTGAGAGGTGCATTATTTAGTTGTCTAACACATTTTGTAGTTGAAAGCACCGGCAACCTGCATAAATGCACTGCTCTCGTCAAGAGCTTCAAGTTGATACCCATATTGCCCACTAATATTTTTTTTTTAAATTAATTTTTTTTTTTAAATATTAAAAAATGGTGTCGCCCTGGTACCGAGGATTTTTGGGCGGCACCATAATGGTACTACCACCATTATGGTACCGGCGGTACCATAATGGTGGTACCACAAGGAACTATGATATATATATATATATATACATATATATATATATATATATATATATATATATCATAGTACCCCGTGGTACCGCTGGTATGGTACCGTCGGTACCATATAAGTGGTACCGCCGGTACGGTACCCCCCTCAGACCCACGGTACCAGGGTAGTACCATTTTTAATATTTTTTTTAAAAATATTTCTAATAATTTTTTTTTGCATATTAACTACCAAAAAAGGACCAAAAAAAAGTAAAAAAAAGGGGTTCTAGGTGTAAAAAAACAAGGTACAGTACACGATGCAGGGGACTGGTGCAGTGGCACATGGGCACTGCGGGTGAGCAGACCGAGGGGCCAATGGGAGACCACACAGGGTGGTAGCATCACATGGGGGCAAGTACAGAGGCACATGGGCACTGTGGGTGAGCAGACCATGGGGCCAATGGGAGACCAACACAGGGGGGGAGCATCACATGGGGGCAGGTACAGAGGCACATGGGACAAATCCGAACAGGTACACCGTCACATGGGCACTGTGGGGGAGCAGACCACGGACCCAATCGGAGTGCAGCATGTGGTACAGGTACATGGAGCAGGTACATTAGCACATCACAATTAATAGGGACAGGTACAAGGGCACATGGAGGGATCATCAACAACTGCACATGGGAGAACAGGCTGTGGGGTTAAATAGGCACTCACGAGGCTGTGAGAGGCTGTGAGAGAGAGGCTGTGAGAGGCATTGTGAGAGTTACTGTGAGAGGCATTGTGAGAGCTAGTGAGAGCCAGTTCGAGAAACAAGGTGTCGTGAGATGGCAGAGCGCATACCACCAAGGCCTGAGGGCGAAGCCAGGAGGAAGCTCGAGGAAGATGTCCGAAGGCACAACGAAAGGCATCGGAAGCAAGAGGCAGACATTGCAGAGATGCTGTGACAAACTCGGGAGAGACACCCAGAGCTGCAGATCCCCGCCCCCGCTGTAGCCCCTGCTCCCGCTGTCGAGCTGGATCTGGATGAGCAGATCGGAATGAACTTCACACGACGGCAGCTCATCATGGTCAGGGAAAGGGCTGCCCGCCGTCAGGCTGACCAGGAGGCAGCTCGGGCTAACCGGGAGGCAGAGCGAGAGCGACATAACAATGCTCCTGACGAGGGCGACGAGTCACTGGAGGATCCATAGGAATGTTTAGCATAGATGGGGTCTAGCCGTATGTGGCTGACTGTTGTTATGTAATGTTCATCAGTAGATGAGGCAGCATTTAGTGTCTAGCATAGTGTAAAGAACAGCCCCAGCCGTATGTGGCGGGAATACGTATTTGTTATTTTGATACATCTGATGAATTAATGTACGGTGTGTTTTTTGTGCAATGCGTGCCTTGTGTATTGCAATCTGATGTATGTGTTTATGAAATGCTATCAGGGGGGTTGTATTTCTGTGTTCTGCATATGCTCTCAATCTCTGTAGTGAAAACTAATTGAAAACACGCACACACCATTTGAAGTAAACTGCAAGTAGAACATCACAATTACAAATTGACAAATGCACATTGTGCAGTGAATAGAATATGTCCAACACTGAATATAATATGGAAAATGGTCTGAATACAGTGTTCGACCATCTGGTCGCCAAACATGGAACATGATATGAAACTGCTAAAAATAAAACAACAGAGCCACAATCAATGCTCTGGCTCTGACTCAGACGAATGCTCTGGAGACAACTCAGGGCCCCGAGCTAACTCTCGCAGTCGATATCTGTGCCTGTCTGGAGCTCGCATGGGATGTGTATCAGAAGAGGAGGACTCGTCACTAGCATCATCCCAATCTGCCTCCGCATCAGCCCAAGCAAGCCAAACCAGCAACACCTGCTCCAGCTCGCTGTAATGCTGCACCTCTAGTTGTACCTGGAGCCCTGCATGGTCGTCCTCTCCCCCCTGGTAGTTTCCGTGCCTTGCCTTTCTTGTTCGGTGCACCCTTGGGCCTTCCTGGTCTCTTGCGGACAGGAGGAGCTGTCAATGCCTCGTCACCCCCATGCAAATCACCTGGCTGGCTAGGCTGGGCCCAAGCCGAGGCCGGCTGGGATAGGGAAGCAAAAGAGGGAACTCCTTGTGCAGCTGAGCGAGGATGATGAGCTCCTGGAGTGTGTGCCCGTGGGGTTGCTGCTGGTGGAGGAACTGGCTGTGCAGGAGGCGAGTACAGTGGCGATATGTACTGAAAGGGGCGCTGCGGTGGTCGGTACTGGTACATCCTGGGTGCTGCCAAAGGGGGAGCCACTGGAGTGGGTGCTGCCACTGGAGGAGCCACTGTGGATGTGGGTGTTGCGAGAGAAAACCTGGGCACAGATGGTGGCCTGCCATGGAGACCTGGTGCTGCAGAAGTGGACGGCGATGGAGGGGCTGCAACACTGAATGGCATTGGTGGCACTGGAGGAGCTGTGCGGCGGACATATACCCTCTGAGGAGCTAGAGGAACTGTGTGCACCTCGTGCGGCTGCTCTGGCTGTGACTCTGTGTATGGCATGCTGGCAAGAGATGAAGGGGCTGCCCTGACACTCGGCATCTGCTGGGCCTCTGAATCAAATGTGGCAATCAGGTCATCCAGCTGGGCATCTGAATACAAATGCTCTGGGCTCTGGGCCTCATCCTGTGCACCATCCACTGAATCATCCTGTGCACCAACCTCTGAATCATCCCGTGCCTCATCATGTGCACCCTGTAGACCCTGCATGGCCTCCCAATCTGTGCAATCAAAGTCATCTGGTGCCTCCTCTGGTGTGTTGTCGTAGTAACGGCCATGACTCTGTGCTGCACGCATCCAAACATCTGCGGGACCGGCATCTAAACCACTCTGCCCTCTATCAAGAGCCTCCTCCATCATGTCGACATAGGTAGGTATGCCACTGGCCCCCCCTGTGTGCCCTGCCTGTCCGCCGGTATAACCTGTGCCATGTGTCCCACCTCTGCCACGTGATGCACCTGTGACCCCTGCCTGTGGCGTGTGCCCTGCACCTGTATAATCTGCCTCATCCCTCTCTGGTCTGGCAAACACAACCCGAATGGGCTCATCCTCGTCATGCTCATCCTCTGACATTGGCGCATCTGCCTCATACAATGGAGGCTCTCTGTGCTCAAGCCCAAGCTCTCACTCTCTCATCTCGGCAAGCTCCCTCTCTCTCTCTGCCATCAACTGTGTGCCCAGGTCATCTGCAGGCATGGGATGTGTGCTGTCTGTAGGCAAGTCAACCTGGCGCTCCAAATCTAATATCTTCGTCTGCAAGACTAAAATTGAGCGTGTCAGGAAAACAACTTGATCAAAAATTGAAACCTACATTTTAGTGAGACATCAACCAACATGCAATGGGAGAATAGCTTTTCACCTGCAATGCGCTCGTAATGGTCGGCAGTCTCTTTGCGAGACGTGCGTTGGTGCTACAGAACACCAACCGCTCGAACTGACTCACTGACAGCCTGTTCCTTCTCCTCGTGTGAATGAGTGCCCATGTGCTCCAATTACTCTCACACACGGAGGCAGCGCAGTCCTGTGGTACGTGCAATGAAATGGTTCAGCACACGTGCACGGGTGGAACGTCAACAAAACACAGCAAGGGAGGATGAGATGAGATGCATACCTGTGAAAGGACCCACAGTGCAAGACGTTGTATGGATGGATAGGTGCTGCCGAACATGGTCCACCAGGTAATGGGGAGCTGCCTCCTCTCTGGATCATGAGCAGCCGGGTGACCGAACGTGCCCATGCCGAAACGAAATGCAGCAAGCTCCTCCATGAGCCTGATAGGATCCAAACCTATGTGTGGACCCACCCTGTGAATGTACTAAAGCCAATCGGCCTCGAGTTCCCTGTCTGCGATCTGTGTCGGAGAGAGGAAGAGGGGATGCAGCATGTGTGCAACGTTGTGGATACTCCTGTGGAAGTAGTTCCACCGCGTCTCCCATATGAACTTCAGCTCTGTTATCCTGCAGTTGAGAGGCATGTGGTTTAGGGCATTACAAAAAAACGTAACATTGACAAAAACAAACTAGCAACCATTGAAAAGATAAAGGTCAATTGCAACACTGTACCGCTTACCTCTCTGGCTGCAAGATGGGCAGCTGCAGGAACTGTCCAATCCGGTCCATGAGCTCATACACCAGTCCAAGTGTCGACCCCTCGTTGTCAGCCATGCGGAGCACAGTGTAGAGTGGTCGAAGCAGTCCTGACAATGTCTGTGCATCCCTCCAGAACTGGTCTCCCCTCACCGTGGAAGAAAAGTGCTCCCCATCCTCAATGTGCGGAAACGTACTGGCACCCCAAAGATCACTGGCAACCATCTGTAGAAGCTGGGCCCTGCACCTGATCAAACGGTCGATGACCACCAAGTCGAATGCAAAGTGCGTGGGGGCTGGCTTACAGAGGTCCAGATGGCTGAACACCCGGAACATGCCAAGAACACGCCTCTTTCTGGTGACAAAAGTCACCAGGAAGAGGGCCTCCCGGACGATGGCTCTAACCCAGGGAAGTGCTATAATGTCCCCCATCAGAAGGTCTATGTCGTGGGCTGCACAGGGGGTATGAACACTATGAGGGAACTCGGCCTCTAGCAGTACACCCATCCAATGATATATCAGAGGTCCTGCGGTATTGGGTACGCGGATCCCGGTACCGCGGTACCATGATGGTACCGCGGTACCACAATATAATAATTTATTTAATATTTAATATTTTTTTAAATTTTTTTAACCTAAACCTACCCGCCCCCCTCGCATTTCATTTGAAATTTTTTTGCACGCTCCTCCGCCCTGCCATCGCTGTTGTTTTTGCCTACCTGCCTTTTGATTCCTTGCATCGTCGTTCGCCCACGCAACGCCTTGCCTTGCATCTGACTTGCTTCGCCCTGCCTTCGCCCATTTTTAGCGTCTCTCCAACGGTGAACCCTGCTGTTTTTTTTCCAGCAATTCATCCCTCATTTCATCTGCAATGGTGCAATCCGACCTTTCCGGTCTGTGGGACGAGGTAGACATTGTCAGGCGGGTTGCCGACAAGGCCAACAAGACCACTCAGAAGATCGTGCGCTGCCAATACTGTCTCGTCGAGTTTGCTGCATCTCTCACTCGCCTTAAAGGCCATCTGCTCGGTGCACGCGCAAAAAATGGTGCCACCTTGAATGCTGCCCCTTGTGGCAGCATGACTGTCCCCGACAGGCAGCGACTACTGGACACCTACGGGCCGCGGCTCGTGGCAGGGGAGAACACCATTTCGGAGGGCATTCTCCGATTTTGCACCGCTCCTTATGTGGCTGACCCAGAGTTGCTGCCTGCTTGGCTGGCACGCACGAGGAGAGGGAGTGCATCCTCCTCCGGTCCCTTTGCCCCTCAGACAGTTCTGCCTCACGCACCCCCATCTGCTCAAATTCCGGTGGATCCCGTCCCATCGCGTCCGCCAGTTGCCACTGCGGTTCCACCACCACCCACTGTTGCTCGCACTCCCCCAGTCTACGACTTTCTCATGGACTCTCTGCCACCCGAGCAGGCCCAGGATGGTATTGGGCGGGCCTTCGAGGATGTGGAAGAGATCCCTTCTTCCTTCCCTTCCCATCCGGATGACCTCCTCAGCCAGCAGTTTTCGTACCCCATGCCAGATGTTGCCCCTCCACCAGTGCACCCCACCTATGCCGCTGCACCCATCCCTGCCAGTGCATCCCACTCTCCCCATTCCACGTCTACAGCCGATGCATCCACCAGTGCCCAGCCTGTCGCGTCATCGTCCATTCCCGTCACGGTTGGTGCACCGTGCTGGAGGTCCACCACCCGTCGCCCACCAGGGAGAGCCCTTGTGCAGCAGACCATTCGCGGCGCGCATCAGCCGCACATGGACAGAGAGGCCACACAGGCCGTGGCCAGTCTGATTTACGAGCTGAACCTGCCCTTTGCCATCATCGACTCTGAGCCTTTCCGAAGGGCCTTCCGCCTTGCACAGTCTGTCAGCCCTAGCTGGAGAGTCCCTAGTTCAAAGGTTGTCCGCACACACATGCTGAGGGATAGGGTCGAGTCCTTGTCTAGAGAGATTAATGGTGGGACCCACTAATTTATTATTGTACATGAAATACCCACAACAAGGATAACCCAAGGCTTGCTTGCACGATCTTCTATGGCAAGTTGGGTATACTCCTCTCATTAAATATTACATCTTGACTATGATAAGTTTGTCTAGTCTTAGGCTCAAGTAGTCTAATAGTCTTTAACTTGATAGAGTAGCCAATAACTACACATTTCAATGATTTAGTATCAAGTTTTTTACATTGTTCATTTGGTATATAAATATATGGCTTGCATTCAAAGAGTTTAATATGAGTGACACTAGGCTTATGGCCACTATAAGCCTCTTTTGGAGTGATACTTTCAAGTTTTTTCATTGAAGAGTGATTTTGGAGATAAACACGTGTTTGCACCATCTCATTACAATAGAAATTGCTTAAGCCACAAGCTTTATCCTACTCTTTGCACACTCAACAAGTGTATAGCCTCTACGTCGGCACTGGGCCACTTACGGTTGCAGCATCATGTCCGATGGTTGGACTGATGTCAGGAGGAGGCCGATCCTCAACATACTGGTCTCCAGCTGCATGGGCACACAGTTTTTGAGGGCAGTGGATTGCAGCAGGGGGGGGAGAGTCATATTTGCAGAGTTCATGTTTGATGTCATCAGGTCTTCCATCCTAGCCATAGGCCCACAGCATGTCGTCACGGTGGTGACGGACAATGCCACGAACTGCATTTAGATGGGTGTACTGCTAGAGGCCGAGTTCCCTCATATTGTTCGTAATTTTTCAAAAGAAAGAAAGAAGATAAATTTAAAGGTGAAGCTCCTCATAAACGCCCTTCACTCATACAGCCCTTAAAACCAGATGATTTTGAGAAAGCCAAACAAGAACGTTTGTGCTTTGTGTGTATGGGCAAGGGACACACAGTCAGACAGTGTCCCAAGGGGCCTTTCACTAAAAAAGATAAGAAAGATAAAAAACAAGTTCATCTTGTTCAGATTGTATGTTTCCCCAGTGACTCGGCAGCTTCCGAGATCAAAGTGTATCATGAACACTGTTGCCAACTGACCTCTGCAATGCTAGCAAGACCCTTCAGCTTTGGGCCGCATGACCTAGTACGTATGCATGGGAAGGTTGGTAACCAGTCAGTAAGAGTCATGGTTGATGATGGGGCAACCCATAATTTCATCAACTACACCCTGGTTAAAAAGCTTAAACTACCAAAAGTACCTAGTCAGCATAGGTACATAGTTTCATCAGCTAAGGGTGACGATAAAAAAATATGGGAAACTATGGTAAGTAAGTTAAATCTTGGTATTCAGGGGTACCAAGATGAAATAAACTTTCAGATAATGCACCTGGATCGAACAGACATTGTTCTCGAGAGAGATTGGCTCTACAGTTTAGGACCTTCCCTCCACAGAAACTATCAGGAGAACACCCTCAGCTTTCAGCATAAAGGCCGAGAGATCCAGTTGCATGGGGAGCATGATGTTCCCAACAGCCCTATGGTCTGCAGTTCAGAGCTCTGTCGGCTAATCGGAGACGAAGACGATCAGGTATTCTTATGTGACTTCCAGTTTATTCTTGAAGTTTCTATTTCCAGTTCCATTCAGCAGAAAATCAGTAAATTAGAAACTTTATTGTCTAAATTTAAAGATGTTTTTCCTGAAGATTTGCCACATGGTTTGGCGCCTAGCAGAGAGGTAGATCATGTAATAAACCTAGTACCAGGTACAACACCTGTTTCTAAACCTCCGTATCGGGTCAGCCGAACAGAGGATGAAGAAATAACTAGGTAGTTAACAGACTATCTTGGGAAAGGCCAAATTCAAACCAGTAGTTCACCATGGGCCTCACCAGTCCTATTGGTGAGAAAGAAAGAGGGGTCTATGCGTCTTTGCGTAGATTACAGAGCCCTCAATAAAGTCACAATTAAGAATAAATACCCTATGCCTCGGGCAGACGAGTTGTTTGATCAACTCGACGGGGCTAAGTTTTTCAGCAAAATAGACCTCAGATCGGGATATCATCAAGTCCGTATAAAATCGGAAGATATCTCGAAAACAGCTTTTAGGACTCGTCACGGTCATTATGAGTTTAAGGTGATGCCATTTGGGCTCACAAATGCTCCAGCTACCTTTATGACCTTGATGAACAGTGTCCTCAGACCATACTTGGGTAAGTTTGTAGTCGTATTTTTAGATGACATCCTCGTTTACAGCAAAACGAGGAAGGAGCATCTAAAACACCTCAGAAAGGTGTTTCGACTGCTCAGAAAGCATAAGCTCTATGCTAAACAATCCAAGTGTGAATTCTTCGTTGAAGAAGTAGCATATTTGGGTCACATTATCTCTTCAGATGGTATTAAGATGGACCCAAATAAGGTTAAAGCCATACTCAGTTGGCTGAGACCTCAGAATATTTTGGAACTTCAGATCTTTCTTGGTCTGGCGAGATATTACAGACGATTTGTCAAGGAATATGCTGAGATAGCAGTTCCTATGACAAATCTCCTTAAGAGGAAGGGAAAGGAGTTCATTTGGGAGTCCGCACAGCAGGAGAGCTTTGATGCTCTCAAAACAGCCTTAGCTATAGCACCAGTTTTAAAAGTCCTCGACCCCAATCAGCCATTTGTGGTCGAAACAGATGCTAGCGACTTTGCAGTAGGTGCTGTGCTAACTCAGGGTGGACGACCAGTTGCGTTCGAGAGTAAAAAACTCGAGCCAGCTCAGACTAGGTACAGTGCCTATGAAAAGGAACTCTTTTCTATAGTCCATGCCCTTAAGACTTGGAGGCATTATTTGTATGGTGCCAACTTTGAGGTCCTGACAGACCATGAGAGTCTCAGATACCTTTGCAATCAACCTGAGCTTAGAGGTCGGAAAGCTCGTTGGGCAGAGTTGATGCAAGAGTTTCACATGTCTATCAGATATAGACGTGGAAAATTCAATACAGTAGCAGATGCCCTTAGCAGAATGCCTATGATAAACGAGCTGAGTTTTACTCAGATTCGTAATGAGTTACTCGAGTCCTTGAGAGGGAAATGCCAGCATGATGCATTCTTCTCTACTATCTGGAACTCAGTCCAGAACAGACAGTTACAGACTCCAGAACCAGTTCCCGGGGCTGGTGCCAGTTCATCCAAGAATACGGCAGCTTCCGTTGAGGATGATGATGAGTCCGAGTGTACGTCGTCAGATGACGTTGAGGATTCTAAGCCTGTATTACCCAAGCAAACCCCAGTGGTTGAGGGTCAGTTGACTCAAGGATTCAAATGGAAACAGTTTTCCATTTAGGATGAGTACTTGCTCTATAGAGATAGAGTATGTGTCCCCAATTCAGAGGATTATAGGCAGCAGGTCCTATATGAATGTCATGACAATCCTAGTGCGGGACACCCAGGCATATAGAAGACCTATGAGCTTCTTCGTAGGCAATTTTTCTGGCCCAGTATGAAAAAGGACGTCCACCAGTATGTAACCAGTTGCCAGAAATGTCAAGTAAATAAAGCAGAGCTTTTAGAGGCAGGAGGGTTGTTGCATCCCTTAGAAATACCAGCTGGTAAATGGGAGAGTATCTCCATGGATTTTATAGTAGGCCTGCCTAAAACCCAAAAGGGTAATGACGCTATATGGGTTACAGTTGACCGTCTGACCAAAATGGCTCATTTCATTCCAACCAAAACAACCGTTAGAGCTCCAGAGTTAGCGAGGTTGTTTGTAGACGGGCTATTTAAATTATACGGTCTACCTTCCGGCATAGTCAGCGACCGGGACAGTAAGTTTACTGGAAATTTTTGGAGGGCAGTATTCCATATCTCCATACTAAACTTAATATGAGTACCACCGACCATCCACAGACGGACGGTCAAACAGAAAGGGTAAATCAAGTGCTGGAGGATATGCTTCGAGCATACGTCAGCAAGAAGCAGACTAATTGGGAGGAGTATCTCTCGATATTAGAGTTTGCTTACAATAGTAACCCTCAAATCAGGAGTGTGTGCTAAGTTGTCTCCAAGGTATTGTTGTCCTTTACCATCAGTAGGAGACTAGGCGAGGTCACCTATGAACTAGAACTCCCACACAGCAGTAAGGTTTTTCCAGTCTTTCATGTAAGTCAGTTACGAAAAGCCTTAACCAGATCAGACTGTCTGGTAGGGGACAGTGTTCTAGTGCTCCCATTGGATCCTCAACAACCTCCACATGAACCAGAGGAGATTCTTGATAGTAGAGAGATGCAGACTCGTCATACTCTATACCGAGAATATCTGGTTAAGTGGAATGATCAGCATGTTGAGAATGCCACTTGGGAAAGAGGCAGCGTCCTTTGCAAGATTTTTCCAGACTTTGTCTTAGAAGACCAAGACGGTTCTTAAGGGGGAGGGAGTGTTATGAGCTCGTAACCAGTGCCGAACCCTAGAGAACATAGATAGGCCAGATACCACAGTCAGGGTCGTGTCCAGTGTACATGACCAACAGGGCAAGACAGTGTGAGTAGTGTGCCCCGGCACGGTCCATAGCCATGGCGGGCCTAACACAGCCTAGGGACCCTGTTAGCTGGATAGGTCCCCCAGTTGGGTCCCGACGTGCAGTCGGCCACGTCGGTGCCACGTGGCCGACACTTGGCAGTAGCATGCTACCAATCGTCACACTGGGCTAGGAGGGGCTTACTCTATATCAGGGAGTAGGCAAGGTTGGGTGGATCAGTTAGTGTTTGCCGTACTGTGGTGTTAGGATCTATTACACCGAACGTGCCCATACCGAAACGAAATGCAGCGAGCTCCTCCATGAGCCTGATAGGATCCAAACCTATGTGTGGACCCACCCTGTGAATGTACTGAAGCCAATCGGCCTCGAGCTCCCTGTCTGCGATCTGTGTCGGAGAGAGGAAGAGGGGATGCAGCATGTGTGCAACGCTGTGGATACTCCTATGGAAGTAGTTCCACCGCGTCTCCCATATGAACTTCAGCTCTGTCATCCTGCAGGTGAGGGGCATGTGGTTTAGGGCATTATGAAAAAACTTAACATTGACAGAAAAACAAACTAGCAAGTACTGAAAAGATAAAGGTTAATTACAACACTGTACCGCTTACCTCTCTGGCTGGAAGATGGGCAGCTGCAGGAACTGTCCAATCCGGTCCATGAGCTCATACACCAGTCCAAGTGTCGACCCCTCGCTGTCAGCCATGCGGAGCACAATGTAGAGTGGTCGAAGCAGTCCTGACAATGTTTGTGCATCCCTCCAGAACTGGTCTCCCCTCATCGTGGAAGAAAAGTGCTCCCCATCCTCAGTGCGAGGAAACGTACTGGCACCCCAAAGATCACTGGCAACCATCTGTAGAAGCTGGGACCTGCACCTGATCAAACGGTCGATGACCACCAAGTCAAATGCAAAGCGTGTGGGGGCTGGCTTACGGAGGTCCAGATGGCTGAACACCCGGAACATGGCAAGAACACGCCTCTTTCTGGTGAGTCACCAGGAAGAGGGCCTCCCGGACGATGGCTCTAACCCAGGGAAGTGCTCCAATGTCCCCCATCAGAAGGTCTATGCCGTGCGCTGCACAGGGGGTATGAACAATATGAGGGAACTCGGCCTTTAGCAGTACATCCATCTGAATGCAATTCGTGGCATTGTCCGTCACCACCGTGACGACATGCTGTGGGCCTATGGCTAGGATGGAAGACCTGATGACATCAAACATGAACTCTGCAGATATGACTCTCCCCCCCTGCTGCAATCCACTGCCCTCAAAAACTGTGTGCCCATGCAGCTGGAGACCAGTATGTTGAGAATTGGCCTCCTCCTGACATCAGTCCAGCCATCAGACATGATGCTGCAACCGTAAGTGGCCCAGTGCCAACGCAGAGGCTCCATCTCTCTAGACAAGGACTCAACCCTATCCCTCAGCATGTGTGTGCAGACAACCTCTGAACTAGGGACTCTCCAGCTAGGGCTGACAGATTGTGCAAGGCGGAAGGCCCTTCTGAAGGGCTCAGAGTCGATGATGGCAAAGGGCAGGTTAAGCTCGTAAATTAGACTGGCCACGGCTTGTGTGGCCTCTCTGTCCATGTGCGGCTGATGTGCGCCGCGAATGGTCTGTTGCACAAGGGCTCTCCCTGGTGGGTGACGGGTGGTGGACCTCCAGCACGATGCACCAACCGTGACGGGAATGGACAATGACGCGACAGGCTGGGCACTGGTGGATGCATCGGCTGTAGACGTGGAATGGGGAGAGTGGGATGCACTGGCAGGGATGGGTGCAGCAGTATCGGTGGGGTGCACTGGTGGAGGGGCAACATCTGGCATGGGGTACGAAAACTGCTGGCTGAGGAGGTCATCCGGATGGGAAGGGAAGGAAGAAGGGATCTCTTCCACATCCTCGAAGGCCCGCCCAGTACCATCCTGGGCCTGCTCGGGTGGCAGAGAGTCCATGAGAAAGTCGTAGACTGGGGGAGTGCGAGCAACAGTGGGTGGTGGCGGAACCGCAGTGGCAACTGGCGGACGCGATGGGACGGGATCCACCAGAATCTGAGCAGATGGGGGTGCGTGAGGCAGAACTGTCTGAAGGGCAAATGGACCGGAGGAGGATGCACTCCCTCTCCTCGTGCGTGCCAGCCAAGCAGGCAGCAACTCTGGGTCAGCCACATAAGGAGCGGTGCAAAATCGGAGAATGCCCTCCGAAATGGTGTTCTCCCCTGCCACGAGCCGCAGCCCGTAGGTGTCCAGTAGTTGCTGCTTGTCGGGGACGGTCATGCTGCCACAAGGGGCAGCATTCAAGGTGGCACCAATTTTCGCGCGTGCACCGAGCAGATGGCCTTTAAGGCGAGTGAGGGATGCAGCAAACTCGACGAGACAGTATCGGCAGCGGACGATCTTCTGACCGGTCTTGTTGGCCTTGTCGGCAACCCGCCTGACAATGTCTACCTCGTCCCACAGTCCGGAAAGGTCGGATTGCAACATTGCGATGGAGAAAACTAGGGACAAAATGCAGATGAAGCTAAAGGTGCAAGGATGGAAAAAAAACAGCAGGGTACACTGTGTGAGAGACGTTGAAAATGGGCGAAGGCAGGACGAAGCAAGTCTGATGCAAGGCAGGGCAATGTGTGGGCGAAGGGCGACAAGGAATCGAAGGCAGGCAGGCGGAAACAGTAGCGATGGCAGGGTGGAGGAGGGCGCAAAAAACTTTCTGATGAAATGCGAGGGGGGCGGGTAGTTTAGGTTAAAAACAAATTTAAAAAAATATTAAATAATAAATAATAAATTATATTATGGTACCGTGGTACCAACATGGTACCGCAGTACCAGTACGGTCCCGCGGTACCCAGTACCGCGGGACCTATGATATATATATATATATATGTCATAGATCCAGCGGTACCAAGATCCGCGGATCCCGGTATCGCGGATCCATACTGGTACCGCGGATCCATACTGATTCGCGGTATCATAATATATAATATTTTTTATTAATATATTTTTTAAATTTAAAAAATATAATAAAATAAAATAAAATTGAGTGGGCAATATGGGTATCAGCTTGAAGCTGTTGACGAGAGCAGTGCATTTATGCAGGTTGCCGATTCTGACGAGAGCAAACAGCCAGAGGATGCAAAACACCAAAAAGTGTGTTTTCGCTCAGGGAGTCGGAAGGCCAAATCATGAAGAGGTCGTACCATCGGGTCCAGGCTCTACCAGCAGCCCCTCATTTCTTGATAAAGTTGTCTCTCTGACATGCAAATTTTAAACCTTGCAGACAAAGATATCTGATTTGGAGCGCCAGGTTGACTTGCCTACGGACAGCACCCATCCCATGCCTGCAGATGACCTGGGCACACAGCTGATGGCATAGAGAGAGAGGGAGCTTGCCGAGATGAGAGAGAGAGAGAGCTTGGGCTTGGGCACAGAGAGCCTCCATTGTACGAGGCAGATGAGCTAGTGTCAGAGGATGATCAAGATGAGGATGAGCCTATTCGGCTTGTGTTCGCCAGATCAGAGTGGGATGAGGCATATGATACAGGTGTTGGGCACACGCCTAGAGCAGGGGTCACAGGTGCATCACATGGTAGAGGTGGGTCACATGCCACAGATTATATCGGGAGACGGGCAGGGCACACGGGGGGGCCAGTGGCATACCTTCTTATGTTGATATGATGGAGGAGGCTCTTGATAGGGGGCAGAGTGATTTGGGTTTACCTTCCGCAGTTGCTTGGATGCGTGCATCACAGAGTCATAGACATTTCTACGACAGCACACTAGAGGAGTCACCAGATGACTTTGATTGTACCGATTGGGAGCCATGCAGGGTTCGCATGTTGCACAGGATGAGTCAGAGGATGATCTAGAGGATGGTGCACATGATGAGTCCCAGAGCCCAGAGCATTTGTATTCGGATGCCCAGCTGGACGACTTGATTGCAGAGTTGGATTCAGAGGCCCAGCAGATGCCGAGCGTCAAGGCGCCCCCATCCTCTCTAGCCAGCATGCCCTACACAGAGTCTCAGCCAGAGCAGCTACACGAGGTGCCTGCAGTTCCTCCAGTTCCTCAGAGGGTGTATGTGCGCCGCACAGCACCTCTAGTGCCACCGATGCCATTGAGGCCTGCAGCCCCTCCATCGCCATCCACTTCTGCAGCACCAGGTCTCCATGGTAGGCCACCATCTGTGCCCAGGTTTTCTCTTGCAGCGCCCACATCCACAGTGGCTCCTCCAGTGGCAGCACACACGACATATCCTCCTCCCTTGGCAGCACCCACTCCACCGGCTCCTCCTTTGGCAGCACCCAGGATGTACCAGTACCGGCCACCGCAGCGCCCCTTTCAGTACATATCGCCGTTGTACTTGCCTCCTGCAGGGACGGCCCCTCCATAGCCAGTTCCTCCACCAGCAGCAGTCCCACGGGCACACTCTCCACGGACCTATCCTCCACTATCAGCTGCACAGGGACACCCATCTTTGGCTTCTCTATCCCAGCCGGCCTCAGCTTGGGCCCAGCCTAGCCAGCCAGGTGATCTGCATGGGGGTGATGAGGCATTGACGGCTTCCCTCGTCCACAAGAGGCCAGGAAGGCCCAAGGGTGCACCGAACAAGAAAGGCAAAGCACAGAAACAGCCAGGGAAGAGAGGACGACCTCGCAGGGCTCCAGTTACAGGTAGAGGTGCAGTATTACAGCCAGCTGGATCAAGTGTTGTTGGTTTGGCTTGCTTGGGGGCTGATGCGGAGGCAGATTGGGAGGATGAGGATGACGAGTCTTCCTCCTCGGATACATAGCCCATGCCAGTTCCAGACAGGCATAGATATCAGTTGCGAGAGTCAGCTCGGGGCCCTGAGTTGTCTCCGGAGCATTCGTCTGAGTCAGAGCCAGAGCATTGATTGTAGCTCTGTTATTTTATTTTTATCAGTTTGATATCATGTTCCATGTTTGGCGTTTAGATGGTCGAACATTGTATTCAGACCATTTTCCATATTATATTCAGTGTTGGACGTACTTTATTCGTTGCACATTTTGTATTTGTCGATTTGTAATTGTGATGCTCTGTTTTCAATTTTATTTCGAATGGTATGTGCATATTTTCAATTAGTTTCAACTGCAGAGATTGATAGTAGATGCACTACAAAGAAATACAACCCCCTTGATAGCATTTCATAAACACACATATTACATTGCAATTTCCCAGGCACGCGTTGCACAAAAAACACATTGAACATTAATTCTACAGTGGTATCAAAATAACAATATGTATCCCGCCACATATGGCTGGGGCTGTTCTTTACACTGTGTTAAACACTAAATGCTGCTTCATCTTATGCCGAAAACTACATAACAACAGCCAGCCACATATGGCTGGAACCTATCCATTCTAAACATTCCTACGGATCCTCCATAGACTCCTCACCCTCGTCAGGTGCATTGTTCTGTCGCTCTCGCTCTGCCTCCTGGTTTGCCCGATCTGCCTCCTGGTTAGCCCGACGGTGTGCTGCCCTTTCCCTGACCATGATGAGTTGTCGTCGTGTGAAGTTCATTCCAATCTGCTCATCCAAATCCAGCTCGACAGCAACTGGGGATACAATAGCAAAAAATAGTAAGCATCTGGTAGCAGGGTCCTGCACATAGTATGTGGAACAAAATCTCTCCATAAGAACAAGAGTGGTATGCCCCTCACGGAGTCTGGTGACCGAAATGTGAGTAGTGGACCAGAGAAAAGGACTCCCAAATAGGTGTAAGAGGTCACGATCTCAATCGGCAGCCCGTCATAGTAGAATATCACATCTCTCATATGCTGTCTATTAGTGTTGAACACCATAATCTTAGTCTTCTTACTGTTAATCGTCCCCAAAGCTGACAAAAATGATGTAAAGCAAAAAGGTATCTCTGTAAACCAGCTGCAGAGGATGAGAGAAGAACCACATCATCAACATATAATAGAATGGGGATAATAATGTCTGCTAGAGGACAGCCCTCGCCACCTTTCTCATGAATAATCCGCTCGAGATCATCAATATACAGTGCAAAGAGAGTGGGTGATAAGGGACAACCCTGCTCCACTCCAATGGTAGAATATATCTAAGGGGACCAGCCACTACCGTCTCTGAAGCGCGCCAAAACTCGCTCATATAAACTAATGATCGCAGCAATAGTCTCCTCTGTAAAGCCAAGTGAAAGTAACCTCTGGAAAAGGAGATGCCTCGGAATAGAGTGAAATGCTTTGCGAAAGTCCACAAAGCAACAATAAACTCTCTGTTTCCGATGTTGAGCCTCCTCAATAATGCATCTCAAAATGAAGATCTGATCTGAGGTAGAGTATCCTGGTCTGAAAAAGATGAGGTTATGTGACCAAGTGAGAGATGTAAAAGTGAGTGATCGGAAATGGTAGGAGGTGTAATGGAGAAATCAGGTATGTGAGGGATCAAGGCAGGTGATCCAATAAAGTAGTCAACTACACTATGTCCTCCACCATGAGGATAACATGTATATGCTGATGAAGAAGGCCACTGTGTGAGGCCATTCAAGATGTCAAGATCGTGTGTCTCTGCAAGAGTGAGCAGCTGCTCCCCAAAAGATGTAGCTGGAGTGATACCCGATCTAGTCCCATATCCAAAGGGTGAATCCTGAGAAATTCTGTATCTGCATGAAATTCCGTCTGTCTAAAACTTGTGCGAGCATTGAAATCTCCTGCTAATAAAATGTAACTTAGAAAAGGTAGCGATATCATCTGAGAGTGCCTGAAATGGGTCTCCAACAAAATCAGCAAACGCCAAAGTCGGTGGAGCAAAATAGCATACAGCCATATAAATGTCCTGAGGTAATCCCAATAGTGACCCAATAACAGATCAGTGCTCAGAGGTGATGGAGCTCAGAGAGAGGGCGCCAGATCAGGCGGTACCAAGACAGGTGGCACCAGGTCAGCAACACCTCAAGCGTCAGCAGCAGGGCACACCAGCAGGCAGCCAGAGAGAGAGAGAGAGAGAGAGAGAGAGAAAGCTTCATTAACGTCTTTTGAATGCCAAAAGGCATATATAAGACCAAGTAAGTACATCTCAAGTGTGATAGATACTGAAAGGAGCAAATAAATGTCTCCATAAATAGCAAATACAACTGCTAAATAGTAGCCTATCAAGACTAAACAAATAAACAAACTCTCCTCTGTCATCAAGACATGAAAATCTGAGATAAGGTACAGGTACATGATGGTACAATAAATAACTAAAGCTGTACAGTAACCATCCGAACTATATGGGAAGTCATGTTATGTCACCACCGGACCACTGCTGAAGAAAGCAAAGATAGTAGATGATGATGAAGACAATGCAGGAACTGATGAAGTGGGCCTGCATACATGAGCTCTAGATCTGCGAGGTCTGAGAGTCTTTCTTCAATTGCATAAGCTTTTGCTCACAGCTCAGATTGCTTAATGTTACCAGAGGTAACTAGACTACCAGTCTTGACTCTCAAATTTCAATGCACAAACATGTAGAGTCTAGATAGATCAATGCACATGTCACGAACATAATAGTCACTAGTAGTAGTATATAAAGTGCTCTTAAAAGCATTTAGAACTTGTTTTAATAAGAAAGGCTTAGCACTAAAAAGCCCAAAAAAGGGGGAAAAAAACCGGTTTGAACCATTTTGCAACTCGAACGAGCCAGGACCTCCGTCTGGATCGGACAAATCGTCGCGATTCGAATCTGCTGGAAACTATAGCAACCTTTGATGACGCACATGCCACACATCATGCAGCCTTAGACATGGCATGCATTGTTATGGATTTATTTTGTAGCTTGTTCTATTACATATTCATTCTTGAGCTCTTCTAATCTAAGATCAACATTTTATTCATTATTTGCATTTTTTGTGGTCTTGTATTGGCACATAGATGATGTAACATCTCCTTACAATATTGTTTATACATTATGGGCAATGTTTTTTTCACTTGGAAGGGTTTTGAACTTTTAATCAGGACATACAATTATATTTTAATGTCCTAGGGGCTGCATTGATTCGTTTACACCCCAATATTTGTTATTTGGTATTGTTGGTTCTCTTTTTATACATTTGTTTGTTACTTAAATAGTTGTTCCTCATCGTTCGTTACCATAACTATCTGGTAGACTGTGGGCTAACTCAAAGGGACTTAAGATAGTATAAAAAGGATTCTTATGGTGTCATTAAACATATCAGTACTCAGAGACTTGAAAGTTCTTTGTAGGGAGACTTTTGTTGGCGGTTGGAGGACCTTTATATTCAGCTTATTGGTGACTGTATTGAGATCTTTTGAGAAGATTGATTGGTAGTTTGCCATTGATGTCATTGTTCGATGCGTGTATGTGATTTTCAGTAGATAATTTATCTTTTATCCTTTCCACATGGTAGAACAGTTGCATTATTAGGCTGTGGGCCATTAATAAATGGTCGTCAAGCCAAGTGGAAAGATCACTTAAATATTTTTTCCCAAGCATAAATGCTGGGCAAAGCATTATGGCCGAAATTCTTTTTACGGCCTACACCTTGTGACTTTTTTGAGGATGGGGTGTATTCCAACTTCTTAGGGACCTTCTATGGTTCATAGTCCACTTTTAGAATCTCATATGGACTTCAAGATTCATACTGTTTTAGTTCTCATTCTCATGCCTAAAGGTTTTCTAATAGGAATCAATGGAATCTACAAACATTGCTGCAGCCTGTAAATTCCCAAGATATGTTAATCTTTGTATGATTAATTGTACGTTAGGACTGAATAGTGAGTTGCTAATGTTTTACTGTATGTGCCAAGCCTTATGATATCTTTTTATGTCCTTCAGGGTGCCGCTGGTGAGATAAATTCAGTACAATTTTTTAGTGCTAGAAAGGAAGAATTGGACTTAGAAAACCCAGAGAATCTGGGTCTATTTGCTAGTGACCAATGTCAGCTGCCCGAGTGCATGGATGAAGAAAATGGACCTCCTTGTCGTCCTGACAGTGCAAGATCTCTATCTGATGCAGATCTTACTTTGTCGCTTTCTTCTTCTTGGGTGAAAGGGCCAATCTCTTCTCTTCATGCAGGATTTGGGTCACCGTTCTCATTGACATCTTCAGAGATACCAGGACCCACATTTGCTGCAGTTCAAAGTATGTCTGTAGCAAATGGTCAAGAACATAGCCTATACCAAAGTTCCACTGAATTAGGATCCAGGTATTTGGTTAAGAGACCATTTCAGTATGCTCAGTTTTGTTGACTTGCAGTAGAAGAATGAGTTCGAAAATTTGCTTCTTTAGCCTGATTTTCTGTTAATTCAGGCCCACTTCTGCTCACATTATGCCACTTGCTGCACAAATGACAATATTCTATGCTGGCATAGTGAATGTATATGATGACATTCCTGATGATAAGGTATGTCTCAATGAGCCCTCCTTGGTTATTGTTTTAACTTTGCAATTCACATAGGAATGATATGCCCTGTGAGAAAGTTTATTTATTTATTTTGCTGGTGGTAACTGTGCAGGCTCAGGCGATTATGCTCTTGGCTGGTTGTGGAAATCCGCCGGGTATGTCTGCTCTGCACCCTCCAGCTAATGAGCATCCTACATCAGCTCCTCTTATTTTAGCAGTGAGTCCAAGTGTGCCAGCAAGCACATCAGGGGATCATTGCAGGGATGCTATACCTCTGCCTGCCTCTGCTGCGGTGGTTGACCCAGCTGCGATTAACCAACAATGTGTTAAATGTCCATCTACTGGTATGTTGCCTTTTTGGTCTATAGTGACAAAAAATTGCAGGTCAAACACTTTCAAATTGCATCAGATGGACTTAGAATGTGAATAAAAATTCTAAATCCTTGTGGTTTTTATCATTATAATTTATTCCCGTGGTTTTTTTGACTTTTGAAAAGAAGAATTTTTTGTATTAATTCAGCAATAGAATAATCCGTACCTCAAGAAAAGTACAATTAAATAGATTCAAATTGACTTGTGACTATGTTTGGGTCGCTGTTGAATATTTCTGTATAAGCGAATTTGCTATATAACTTTTCAAGGAAAACATGTGGATTTTGTTGGCATATGGCAGCTATACATATCTTGTTTTTGCTTCCCACTCATCTTCATCTTGTTGTTTCCCTTGTCATAGAGCTTCCACAGGCAAGAAAGGCTTCCATGCAGAGGTTCTTAGAAAAACGCAAAGAAAGGTATGCATTATCGTGCATTCAATTTTCCCTATGCATTCACATATGCAAGTTTTCATATAACCCACCAGGCTTTAATGAAATTTTTGGCTGATTCAACGTTACCTTTATCTCTACCAGGGCCCTTGCAAAGGCTCCTTATGCTGGCAAGAACTTAGAAACTGATGATTCATTGCCTCCTTTGGATCGAGCTTTTGGCATGTTTCCAAGCTTTTCCAAGTCTGTGGAAGCAGGATCTGCATCTCTAGTTCCTTTTCTTCAACGTTATCTGTCAGCTGACAACAGGCCTTTAAAGTCAAATGGGAGTAAAATCCCCTCTCCTTCAAAAATATCTAGACCTCAGGAGATTGTTCTGAATAGCAAAGAGGACAAAGGATGCAAAAGAGCTGAGGTGGCAAATCAATCTGAGAAATTGGAAATGGTAAAGTCTGTTGATGCAGAGATTATTGAAAGTGATGAAGATTCTGCTTTCTCATAAGTATGATTGGTCAAAATTATGAAGCCTGTCAGAATGAGAAGGGAAGGTTTTGTACATTTTGATGAGTACGGTAGAGAGACGCAGTAAGAATTATGTGCTATTGTTCATGCAAAACATGTCAGTTTTCACAATGACTGCTTAAGAGTAGATCACGGGTGTATTAATGCTTGTGAAATACAGTATATTGACATTCATTGAAATTTAAACTTGGTATCAGTCCCCAGGTGGAAGTATTACGGACACTTTCGTCGAGAATTAAATCATGTCAAATGCTGGGCTGTTTTTTTGCCCTGCATGGTTTACACACCTAGATTGTTGTTACGATCGTAATGTAAAGAAGCTGGTTGGAGGTGCAGATTTATGTAAAGATTGCCCCAAAACTATGGTGAGATATCTGCCACGAGTATATCTCCCAATTTCCCCTTAGTTTCTTGTTGGAAGGTGTTGCACACCAGAATCTCAAAGAGAGCATGGGCAAGTAGGGCTATGATCTGTGACCTTCAAGGTGAGGGTTTTGAACTCTAGCTCATGCCATTGTTTAGTAAAGAAGCTCTATTTTTGGCCCTGAGAATTTTTTAAGCACCTTGACATGACTACCACTCCATTTATTAGGGTTTTTGGTATTGTTTCAAGGACAATAAATCACAGCTACTTCGGCGATCCTGTTTATCTCCTTTTCCATCCACAATATATTTGTGCAAATTTGTTGCAGGGTGAGAACATAGTTTCTAGACCTGAAATTCTCAACCTGAATGGTTGCTGCAAGTGGTATTTAGTCTACAGTGTAAACACATACTCCTAGCAATCTTTGGTATCAAAATTAAGAGTGTTTCAAGTGCAGCCTTTACTCTTACAAAACCTGGAACGTGCTTGTACTGTCTGAGAAATATCTTTTCACCTTATTTTGCGATCGCCAACCATGACCTGGCTTAGATCATCATCTTTTTCATGCCATGTTTTTGTTTTCAGTTGCTACCCCAATCTTCTATGATGTTCAAAAAGGATGCCATGAATTTGGAAACATGCACCTCTTTCCTATCTTGACCACAACTGTAGTCAAGGAGAAACGTAACCATGCTGATGAAATGAATCTACAGCATAGCAAGCTGGTGAGCAGATCAAGCATTCTGCTGAATTGATGCCTGAGTTAACCTAAACATAATTGTCGTTGATGCTGGGCTACAGCTATGCTTAGATTTATTCTTTGAATAATAACCTATCAAACAATGAGATGTTCTGGTGCCAATGTTAATTGGGTCATGACTTTTGCAATTAGGTTTACCCAAGTTGATGTTAGTTGGGTCAAGTCTACGGCGTACATAGTTCATGTTATATAAACGAGATCTCACCTAACTGTCCGGAATTGGAATTGAAACTATTGGAGACCCATTTAATCTTAGTCCTCTATCCCTTTCTACTAAATATATTATGTATCTACATTTGTTTTTAGAATCAAGATTCGATGAATCACATATTTAGATTTGCCCATGCATCTTTGTGTGTGTGTGTGCACACGCACACATGCACATGTGCGTGTGAACATATTTCAAAAACTTTTTTTTGAATTTTTTTTGGGGGAATTGTCAAAAAAAATTAGCTAAATTATTATAAGAATAATAGTATTATTGAATTCTTCAACACTATACACACAAATTACTAACTAGATTATCAAATATATTCCCAATTGTTGATGGTTTTCCTTCAAAAATAATAGTTGCATTTTAGAATGCTTGTTTTGAAACATGGTTGCAGTGAAACCCCCATAGCTTAGGGGCTAGATACGTAAGATCTAGGTGTGGTTGAGTTGGTTTCTCCACCATCCGTACCCTTTGTGGTTGCTTGTTTTGACATGCTTACTGTTGGATCCTTGGATTGAGGACTTTATAGGTGCTAGCTTGAAGGCTAGTCTTGTACTTATATTGATTAGGGACATAACTACATATTGAGAATATGTTTAGGATGGTGTGCGACATTGTGTCATTTTTAAAGGTTACAAAAATTTTTTCAAAATTTTCTTAGTTTGGGATTCCATTATAAGATTTTTTAATTATGTACCAAACCATAATTCTTAATAATAAATATTTAATTAGTGGCATAAAAAAAGTAGCACACCATTTGTTATCATGGCAAAAACAAAAGCTAGCTTTTATTTACAAAATGTCGAGGTTTGCTTACCATCACATATTCTTGACAATGTGGCAGATTATCATCATTGTCAATTCCTATTTTAATTTTTTCTAAAAGTGTTGCAATCTTGCATGTCCCACACATGAGATCAATCTCCAAATTTCTAAGCTTAGTGAACAGTCTTAATATGTAGTTCTAGAACTTGCCACTATGTTGGCTGGCTAGCTCCTCAAATAGGTTGACTTTCATGTCTTACCCATTTACTCCTTTGGGCCCTATCTTTAGAGAAAAATGTCCTTTCCAATGGTTGAGTTTGTGCACAATAGTGTGAAACACACTATCACCAAATATAGTTTTCTCAATGATTAGAACTCGTTTTGCTCAAAGGTCTCAAGGTACAAGAAGCTGCATGTGACTTTTTGCAAGATATGCAAGAGATGATAAAGGTGACAAAGGAAAATATTAGATTTAAGTCTAATTTTATGTTAACTAAAATTTGAGAGTTTTGTCGAAAATCAGTGGGAATGAGTGGAAGCTGATGAGCGAGCTTGGTGTAGGATCAGAATCGCCACAATTAGCAGCAAAACGTTCAAAATGAATGATTCACAGATGCACAATGAAACGATATAGTAGTAAGACTGAAATTGCACTCTGATTAATATCAACAATGAGTACAATTGCTTGAAGTAACAACTTCAGTTGGTTGAGCGTGATAACGCTGGCTATAGAAACTCAAAAATAAGAAGAAATGTTCATATCTAATTAGCATTAAATGCTATCTGCCTCATTTATTACAATCGCCCTTGAATGTACAAAGTAGACGGACTTTCAACGTAAATCAAATTTCTAACTAACAGTATCAAAATTTACATTGTATCGAAAATATACAAAGAATCGAGAAATTTGTACATTGACTCAAAAATTATAATATCTCAGAAAATTACGGATTTTTTGAGTCGATCTCGTATCGAGAAATTTTGATTTTGTGTAAAATAGAGGATTTTTCGAGTCGATACGGTATCGAAAAATTCTAGAAAGTTTGATCTTGAATTTTTCGATCTTCTGCTCAGAAATTCGAGCCTTCTTTTTCTGAGTTTCGTACAACTTTCAAGATGCTCATTAATAGATGGATTTGAGGTTGAGCATATATCTGGGTCAATTCATAGTTGTATTTCTAGATGATATTCTCTTCTAGAGTAGGACTCTTAAGGAGTAATTAAATCATCTTAAGACACAGTCTTGCGGATTCTCAGAAGAGAAAAACTATTTGCTAAAAAAATCCAAGTGTGAATTCTTTAAGCATGAGTTAATATATCTTGGTCATAAGAGCACCCCAGAAGGATTGAAGATAGACGAGGATAAAGTCAAGACAATGCTTGAGTGGCTGATACCAAAGACAATTAGCGAAGTTAAATCTTTTCTCGGTTTTACAGTTTTCTTCATAAGTCTATTGCGGATTATGCGAAGATCGCAACACCCCTTAATAATCTGACTAAAGGCAGAGTTAACAAGAAAAAGAAGAGATGTTAACCTAGTCTGCATATTGAATGAAATGAAGAACTGAATCAATGTTTTAGAAAGCTCAAACATATGGTTACTTCAGCTCCCATTCTATAAATCGCGAATCCAGATTTTGCCTTACGTTGTTAGAACTGATGCAAGTGATTCGGCGATACGAGCGGTTCTTTTATAAAATGATAGGCCGATAGCATTTGAGAGCAAGAAACTTACTAGACCTCAGTTGCATTATAAAACTTAAGAAAAAGAGTTATTTGTTGAGATACATGCACTTAAAATTTGGAGGCATTACCTTTATGGTAGTCTGTTTGTAGTGTATACAATTAATCACTAGCCTCTAAAGTACTTTTGTAATCAGCACAATCTGAGAGGTCATAAAGCTCGATGGGCTGAGCTTATGCAAGAATTTGATTATGAGATTTAATATGTCAAAGACAGCTCTAAGTAGGTTGCAAATGCTCTTAGTCGGATTGGTGAAGTAAATGAACTTTCATTCACTCAAATTTCTATAGATCTATATCTTTTATTGAGAGGGAAGTGTGAAACAAATTCTCATTTTGGTCGCATTTGGAAAATGGTTGAGATTTGAAAAAATGAGAATGGAATAGAGATTAACTTACAGGGGTCTTAGGTTCCTAAAAAAAATAAGAAGATTGTGGAACAGTTCGTCATTCGAGGTGGTTTGCTATTTTAGAATGGAAAAGTTTGTGTACCAGGGGATGATGAGTTAAAGAAGAGAATTCTTTGTGAATGTCATAACGTACTCTGTGCAGGTCATCCAGGTATACACATGACTTTGGACTTGGTCAAAAGAGGATTTTACTGGCCAAAACTCAAGCCATTTGTCGAGTCTTATGTGGTTAAATGTAAACCTTGTTTGCTAGCCAAAGTAGAATGCTAAAAGGTTGGAGGGTTGTTGCATCCCTTAGATATCCCTTAAAAATGATGAAAAAGCATATCTATGGATTTTGTAGTTGGACTTCTTAAAATCCAACAACAAAATGATTCTATTTGGGTTGTAGTGGACATGTTAACTAAGTTAGCTACATTCATACCAATAAAGTCAATTGCAAAGGCTTTGGCAGCCCAGATCTTTGTTGAAAGATTATTAAGGCTTTATGGACTGCCAAGTGATATTGTTAGTGATAGAGATCCTAAATTTACAGATCACTTTTGGTCAGCTATATTCCATAAGCTTGAGACCTCGCTTAGTTTTAGTTCTACTGATTATCCTGAATCAAATGGATAGACCGAGAGAACTAATCAGACTATGGAGTATATGTTGTAGACATATGTCTCATAGGCGGTCTCAGTGGAAAGACTACATTCCTTTAATTGAGTTTGCTTACAATAGTAGAAAATATTTTGCTACAAGTTATAGTTTGTTTATGCTAATGTACGGTTTTCAACCTAGATCTCCAGTAAATGAGGAGACGAAGTCTATTAAGATCCAGAAATTTGTGGATTTTCTTTATGATACGTAAGAAATATTGCAATTGGCACGTGATAGTATTTGTAAAGCTCAGGACAAAACTAAGCATTATGCCGATCTTAAGAGATCTCCCAGAGATTTTTAAGCTGATGACTAGGTATATCTTAGAATTATGAAAGATTCTTGGACAATGTGTACTAGGAAGCATTATAAGTTGTCTACCAAATATTGTGGACCATTTTAGATTATAAAAAAAAATTGGTTCTTTAGCTTACAAATTTGATCTTCAGGACAAGTCGACTGCTCATCTAGTGTTTTATGTTAGCCAGCTAAAATCGAGTTTACATGAAAGTGATACAGTTGGATCTGATGAGAATCTTACCCATTTGGAGGATTTATCATTTAGTGTCCCTTTGAAACCAGAACAAGTACTCAAAACTAGAGATAAACAATTGAGAAATCGTTATATTTCTGAGTGCTTGATTCGATGGAAGGGTCAGATTGAGGATGAATGATGATTCTGTTAGATTTTTTATGCTCAGGCTTAAACAAATCATTCAAGCAACGAGCATCCTGAAAAATCGAAGGCCGACTTCATATTTTTGGACTTTCACATTTTTTTCCTTTTTTTTTTTTGACCTTAACAATTTTTTAGGCACCTTCGTCTTTTTTGCAAATCAGTGAAAAATGCGACACATTGGCCAAGTGGCCAGAATGCCTTAGAAACCATTCTTAAGACACCTTTTGCTTCTTTACATTTTTCCCTTCACGAAAAATGCGACACACTGGCCAAGTGGCTAGAATGCCTTAGAAACCATTTGTCGGAAAGTGGTTTGCAGAAGATAGGTCTAGTTTGAAAAGAAACGAATAATTCGTGTGTTTAGAAAAAAACTTTTCGTGCATGGCAGGAATAAACTATCTTCATCTTTCCAATGCATGACTACGCCTATCAATTTCAAACAAAATAATAGTGATGGAATTCATGTTTGAATTTGTAGTAACTACCTTTGAAATCGCCAATACTACAGTGATTACGTAGCCAAACAATCAAGCATCGAAAATTATCAAACAAATAAGTCGTGAATTGTTCGTGAATTAGTCGCGAAGAAATACAGAAACGCATACATTCTGAGACGAAAACTGAATGCAATGAAGGATAGTATGGATTCAGTATGAAAACGTAGCAGAAATAAATGAGTATAATAAATTGCAGATCGAAGTTGCGTACTCTATGCTATCTCTGAGCGGCTAAAATGAAAGTCTGAATTAAGCGCAATGCTAATAAGTAGTAGCGCAATAGCAATCTCTTAAACAACTCTAAGAAGTGAGCTAGAATGCTCAGGAGTGTTCAAGCTCGCAGCTTGAGAGAGAGAGAGCTAACTATTCAAATGCTTCTGATAATCTTCAACTTATGATGACGATTAAACTATATGAATATGAACAGCTATTTATACTAAGAAATTAGGTCGTGAATTGCGATTGTCAGTTGGTTGGTGATCGGTTGGCATCCATCCGGTCCTTGTCATTGATTGCTGATAGGCGGTGGAATTGGTCGTAAACATTCTGTCTACATAAATGAACCAAAACTGTAGTTTTGCAGAAATGAGCTAAAACAGCCACAGGTGACACTGTCGGGTTTTTCGCAAAAAAGAAAAAAAAGACGAAGGTGCCCTTAAATCTCATTTAGGGTTGCCCCACACTTTGCCAGAGTCATTTCCTTAACATTTGAGGCTCTTCTGAAAAAGCGAAAAATGCGACACTGATTTTACACGAGATTTTTGTCAGGCAAAAAAAGGAGACACTATATTTTTCAACGAGATTTCTGACAGGCGAAAAAGGAGACACTGTCGTAAACTCTGTGTAATTTTGCAGACTGTATAAAAGACCTTGTAATTCTGCAGACTGTATAAACACACGGGAAAATCCACAGAACTGGATAAACAATGGATGAAGATTAAAACCGATTAGTCGATTGGTAAGAAGGAGAATAATCCAACACTCCCTCTTAATCTAAATCCTTGAATGCCTTGACCTTCAAACTTAGTTCTATATAGAATCTTCTGTGTGACACCAAACTTAATGCTTTAGTAAAAACATCTGCTGTCATATCTTGTGTTTTACAATACTGCAATCTGACCTCTTCACTGAGAACTTTGCTTCTGACGAAATGATACTTCAATTCAATGTGCTTACTCTTGGAATGGAATCTCAGGTTGGCTGATAAAGCCATTAACACTTTGATTATCACAAAATAATATCGTCAGAGCATATTGATTCAGATTGATATCTGAGAGTAAGTTCCTCAACCAAATTGCTTCTTTTGTAGCTTGAGAGACTACGATATACTCTGATTCAGTGGAAGATAAATCTATCGAAGATTGCTTGCAACTGTTCCAAGAAACTGGACCATTGTTGAGGAAGAATGTAAATTCGAAAGTGATTTACGAGTGTCTACATCTCCTGCACAACTCGCATCTATGTAACCACTGAGTAAATTGAGTTTGTCGTTGCCGATTGCTCCATAACAAATGCAAAAGTCCATAGTAGCTCGAAGATATCTCATGACTCACAATGTGTTATACCAGGATTAGTCATATACCGACTGAGAGAGGTGACTGCAAAAGCTATGTCTGGCATGGTACAGATCATGGCGTACATAAGAGATCCTATAATAGAATGGTAAGGATACTCATGCATCTGCTGCTTCTCATGCATTGTTTGGGGACACTGGTCCTTTGACAATTTGAGTCCTGGTTCCATTGGTGAGAAAGCTAACTTGCAATTCATCATATTATATCTGACTAACATGTTGTAGATGTACCTCTGTTGTGTAATGTAGACCAACTTCTCTTTTCTGTCTCTGTGGATTTGTATACTAAGGCAGAAATGAGCTTTGCCCAGGTCGGTCATGTCGAATTCGAAAGATAGCATTATCTTGGCTTCTTTTATCAGATCGGTATTGTTGCTAAAAAGCAATGTATCATCCACATACAAAGTGATAATGATAAAAGACTGATGCATTGCTTTGAAGTAAACGTGGAGCTAGATGTATAGTCGTGATCAATAAGAAAAGTATTAGTCCTTTGAAACCATGCTCGAGCAGATTGCTTCAAGCCATAAAGTGCCTTATGGAGTTTGCACATGCGATTGTGCTTACCCTCGATAATATAACCTTTGGGTTGCACCATGTAAATGTCTTCTTTGATAACTCCATTGAGATATGTTGTCTGTACATCCATTTGATGTATTTCCAAATCTACTACAGCGAAAAATAATAGCAAAAGTCGAATGGAAGAATGCTTGACTAATGGACTAAAGGTCTCAGTATGATCAACGTTGTATACCTGAGAAAATTCTCTGGCTACAAGCCGTGCCTTTCTCCTGTTGATGCTTCCATCTGCATTGTACTTGACTTTGAAAATCCATTTGCAATCAACTACATTTCTGCTAGTAGGTAATCCGACAATCGTCCATGTTTGGTTCTTGATAAGAGATGAATATTCTTTATCCATAGCTTCTTTCTAGAGATCTGAATCAGGCTGACTGAGTGCCTCTTAGACAGATGTCGGTTCTTGAACAAGATAAGCTACAGACTCGTTGATATATTGGTTAGGTGGTCTTCTAGTCCTTGAAGATCTTATGGATAATACAAGAAGTTGATTATTTCCATCATATTGTAGTTGCTGATCTACAACATCATCATCTTCTGATTCGTCGTTGATTTGTTGTTCGTCAAGAGTAGAGGAGCTTGGTCCTTCAATAGGAATAGTCGACTAAGGAAATGGAAAGTTCAAAGCGGTCGGAGAATTTGATAGGATTGCCCTTTCTTTTGAGGTCTTGAAACTGATCTTCGATGAAGATGACATCCCGACTAGTGAATATCTTTGACTCGATGAGATCAAACAACTTGTAGGCTTGATCTGAAGTAGTGTAGCTGATGAAAACACACTTGATACTCTGGAAGTCGAGCTTCTTCCTGAGATCACGAGGAATCTGTGCAAAAGCAGTACATCTACAAACTCGTAAGTTTGATAAAGAAGGTTTGGTACCTGTCCAAACTTTGAATGGTATTTTGTCTGAGAGGCCTTTAGTAGAACATCTATTCGGAATATAGGTTGCTATTGAAATAGCTTCAGCCCAAAAGCATTTCGGAAGTGTCACATGTGATAACATGCACTTTGCCGATTCAACTAAGGTTCTGTTATTTCTCTCAGCAAGACCATTTGACTGAGGCAAATAGGAGGTAATGTATTGTTGCTCAATGTCGTTGTTAAGGCAATACTCCTTGAATTCAGTGGAGATGTATTCTCCCCCATTATCTGACCTCAATGCTTTGATTCATTTGCCAGTTTGATTCTCAGCATGCTCTTTGAATTGTCTTAATTTGATCAAAGCCTCTGATTTCTATTTAATGAAATAAACAGCTGTTCTTCTGGAAATACTTTGCATCTAGCAATGAAGGAGTTTGCATAGATCCACTATATGTATGAACAACATCTAATAGACCTTTTGTTGCATGCCTATGGTTTGATCTAAAAGGAATCCTAGCCTGCTTTCCAAAGATGCAAATATGACAAACAGGGAGATCGACCTTACCAGAAAGATACTCAAGATCAAAAACCATGGATTGTCTGGACATGTTCATAACAAATGCATGATTCAAGTGTCCTAAGCGATGATGTCATAGTAATACTTTATTGACTAGAACAGAGGTTTTCAAAGCTTGACTAGACTCAAAATAATAGTGTGCCAATCTATATAAGTAACCATGTCTCTTGCCGAGTGCAAGGATCTTATTACTCCTATCAACTATTTTGCATCGATCAGATTCAAATTCTATTTTATGACCTAAATTTGTAATTTTACTCACTGATAACAGATTTGTAGAGAGTTTAGAAACATATAAGACCTTTGATAGTAATTTGAATTGATCATTGTATAAGTCAAATTATGCATCAATTTGAATTTTCTCAACCAAAATTGTATCAATCTGAACAATTTTTGGTAGAAAAAAATTGAATCTAGCTATCAATTCAAACTCTCTACCTCAAAAGCTAGTTTTCACAAACTTGCTAATTTGGGAGATTTAGCATCAAACTGAAACATAAGGCTCCAAAACTGGTACTGTATGTTCTAGCACGTGTGAAAAGTACCCCTGCAGTCCACAACAAGTTTTTGTCCATAAATTTTGAGTATACCTATCCTATCCAACTCGCCACATCAAAATTAGCTAGTTTCCAAAAACTTGCTAATTTGGGCTTAGTTTTGGATCAACCCCATCAAATCTTCATAAATCCTCTTGTACTATACCATGTGGAAATCTGCAAAATAGGACCAAGAATGGATTCTAAAATGATCCACAAGAGAGATTGGATGTTAGATACAATTGATCTATCAATTTACACAAGATTTAGATCAAGCTTAGGATCGGATCCTCAAGCTCTGTATTCAAAAAATCAGAAGTTTAGATCCAGGAGATCTACGAAATCAGGCTATACTGACAAGAAGAGCAACATGCAGTCTGGACCAAATTTCGGTCCAGGATCGAATTAAAGCTCTTCATCCAATCTGTGTAGAAACTATTCTGCAGATACTGTAAGAGGACTGTCCATGAAATCAAGGACTGCCAAACTTTGAAGTACAACAACGAATAGAAGAAACAGTTCCAACAACAAGCACATAGTGCTACGACCAGTCACTCAAATCAGCAACAAGAAGAAGAAGATGAAGCATCTTTCATGACCAAAGAAGGAGAACAACATGATATTGATTCACGGTATCTAGACTCTAGGGCAACTCAACACATGACTCACCATCGTGACTGGTTCAACGACTACAAGTCGTTCACCTACTCTCGACTTGTGCAACTTGGAGACAACTCATCACATACAATCGGAGATGAAAAAACAATCATAATTGAATTCAAAAGAGGTGAGGTCAAGTTATTGTCCCCAACGTTTTCCACGTTCCAAATCTGACCAAGAATCTGCTCTCAGTTAGCAGAATCACGGATTCAGGTCGGAGGGTCAAATTCGTTAGAAGGCTGCACAATTCTTGACAAATCCCGGAATGTGCTAGCCTACGGAAGAAGAAGCGGCTATCTTTACAAACTCAGCCACTGCTACTCTTCTAATAGTCAAGCTCTTTACACAACCACTTCTGAATCAACTGATATGTTGTGGCATTTCAGACTTGGCCATCTTAACTACAACAGTTTTTAACAAATGTCAGTTCAGAGTCTAGTACAAGATCTGCCGATAGTCAGCAAGCCAACTTCTCCATGCAAAAGTTGTATTATTAGCAAGTATGCTAGGAGTCCCTTCAGTTCATACATCCAAGAGCTTGCTTGACCTTGTACACAACAACATTTGTGGCCCGATGCAGACTGCTTCCACAGGGGGAGCTCTCTATTTCCTAACCTTCATCGACTACTTCTCTCGAAGGACTGCAACCTACTATATGAAGAACAAATCCGAAGCATTCAAGTTCTTCAAGTAGTTCAAAGCGTTTGCAAAAAACCAAACCCAGAGGAAGATCAAGGCCCTACGCACAGATGGAGGGGGAGAGTACATCTCCACAGAATTCAAGGAGTTTTGTAAGGCCAACAGAATACTTCAACAATACACAACCAGCTATTCACCTCAGTCCAACGGTGTAGTTGAGTGGAAGAATTATCAAATTTACAGGAGTTGTTAGCCAGTGGTGGCTTCAATTTTGCTGGACATTCCATAACCACAGTCACAACAGAATGGTACAAATTTTCTTTTATTTGGACATTCTGCAACTCTGTGATTTTTTCCACGACAACATAAATAGCATATTGTTTTGAAAATCAACCTTCTTGATCATTACCATAGTTCCATTGCTTGACACTTTTGTAAGGTTCTAGTTCTATCAAATTGGAAGGAGGAGCGAGGTGCTTTGGTGGGACAGGTAAGGCTAACCGTTCCGAGTATCCAAGAGCAGATTGACGAGGTCTAGCTTTCGGAATTCCTCTATAATGTGATTCTCGATATCCCATCTGGGCATACCGTTGCTGAATTATCCGAGAATTAAAGTTGCAAAAAGCAGTCTCATGATCAGGCGAATTACACCAATGGCATATACTGATTTCCTTTCGTTTTTTCAATTGAGGACACTCATTTACTATGTGATTTCTTATACAAATAGAATACCAGACATTTTCCCTGGTAGGAAAAGTCTTTGCAAACTTCTCAGATTCTTTGTTCGCTTGTCCATAGAAATCTTCCAATGCTTTGATCTTCTCATCAAATTGTGACTGCAACTTTTTCATCTGTTTCTGCTGGTTCTTCTTGAGTTTCTCGAACTCATTGAGCATCATTTGACATTCGTTGATGCAATAGTGGTGGATGTCGTAGTGGTCTGCCCTATTGCAAAAGTGCGTACTCATTATGGCATTTCAGCTCATGTCTAATCCTTTTAGACAAACCTGACAAAACCACATAATCATGGCATTTTCGTTAATCAGCTCAGGTTCACACTCAGATCTGAGGCGTTTTACCCGTTCAATGTAATCTCAAACCATTTCTCACTTTTCCATTTTAATTTTACTTAGAAGTAGGAAAGGGTCTTCCCTAAACTTCCGAGGTTTGAACCGTGTGATAAGGGCTCATTTAACAGTCTCTCAATCTGTAAACTCAGTTTCATCTTGATTATAGTACCAATCTTGTGTTGCACCTGTTAAGGCCATAGGAAAAAACTTAAGTTTATCTTGGGGAAAAACTTCATCATAGACTTCACAAGATTTAGAATAGATATGAAGAAATCTAATTGGATCTGTTAGTCCATTGTATTTGGGTAGATCCAAACGGGGTGCTCTTCTAACAATGATTCAGTTGACTTTTAAGGAGCACCTCCAGGAGCAGCCATCTTCACAGATTAAATCAAATAGACAATGAGATTGGATCTAGATTTTCCATCAAAATTATCTCAGATCAGATTTGCTAGATCTCTTCCACTTGAAAAGAATCAGATTCCTATATCGTTAAAAAGATTTTGAAAATCAAACAATCGATACTTTTCAAAAATGAAAAAATTCTTAGAATCAAAATCAGACTGTATCAGATTTGACCCAAAATTTGACAGGGACTTGATCTGTAAAATCAGAACCTAAAATAGAACTGGCGAAGGTTCCCTAGGCAAAGATTCACTCGACGAATGTTCACTAGTTCTATTTTTGGTAAAAACTCTTTGATCAGATTTTTTGACAAATTCTATGGAAATAACCTTTGCCGAACTCTCAGACTCGAAATCTGACACATATAAAGCTACGGTAGAACTGGCAAAGGTTTTTGGCACCCAAAAACATAGTTTTTGTAGTTTGGCGAGGATAAGAATAAAGATTTTCTATGACCTAGATAGGATAAATGTTCGTCGAACTCAAAAATAGTAAATCATTTTAAATAGAATAATCTAGAAACTTGGCGAAGGTTCCCGCGAAGAATCAAGAGTAATACTGGTATTTTTGCAAAAAAAAAAAAAATTTGGCAAAAATATTATAATATGACAACTGATCCTCTGAGAAACCTTATTATTCTGATGTAATTCTTCGCCGAATTGGCAGTAGATAGAACTGAATCACACCTATGCACAGTGAATCGGACGAAGGTCCTTTTTCTGTATTTTTAGGGTTTTGGTGATTTTTTGGTATTTTTTGATGGTTTTTTTGATGTTTTTAGAGATCTGTTGGGAAGGATTGTTCGCCCTTCAAATTGAAGGTTCTGTGATCAAAACCAAAAGTGTATACAACTTGACGAACGTTTTTTGAAAGAGGACATAAAGTTATCAGTTTTGATGATGATTTTTGCCTCCTTTAGACCAAATTCTGGCAGATTTGATCAGTTTTTGTTGTTTTTTTTTTTATCTTAAGATTGGTGATCTGAATAGCTTTTCCTTTTCCACAATCAGATTGTTGAAAATTGTCACCTCTCACTTGTCATTTTTTATTGTAAATAAAGATCAATCATGAGTACAATGTTCATGATCTGATTTCACACGTGTGGAGCCTGTTCCCACGTGTGAAAGAAAGTACTTTTCATATTTGTAAATATCTACTTTGATTTTGTATCAATCAAGTCAAGTGTGAACATGATATGACTAGTTTTAGTCAAGTTGACTAGTCACCTAGAAGTTAGCTTATCTTGCATGTGCATGAGTAAATGCTCCCACATGGCAAGTGGATGTTCACACGTGTGTATAGAATTCTAGAAGATAAGAGTTGACCATTTTCCTTAGATCCTATTTTGTAGGGAATATTCCTATATTCTAGGAGACTAGCTCTTTGGATTTTAGCCATATTCTAGAAGGTCAACTTTGGATAAGGATCAAGGATGGATCAAATGGATAGATTTGAGTGATGTGGCACTCTTCACACGTGTGAAGTCCTGTTGGACTATACCAGACTTATGGATGTACTTGATCCATAAAAGAATCATTATTTTGCTAATGAGATTGATGAGACTTTTGCATTCTACACTTTTGTGAGATTTTTAGTCAATAGAATTGTGAGTTTATTGAATGATTGCTATCAAGAACCTATGTACTTGTTGTTTCAGGTGCAGGCCGTACAGTGGATGGTACTCCACACGTGTGAGGCCGCTCTCACTTTTTTTATGAAGATTTGATCCATTGCTCTTGCTTAAATCTAAGTGTAGTGAATCTAGATCAAGATCTAAAGTGTAGAACTTGATAGATCCATTAATTAAGCAATCAATAACTCTCTATGGTTGTTAAAAACAATCATTAATGTCCTAAAACTAAAATTTCATCATGGTATCAGAGCCGAGTAAGAGAGTGATCGTTTGATAAAACTTGCAAAGATCATTGGCAAAATTTGTTTTTGGCCAATACTAGTGAGGGCGAGTTCATCTAGAGTGATAGCTTGTTTCTATTTGGATCAAATCAACTTGGAGGCTGTGTGCGTGCTTTTCACACGTGTGAAACTGTACAACAACTTTCATTTCAAGTTACCTTGTGTTTTTTGGTCCTATAATCTCAATTCTAGTCCAAATCTAGTGCCTTTTGAAGTATAGTATGGATCTAGATTCAATCTAGCTAATGCCTATGACCAAATAGAGTTTGGATCATTGAAGCATTTCTTTTTGGAGTTTAAAATCAGATTAGCTCTACATTGCATAAAGTTGAATGTATGCAATGACTTCTTGAAGGAGGTGTCTTCTTGTGCCTCATCAAAAGAGGCTTGGGATTCATTGAAGAGTATCTATGAATCCAATAACACTTCAAGAATCCTCATGCTAAGGAAGCAAGTCTTTCAAAGCATGAAAGGAAGTGGAGAGAGTGGACAAGAGTATGTCCTTAGGATCAAATCTCTTAACAAGGAATTGAGTGCTATAGGAGAAAAGATCCAAGATCAAGAGCTAGTACAAATCATATTGAATGGCCTAGGTGATGAGTTCACCAACTTGGTCCAATCATTTGCTATTCAAGACACTCTTCCATCCATTAAGAAGTTGCACAATGTTCTTGTGGCCGAGGAGAGTAGACTCCTACACCTCAAGACAAGAATGGGAGGCATGTCACTTAATGGAGGAGAGGAGAAAGCAAATTTTACATCCAAAGGCAAGAATAAACAACATCCATTCAAGAAGAATCAAGGTAAGGAGGCTGAGATGAAGAATGGAGGATCAACTTCCAGTGGCAAAAGTGAAGAACAAGGCAAAGCTCAAGTGTTTCTTTTGTGGGAAGAAAGGACACTTTGCCTCAGAATGTTACTTCAAGAGGAATCAACAAGCAAATGGAGATCAAGGGAACATTGCTCAAGAGGAAGAAGATGATGATGGATTCAACATATCCTTAATGGTTGCATCTACACCAACTTCAAGTCAAGACACATGGTGGATAGATAGTGGGGCTAGTTCCCACGTGTCTTTTTACAAGCATTATTTTTCTACTCTTCTCTCTTGTAATGACTCTAAGAAGTCAATATACACTGCTAGTGATCAAGAATGCAAGATAGATGGTATAGGATCTATTCCTCTTTCCTTAGGCACATCTAAAAGGATAGATCTAGATAATGTTTGGTATGTTCCTACCATTTCAAGAAACTTGCTTAGTGTAGGACAATTAATGGACAATGGACTAGATGTACATTTCAAGAATGGAGTTTGTTCCATCTTGAAAAATGATAAGTGCATAGCTAGTGGCATTAAGCAAGGTAGATTTTTCAAGTTGGATGTTAATGTTGCAAATGAAAGTGTGAACTTGGCTAGGGAGGAGCTATCTCAAGTGGAGCTTTGGCATAAGAGATTAGGCCATCCTAATCTTCAATCTATGGAGTCAATGGCAAGCAAGGAACTAGCTCTCGGCCTACCAAAGTCTTTCAAAAAGTGTGGAAAGATGTGTGAGGCATGTGGCCTTGCAAAGTCACACAAATCTTCTTACAAGAGATCTTCATCAAGATCTCCCTCTCCCTTGGATCTCATACATTCTGATGTACATAGTTTTTCACATGCAAGTAAGGAGGTGCCTTGATATATGTAACATTTATAACTGATTGTACTAGATTCACATGGATTAAGTTACTATCAAAGAAAAGTCTTGTATATGAAGCTTTCATTAAATTCAAGTCTCTAGTTGAGAAACAACTTAGTACTTCCATCGAGGCACTAAGATGTGATAATGGAGGAGAGTACACCTCCAATAGAATGAAAGACTTTTGTGAGATCAATGGCATTAAATTGCAATACACTTGTTCCTACACCCCCCCAACAAAATGGGGTGGCCGAAAGGAAAAATAGGAGTCTATGTGAATGTGCAAATTCTTTAAGACTTGATGCATCACTTCCCATCTCATTTTGGGGAGAAGCTATAACTTGTGTAATGGACTTCCTAGTAGTGCTATTGATGGGATGATGATAAGACTTGCTACTTTGTGTAGGAACCAACCACCGTTTCTGAGGCGATGTCTACTGTTGATGCTAACAAATGAAAATCAGTGATGGACACTGAATTCGATTCTCTTATGGAGAATCAAACATGGACACTCATTGAGCTACCAAAGGATTGAAAACCGATTCCATGCAAATGGATATTCAAGGCAAAGTATGATATTGAAGGAAGACTAAATCATTACAAGGCCAGGGTAGTCGCCAAAGGCTTTTCTTAGATTCCAGACTTGGATTATTTAGAAACCTTCAGCCCAGTCGTCAAACATGCGTCGATCCATCTACTACTCTCCTTTGCAGCCACAACAGACCTTGAAGTCCACCATATGGATGTCTAGACCGCTTTCCTCAATGGAACCATTGAAGAGGAGATCTACATGACGCAGCCAGAGGGATACGAACTCAACGACAAGCAACAACACCTTGTATGCAAAATCCACAAGGCGCTGTACAGTCTGAAATAGTCACTCAGAGCCTGGTTTCAGAAGATCAATGCATTGTTGATAAAGAATAAAGTTCATTCCAAACTCAGCAGACTCGAATGTCTACTTCAAGTTTGTATTAGATTATTTCATCATCATCACTCTCTATGTAGATGATACACTCTTATTCAGTAATAATCTGAATCTGATGAAGGATACAAAATGCATGCTGGCCCAGGAATACAAGATGAATGCCCACTATTGTCTCAAAATCCAAATTCAACGAGATCGACCCAGCAAACTGATCTTTATCAGTCAGCAACGATATCTCAACAACGTGCTGAAAAAGTGTGGAGTGGCCAACTACAAACCCAGTCTCTTCCCACTTGACCCTGGACTGAAGCTATCAAAGGAACAGTCTTCTCAAACTGAGACAAAAAAAGAGGAGATGAAGCGCTACATGTTTCAATCCATCATTGGCTCACTTATGTACGCAATGATCTGCACGCGACCAGACGTTGACACCTTTTGCTTTTTCGTCTTCTTCGTATTTTTTCCTTCACGAAAAATACGACACACTGGCCAACTGGCCAGAATGCCTTAGAAACCATTCTTAAGGCACCTTTTGCTTTTTCGCCTTCTTCGCATAATTTCTTCACAAAAAATACGACACACTGGCCAAGTGGCTAGAATGTTTTAGAAACCATTCTTAAGGCACCTTTTGCTTTTTCGCCTTCTTCGCATTTTTCCCTTCACAAAAAAGACGACACATTGGCCAGAATGACTTAGAAACCATATCCTATAGCCCTTGCTATTTTCTCCATAGCCAACAAAAATCTCTTTGAAGGAGGTAGCATCTTCCTTCCTTCTTGTCTCCAAAGGGATGTGGACATAACAAATACATCCAAAGATTTTAAAATCTTTTACATTGGGTTTCTTACCAAAGAAAGCTTGATATGGTGAGAAGAATGGGAAATTGAGAATTTGTGTGAATCTCAAGGCCTTGAACAAAGTGACGCGGAAGGATCACTTTCCATTACCTTTTATTGAAAGCATTTTGGACTGCCTTGCTGGAGCGGAAGCTCATAGTTTTTTGGATGGATTTAGTGGTTACAACCAGGTCAAGATTGCACTTGCAGATCGTCACAAAACGACTTTTGCAACAGAATGGGGCACCTATGCTTACAAAGTAACGTCGTTTGGACTCTGTAATACACCAAGTTCATTCCAAAGAGTAATGCAATTTGCTTTTAAAGATTATTCACAGAAATTCCTTGAACCTTACTTGGATGACCTTGGAGTCCATAGCACGGATATAGACCACCTGGATCGATTAGAGAAAGTATTCGAAAGATGTTGCAAGTATCAAATTTTCCTAAATCCAGAAAAATGCTAGATATGGGTTTCCCACGGAGTTGTGCTTGGGCATGTGATATCGAGACATGGCATTGCCACAGATTATTCTAAAATCAAGGTTATTGTGGAATTGCCACCACCACCAATGATTCGTGGAGTTTATGTGTTTATGGGTCATGCAAACTACTATCGAATTTTTATTATCTTCTTTGCGGATTTAGCACGACCTATATACAAACTGACTATTGTTCCTATTTGGACAGTAGAGGTATTAGAAGCCTTTGAAAAATTAAAAAAAGCATTAATTTTGGCACCGATACTGCGTTCTCCAGATTGGACGATTGAGTTTCATGTTCACACTGATGCCTTGAAATATGCAATTGGATCAGTTTTGACGCAGCCAGGTGACTATAAGGAGCACTATCCAATACGATTTGCAAGCAGACAACTTACAAATCCAGAGAAGAACTATTCAATAACAGAACGTGAAGCATTATCCATGATTTTTTATGTACAAAAATTTTGTCATTACCTCATGGAAACGCACTTTGCATTTTATACGGATCACCAGTTGTTACTTTACTTGGTAAACAAGACGTGCAATACTAGGCGTATTGCAAGATGGTTATTGTTATTGACTGAATTTGACTTTCGAGTTGTGGTTTGTAAGGGGAAGCAACATTATCTAGCTGACCATGTTGCGCGAATTGAATCCACACCAATTAATACTGAAGTGGATGATGAATTACCAGACGCTGCATTATTCTATGTAGAGGCAGTACCTGAGTGGGCAGCGGTTATTGTTGAGTATCTGATGCTAGGACAACCGAATGAATCTTTGACAAAAGTACAGAAGAGGCAATTGATTCATAAGGCTCAACCTTATCACTTGATTGCAAGACAATTGTATCGTCGTGGATCAGACAATATTCTACGTAGATGTATTTTACCGCATGAAATATCAAATTTAATCACGTTTTTACATGATGGCATGGGCGGAGGACACTTCTCTATAGATATTACTGTTCGCAAACTTTTGCAATCAGGTTGTTGGTGGCCTACACTTCATAAGGACACCGAAAATTATATTCAGACGTGATGTTTGCCAGCGAGCACGACGGAACTATGAATCCTTACATCCGGTTTTATCACAAGCACCATTTGAAAAATGGGGACTGGATTATGTTGGTCCTATTCATCCTACAGCACGAGGATCTTAGGCCCGATACATTATCGTAGCAACTGATTATATGACCAAGTGGGTTGAAGCCAAAGATGTCAAAGTTGTTGATTCGAAATCTACGGCCAAGTTTCTCTATGAAAATATTATTATCAGATTTGGATGTCCGATCGAGATTGTCAGTGACCGGGGTACACACTTTGTTAATCAAACGATAAAGTGTTTACTGGAAGATTTTTTTGTTATACATAGATTTAGTAATCCTTATTATCCCAGAGGGAATGGCCAAGCTGAATCTTCCAATAAGATTCTCTGCACTATTATGACGAAAATAGTTGAAGCGAGTCGATCTGATTGGGAATATAAACTGCATGCAACATTATGGGCATTCAGAACCGCTTACAAAAGTAGTACAAATCAAACACCCTTTCAACTAGTATATGGTCAAGATGCTGTCATGCCGATTGAATTTTTAATACCATCTCTACGCATAGTAACAATAGAGCGATTAAATGATGACAAGTCTTTACAACTACGTCATGAAACGTTGCACAAATTGTGTGAAACAAGATTGATGGCAGTTCATGCGTTAGCAGCAGAGAAAGTGTGCCATAAGACATGGCATGATCGTCGATTATACAAAAATGACCTGAAAGAAGGAGATCTCGCACTGATGTACAAAACCAAGCTGATCAAGGGAAAATTGACGTTTACTGGTGAAGGCCTGTATAGAGTGAAGGAAATCCTGAACTATAGAGCAGTGATTCTTGAGCACTTGGACGGAAAACGGTTTGATACTCTTGTGAATGGCAGCCGATTACGCAAGTTTTGGCAGCCTGCTTCGCCAGTTTAACAAGCATGATCCAAATGATTTTTCTTTTTATTTGTTTTTCAATTTTTTTGTTTTCACTACTTAATTGTTAAGTTCGTTTGGAAAAAACAGTAAGAAGAAAAAAGAAAAAAGAAAAAATGAGAAAAGACTGATGAGCAAAAGTCAGAAAAGTCATCAGAGTGGAAAAAGAGGAAGGAAAATATTTTTAAAAGATAATTTTTGATGGAAAATGACTTATAAAATCACTGTTTTGGTCATATGTTGCCCATATAGTATTGGAAACCTTCGCTGAACTTTCAGATTATACATCCACTTCAGATATATCTATACTGAGTTGGGTGAAGGGCAAAGGTTCGTTTCTAAAAAAAGTATTTGTTTCTGAGTTAGGCGAATGATCAGCAATATGCCATTTTGGAAACCTTTGCCGAGCATCTTACTCTCCTCAAAAATCTGCGCCGACATGTTAGATGGCCTTAAAATGTCAAAATCAGGTTGGCTATAAGTTCAGATCCTGAAAGTTGCATTTATGACATTAATTGCGTGAAGGTTCATCCTACGCCAGACCTGAAAAACGTTCACCGGATAGGTTCAGAGCCTCAAAAACCTTCGCCGAGATTTTTATAGCCTATTTTCACAGTATTGAGCAAGCCTGCAAATTTTTGTTTAGAACTGATCAGCCAAACTAGTATTCTGTGTAATGGACCCTCCAAATTCACCTATAAGTTGGCTGAATTCGATTCATTCCTTGTGCTAGCGAAGCTCTTGCCAATTTTCCCAGCAACCAAAGCCTTCAAAAATTTTTGTACTGTTTTTTGATATACGCTCGCGCCTATTACTTTTAGTTTCTGTTCTTTTCCATCATGTCTTCCACAGATACGTCTTAGTCGCCGCGTTATACTATCCATTGTGATGTCCCATCTGCAATGAATATTATGATCCTTCCTAGCACAAGCATGGTCACTCAGTGGATGACCCATGCGGAGCCTCTACTTACTACAATGGGTATTCATGAGAGAGCGTTCTCGGGGAGAATCAACATGGATTTTATCACTCTTGCCTTCAGTACTTGGAAGGAGGAGAAGTCCAAATTTTACATTACTTTTCAGGGGGCCACACACAAGGTGCGCGTGACTGAGGCCGCCCTTGCTGCCATAGGGATAGCATTTGGTACCCAAGCCTCACCAAACCATAAGCAATCCAAACATGCTATTTAGTCTTATATTGACATTACCAATGATCTACACTGGACTAATGATGGCTATCTTCTAGAGGCCATTACTGATCTTGCCATTTAGCTCCTCAACAATTTCTTCAGATGGTTGGCAAGCTAAGGAAAGACCATATTACATTCCAAATTCTGCATAGGATAGTTGAGTCTCATGCCAAGATAGCCAAGGCACCTCTAGAACCATATAACTAGTTCAAGACCGTTTTTGGAGAGCTCAAACGAGCCATCAAGAGCAATACCAACAAGTAGAAATTTGCTGCTGGCCCTATGTTGTCACTCCTAGCAGCCTCCCACCTTGAAAATAAAATCCATGATTTTCGTATTGATTCCGTGCTTTCTATCTATGAAGAAGCACCGGCCGAGTCATCTCAATAGACATCCAGCTCACATAGTCGACGTCGTCCATACAGCAAGATTATCATTCCTGACTCGCCTTCCGCATCACGACGTCGTACTAGGAAAACATCTTTAGCTGCGCTTCCACCCCCTGCTGCTATTCACACTGAAGTACCTATTCTCCTCGCCTCTGCTGCCTCTCAAGGATAGTCTGTGACCATTGGGGCTACCATTCTCATCACAGCTGTCCAGGCCACCTGAGCTCCACACACAGGAGCTGTTTCTCCAAACACCCAATATTTCATGGACATGTTCGATGATTCTGACCCCCTTGGGGTCTCAGAAATTTTCATAATGCCCCAGATCCCTACACCCTTTGAACTCCAATCCCTTGGAAGAGGATTCGAACACTTCCATGATAATACTACCGGTTATGAAGACTCTTTTCAGATTAACTAGCAACATCAAGTTGAAGCCGCACCAGCCACAATTCGGGTCGGGCAAGCTGTCAAATCACCAAAGCAGTTCGACGCCACAGTGCCTAAGGTCTATGAAGAAGAAGACCTCTTTGAAGAAGAAGAGTTACAGGCACCTGCTCCACGCCAACCAGGGACAGTACCACCAGGTCCTTCTACTGCTACCACCTCCACAACAGTAGATTCTGGTAATGCTCTTGGTTTAGTCTCAAGCCTTGCGCAACTGATCCAGTCTATGCTGGATAAGAAAAAAGAAATGGAGCAGCGCATCTCAGATATGGGATCTGAGAATACACTCATCAATCATAAAGTCATTCGACTGGACAAAGAGTTGAAGATTGCCAAGCAGCACGAAGCTAAGTCTGAAGTTGAGAAGGAGAAGACACAACAATTGGCTGATCGCCTAGAGAATTATGTCAATTTCCTACAGAATGCCCTCAAAACCACCCAAGATCAAGTGGACAAGAGCGTGCATGATGCAAAGCAACAAGTGAAGCTGCTCCAGGGTCAACTACAGATGGCTGATCAAGATTGCACACGTCTCCAAGGTGAATTGGATGTGACCACCCTTGAGCATGATGCGTACCTACAGACGCAAATATCTGATCATCCGGTAACTCCGACGAAAATCACGTATTTGTTTAAAAAGGTTGAAACCTATAAAGTGACGCTTCAAAGATTCCAAGGTTGCTTTGACAGATTCAAAGGTACAGCTTCAATTGAGCTGGCAAAGGCCAAAACAACCATCAACGAATATGAAAAGGCTACCACTCAGGTGTTGGAAGTCGGGCCTCAAATTTCAGTTCCGGTCATGTCGTAGTTCTCCCCTCCGCACCAAGCTGATGCACCTATGGATACATGGTTGGATTTAGGCATGGACCAGGGTGGAGCCCCTGAAGTTGCAGAAGAACAACCAGCTCCACAAGCAATGCAACCAGGTTTATCTTCCTCAAGGACCACACCATTATTGTTGTAAAGCTACCTTTACAAGCTTTACTTCCGGCGCCATCGGCGCCAGCTATGTCCCCGGCGCTAGCAGCGCCCCTGCTGCTCCCGGCGCCACTGTGACCAGAATCCAGCCCCAGCGCCAAGTTCCTATGGCTGAAAATCTTTGATCGGTTCTAGCGAAGTCCAAAGAGCTCAGATCGATGTGCAATCACCTCACACAATCTAGGCATGATTAAAGGAAGCCTGGGGATCAATAAAATCTAGAGAGAGAAAATGACTTTCTAGAAAGAGAAAATCCTAGAGAGAGAAAAACGTGCTTTACTAGCTTGGGTAGAGTGCTTGGTATGAGGGGGCGGGTGCCGAATCACACCAATACTATAGGGGAGTGCGGGTTGCGACTCAGGGCGAGCTCCAACCAAGTCTCAGTCTCCCTTGCTGGAATGTTGTCATGGCTCTCGCCTTGGCATGCTAGCGCCCCAGAGACTAGGGTCGGTCACACACTTGAAATGTAACCTTCTCAGATTTATCAATAAAGTGGGATTTTCCTCAAACTGACTCTGATTACCTTCTGGGTTTCAGTGTTCGGTAAAAGCGCCAGTTGTAAGGCCGCTTCCAAATTTTTAAGTTGGCACATAGCTGAGGGTCGTATCCCGGGACGCCAGCGGTATGCCGTCGGGACCATTCGGTCTGTGGTGCCAGCGGTATGCTGTCGGGACAATTTGGTCCAGGAATTGGTTGTTTCCATATCTGTTGCAGCTTGTGGTTCTGAGTGTTCCTTGCATGAACGTGAATGGGTTAAGCTCTTGGGGAACGGGCTCTAACCTATCGGCTGAGTTGGATGGCTTGCTTGGGTGGATGTTACTTGTTTATGGCTGTCCAGTCTGGCGTGGCGCCAGGTTGGCTTTCAGCGCTCGTGACGAAGCTTTCAGTTGGTTAAGTCTGATGTAAGTCAGACCGCTTGCTTGGAATGGATGTTAGTCGTTTGTAACGAAGCTTCGAGTTGGTTAAGTTTGATGTATGTCGAGCGGCTTGCTTGGAGGGAAGTCACCCACATCGGGACCCCCGATCTGGCATGGCGCCAAGTTGGATCTCAATGTTGGTTTTCGGAACTTCAAGTTGGTTAAGTCTGATCGTTGTTGGCGAGTTCGTTGCTTGTATGTCAAGTGGGTTTGGATGGCAAGAGTGGAAGGCTGGGAAGCTAAGTCGTGGTTCCCGGCTCCCTTTGGGATTCCTGCGCTACAATTATTCAGAAGACCAATCAGTGTCAAGGACCAAATCTAGAGCTTTTTAGCGCAACATCCTCATGAGTCCTCGTGTGGTGGTTGGGTCCTCAAGTTTAAGACCTCTGAAATAGAGGCTGACAAAGAATTGGATAAAATACCCGCATTGGGAGAGCAGCTAGCTTGGAGAGTTACACTTTTTGAGAAAACTCCCGAATTCGTCAGGAGCTATGTGGCCAGCCCTCGCCAATTGTGCGTAGATCCATATTATGTACCAGTGTCGTGCAAGAATAAGTGGAAGGATTTGAGATTGGCCATGGACAAAATTACTATCCATACACCGAGCTGGTCAATCATCCACCAACCTTACAGTTGAAAAATTTCAGTGGATTTCCACAGGGCACTACAAGCATACCAGCGGGAGTATATACACTCTCCCGATCCGACACTGAGGCAATCGACGCTCTTTGCAAAAGATTTGACTCTATTGGCATCCGTGGCAGCACGATGGGATGATTGCCTTCCTCCTTTCAATGATCAGCTTCCGGTGGCTAGATTGTATTTCCGTGCCGCAATGATGGGAGGCTCTTGGAAATCTCGATTCACATCCTAGACAACTTCAAAGTGGATCACCGGCGGAGCCCACCGTTGTTTTTTGCCGCACAATTTAGATTTCAACACTATCCGATTCGATTTCATGGAGAAAGTGTAGTATCATTTAATAAAGATTCGATGTGAAGCAAATAAAAGCCCACAGTAACTGCATCTCGCAAGTGTCGTAGGACCGCCAACAGTTTTGGTGGGGGATACCGTTGGAGGGTTTGCAGATCCCAAGACAACCTTAACTCTAGTTCGATCATCTGAACTATGCTATCGCTCTCATGGGAACGAATCTACGCGTGACAACTAACTTCATCTCCTCGATGCTAGATTGATTAGATCTTGGGTTGAGGATAGGCTAGGAAAGAAACCCACTACACAAAGACTGGCGTAAATAGCATTAAAGGCTTGTAAGATATTTTGTCTCTCGACACTTGTAAATATATATACTAGCTGAATCAAGCTATGTAAGTGTTAATTGAGTTGATTGAATTTCTCTTTCTATTAGAGTTATCTGTAGCCAGCGTTATCACGCTCAGCAAGCTGAAGTTATTACTTCAAGCCATTGTACTCATTGTTGATATTAATCAGAGTGCAATTTTAGTCTCACTACTGCGTCGTTCATTTGCGCATTCTGTATGAATTCTTCTACTTGAATAATTTTGCTACTAACTATTGCGTTTCCGTTCCTATACACCACGCTCAATCCTCGAGCTTCCACTGCCGCTCACGCCCACACACAATTTTACGACAGATTCGTGGGAAGAGTTGAAGCATAAAGAAGAACTACCCTACTTTCCACTTTTGAGGATAGAAGTAGTTCAAGGGGGAAAGAATGTTATGTCCATGTCCAGTATGAGGGATTCAGAATAGTCCTTGACATGGATATTTGATACTCTAGTGTACGAGAGATTCATGTTTGATGCAAATTCACTTTTGCTCTTCCTTGATTCACAATAGAAATGGCCTCCAGTTTGGAGCATTCACATGATGGAGGGAGCACGACCTGGTCTGATCTGTTTCACACGTGTGGGGATAGGTACTATACTTGCATGCATGCCTCTCATAGTGTTCCATCCTTATCCAATAATTCTGCACCATCTAGGAAGCTAGAAATTGCCAATTTTGTAACTAGACTACAATTGTTATTTCACATGCATGGCTCTTGAAATTACGCAAGAGCCTTTATATGTCTACTCTTCACACGAGAGGAATAGGTTTCAGTGATTTTAGCCTACATTATGCTATTTTCTATCTTTTTCACAAAAAGGTCATGGATACACAATGGCATTATTTGGAGTTGTGAAGGTTGTTGTTGAGTGTCCTTCAAGGGCGTGAAGACCATTGGGACTAATCCTTTGAGGCCATAAAGAAAATAGTTACTTCCCCTTTGCAGTGCATGTACTTGTGAAGGGTAAATCATGTAAATATGTTGTTTATAGCATGCCATTATAGTTAGTGAGGTCATGAGTGTAATTAAAGAAAACGATGAAGGACCAAACTTGAAAGCACCTATCATTCCCTCAAGCAAACTAAAAAAAAATTAAGCACATCTTTGAACTTTGATTTGATATTAATGACCAATGTAATCTAGACACCAATAACATACATGATAGAGAGCTCTCATGAAGGATTTTAACATTTTGCAAGTAGAGTATTTGGATCACAAGTTTTAGCGCTTCCTTTGTAGATGTCCATGTGGAATTGCGATATTTGCGCGAGTAATTGTTTTTAAGAGTTTTGAGAATAACAACGCTTGTGAACACCCACCCTTCCTGAAGAGACAAGTTCATGCATTCAAACTTCATATTGAAACTCATTAACGTTAGAGCTTCCCAGTATTCTAAAAGCCATAGGTTCCCAATATTCTGAAAGCCACAGGAAGCAATGAAGGGATATCTGAAATGTACCATTTCTTTGAGAAGGCTTCAACCTTTCAAACGGAAGGATGAGTTTTCTGTTCATATATACAATGCACTTTTCCTTCCTCTCCCCTCCCCCCCCCCCCCCCCCCCTTCTCTCTCTCTCTCTCTCTCTCTCTCTTTTGTGGCTGATGCAGCGCTAACCCGTCTGGTTTTACCCTTCTAATTCCTGTTTCTCGTGTTTAATCCCAGCCAACCCATCTATTTTCTTTGGGCAAGAGCGGCATCAGTGAGCCATTAAAGCCCGCAATTTTGAGGTTTGGTGCCATGTTGATGCTAAATTTACTTTCTTTGAGATTAATTTGGCCCTCTTCTTTGTTTGCTTGATCTCGTGGCCGGCCTTTCTTTTCCTGTTTTGTATTTTATGAAATTTTCCACACGTGGGTGAATTTGCAAGCTAGAAAGGTCTGCTCTTTGGGTGTTGAGGGGATGCCTTTTTGGATGAATTGGTTGCAGACAGGCAAATTTGTGATTTTGTGTGGAAAAAGCATGGCGAAGACCCCTTTCAAGCAGGAGCATCCTCTAGGTACTACCCAGGCTGATTTGGTTGTCTAATGACTTGACTACCCAGGGAAAAGCAAGTTTCAAGCCATGTTACTGTTATATTTTGCAGCTATATCTGTACGAACACTTCCAATCTGTGTGATTGTTTCCAATATGATCAAAGAAAAGGATTCTGTGAGTTGATTTTAGTGGATCCATGCCTTGATACTATGTAGGCACTTTGAGCTTACATTCTATAAATGGTCCTGCAGTGCCTGCTGCCTTAGTTTTCTCTAGTCTCGATGTCAGTGTAATGTACATGAAATTTTATCGCAACTGTTTCATTTAGACAGAGTTTCTATAGTTTTGCCCACGCAATTGTCGAGTTTATGCTATTATTAAACAGAGTTTTTTTTCGGGATGTTTTGTAATCTCTATTTGTTCTGCCACTGTTGTTGGTTTCCTGAAAGAGGAATGACTATTTCATTGATAGAACATTCATCTATGCTTATCAGAGAGAGATGTGCACATGGACAAGCTTTTCACTGATAGTTTTAATCAGTCACTCAGTAATCAGGCGGACGTAGCCTTCTGTAGGGAGTCTTTCACCGGACAGGAATGAACGACAGTACCATTAGCAAATTAGAATACCCTGATCATGATAATAGAGTGAGAGTGAATGTAGATTGTTTTCTTTTGAGGTTGACATTTTCCTGTGGGGTTATCTTTGGAAGGCAATGACTTTCCGTCCTCATCAATCGGGATTGATTGGGGGGTTTACTCATTTCTTAAATGTGTGATCATTCGAAGTTCGATTTAGCACATCTATCCATGCAGTCACTTGCTTATTTCGCTTTAGTAATCAGAGAAGAGCAGTTTGTTTTTTAGACTGTAAGCTCTAAACTTGGTAAGGGGCCTGAGTTTTTGAACCGCATTCAAGTGCAATCCATTTTGAGCTATTCAAGGAGTATCAAGCTAATTCTTAGATCTTTCTTTAAGCCACCCAACAAAACTTTCCTAATGCAAGACTATTAATGTCATTTGCAATTATGTTTATTTTTTTACTAGTCCAATTTACCTTCATGAAACACTTTACTTGGAGCGCATGTTAGACAAGCTAAAAATGCACATCAATAGGGTAGTTCAAAGAGTAGGAGCGCGTGGAAACCCCTCAAGGCTCTAGGGTCACAAATAGCATGAAAAACATAGAGGTGATGTCTTTCTTATTCTAGCTGTAGACCCCACATGGGTCTTCAACCTACTTTTTATTGCTTGCCTAATCAGCATAAGTGGGGTGTACTATGTACATAAATATTTACCCCCATGTCTTATGCACAACTTACAACTTACAAGTATACATGCCAAAAGGGGCAAAATAGGCATTATATTCCCACCCCCCCCCCTTAATGGCTATTTTGTTCATACCAACACCTAGCATGCAACGAAACTTTCCAAACTTTTCTCTACTAAGTGCCTTAGTAAAGATATCCGCTGCTTGTTTCAGTATCAATTCAGATTGCAACTTGTATGTGAAGGAGGAAGAAGAGAACATCGTCTTGATAGTTATCTATGTGGCTGACTTGGTCATCACGGGTAACAATGGGAAGCTGATTGCAAAGTTGAAGGCTCATTTGTCAAATGAGTTTGAAATGAAAGATTTGGGTTTAATCCACTATTGCCTAGGCTTGGAGGTTTGGAAAAAGCAAAATTGTGTGTTTATTTCTCAGGCAAAGTATGCATGTGAAGTCTTGAACAGGTTCAATGTGCAAGATTGTAAACCCGTATCTACTCCCATTGATACCAACAGCAAACCATCTAGGGATGATGGCACTTTCGTGGATGAGACTCTTTATAGGCAGCTGGTGGGTAGCTTGATTTATCTTACCACATGAAGACCAGACATTTCCTATGCGGTTGGTGTGGCTAGCCAGTTCATGAGTTCCCCAACTGAGGCCCATTGGAAAGCAACTAAGAGGGTATTGAGGTATGTCAAGGGGACTACCTGTTATGGAATAGAGTACACAGATGATGACAAGCTTTAGCTTGGAGGCTTTACTAATTCGGATTACAGCCCACCATCACCTTATCATCCACAGAGGTTGAGTACCGGGCAGAGGCAAAGGCTACCTGTGAGGCTATGTGGCTCAAGAGACTTCTTGGGGAGGCGCAGATCCCAGAGGATGGTCCTACTATTCTTTATTGTGATAGCCAGAGATGTATCCAGCTAGCCAAGGATCCTGTGTACCATGCTCGTACGAAGCACATTGAGGTGGATCAACACTTATTACGAGAGAAGATACAACGTAGAGAAATTCAGCTCGATTGTTGACAAAATAGTCGTTAATACGACTATACCAGGCCTTGGGTGCCTGTTTCAAACCATATAAGGCCTTCTTAAGCTTGCATACCATAGTTTCCTTGCCCTTAGCCTCAAAGCCTTGTGGCTGGTCCATGTAAACTTCTTTAGCCAGCTGTCCATGGAGAAAAGCACTCTGTATGTCCATTTGATGGACCTCCCAATCATAAAATGCAGCCAATGCTAAAACCAACCATGCATATAGCAAAGAGATCAGATGCTCCTACAAAATGTGCGCCCCATTCCAAGGTAAGCTTCTCTCCAGGAATGGCAAATATCTGATCAAAACAAGTCCAAGCTTTCACAACACCACAGGTAACATAACCTGCTCTGATACCTTGCCAAAATCCAAGGCCTAGCTATGGAGTATCTTAACAACATAGTAAGCACGATATGAAAGCTTCAAAAAACCAGCTATGGGGTAGAAGACAAGCAAGAGAGAGAGAACTCAAAGCTCACACGAACTTATGATTGTTTAAAAAGTAGGAGGGCCTTGAAACCCCTCAACCTACTTGTCATTACTTGCCTAATTAGCATAAGTGGGGTGTACTATGTACATAAATATTTATCGCCATGTCTTATGCACAACTTACAAGTTACAAGTATACAAGCCAAAAGGGGCAAAATAGGCATTATATTTCAACAATTAACACCTCGAATTTGGTGCCTGTTAGACTAGCACCTTGTAGTTTGGCCTTATTTGACATAGTGCTCTTATTTCACCAAAGTCTTCCGTAGCACTAGCCGATAGTTCGATTGTGTCCCTCGACACTCTGAAATATCGGCCACCTCGCACCTCACTATTTTCCAACACCATTTCCATTCAACACATGACTCGCACTGGTCCTTCTTGAGATGCTGAGCATTCACTTCACCCAAAAATCTTCTGGTTTTGAGCTTGATCCTGCATGCAGTTTATGTAGTTGTGCCAAAGATAGGACGCTCGATTTCGCACCTTAGATCTCCCCAGGCACTGGAAAATCCTTTTTGACCATTGCTTTCTTACCCATGATTTGTAAGAAAGCAATGGTCAAAAAAGTCTTTCCAGTGCCTGGGGAAATCTAGGGTGCGAGATCAAGCGTCCTATCTTTGGCAGAACTACGTAATCTGCATGCACGATCAAGCTCAAGACCAGAAGATTTTTGGATGAAGTGAATGCTTAGCATCTCAAATATCTAGGTGAAATGGGTATTGATCACTGCCCCCAGAAGGCAAAAAATGTGAATCTGGTTGACCTGAACCTTGGATAACGAACTGTACAAAATGATAATTCTTTAACCCTAAACCTTGGATAAAGGAGGCTTTGGTAGCCAGGATAAAGGAGAAGTTCTAGAAACCTTGCCTGGTATTTGTGACTCACAATTTTTTTGAAACTTATGCCCGGACAACATAAGGCACCTGGATTACCTGAGAAGATGTGTACAAATAATAGAATGAAGCTAGAGGCCTCATTGACAGGGATATGTAGTGATCCTTGTCTGTCCTTAGATTGGATTTTCGTCTGAGGAAAGTAAATTTGGAGGATTCCTGTTGTGGCACGACGTGCAATTTCCCGAGCATTTAGAATTGGTCAAAAGCACAAGGTCTTTGTTTATCGCCTTGTGGCAGAAATAAATGCAGAGAAAAATATTGAGAAGGCTTCAACTCACAAAGAGTGGCCCTCAAAAATTCTCATCCTGCGATTTCATCATCCCATTCTGTTCGGCTGCAGTCGTGACAGAATTCCTGTTTCCTTTCAATGTTGCTGTTGGAGTTCGTCCCAAAACCCTGAACCGATCTCATCGGATAAGACATAGTAGTGTGTAGGTCTTCCAGTTCCCTGTGGTGAATGACACTGTTTTTCTTGGTAATTAGTAAGCTGTTGAAGTTCATCCGAGGAGCGCATCGTTTATTACATATCATAGATCCGCCAGAGAGAGAGAGATAGCAAGAGCACGAAATAGAGTTCTCCGGTCAAAAATATAAATAGTTTGTTCTTTCATGCCCGATTCGGTGGCATCTCAGTTATGGGAGGCATGGGCAGTGGTTAGGTTTGTTACAAATTTTTTTAGGCACCTTTTTCCTTTTTTTTAACAGGAGGGGGCAGGTGGGTGCCAGACACCCTCTGTTAATTAATTCCGGTGGGGGGTAGGGGAAGGAAAATTGTTTTTATTTCGTTTTGGGGATGTGGGACAGTGAGGGGAGGGGCCTGTTTTCTTTTTTTTTTTGGAAAAAAAAAAAATTGAAAAATGCCGGACGCGTCCGGACCTGGACGCACTCTTGAGGCGTTTGTGTCTGGACGCAGACGCGGACGCGCGTCCGCGCCTAGGGTCCGTTTCCTTAATATACAATAATTATCTATAATTACAATAATACAACAATGGGTAACATGAACGTAGGTAACATGACGCGTCCATAATTTTTAAATTTTTTTTTTTTACTCTAAAAACATCAAAGAAATAAAAAAAAAATTAAAAAAAAAATACAAACCGGACGCGTCCGGGGACGCGGACGCACCCCTGGCGCGTCCGCGTCTGGACGCGGACGCGAACGCCCATCCAGACGCCCGTTCGCGAATGCCATCCGCTTCCTTAGATATATATGAAAAATGGGATTTGCAAGGGTTGAAGCCAACAAGATTCGCCATCAAGCTAGCAGATCAATCCCGTACCCCAGTTGTGTACTACCTGCACAGTCCTCAACCATGGTCTTCCTAGTAAAACACGGTATGCAGATGGAGATTCAGGTATATCCATGACTACAAAAGTAATCACAAACTGCATGCTTGCTATCTTTACAGGGATATCGGCAACTACACCTTTTGGTTTCACACAGGATTGATCTGCTAGCTTGATGGCGAATCTTGCTGGCTTCAACCCTTGCAAATCCCATTTTTCATATATATCTAAGGAAGCGGAGGGCGGACGCGAACGCGCATCCGGTTTTTATGTTTTAAATTTTTTTTTGAGATTTTTTTGATGTTTTTAGAGTAAAAATTTAAAAAAAAAAAAATTATGGACGTGTCATGTTACCTACGTTCATGTTACCCATTGTTGTATTATTGTAATTATAGATAATTATTTGAGTGCTCTATGGCCACCGGCATCAATATAGCTCAGTGTTAGAAGCTATAACTAAGGAAGATTGAATTTAGAAAAACTTGGTAGTAGGTCAACGGTTACAACTTACTGTTGATTGATAAGTGATATTTGGCTTTAGCTATTAAGATTGATTGAAAACATGTCAGTAGTGACATCATACATGACGTGTGTCATAGACGACTAACTACAGTGGCAAGTATATGATGACCCTTGTGGATCCTTTCTCAGTGATCTGCAATTGTTTCCCAGCAATCTACACATGTACATGCTTCCTTGCATGTGTACCAATTACTTCCAACAGTGACAATCTGGCAATCAGATACTGTAGGCAGCAATCTGGCAGTAGGAAGAAAGCGATCTGATCTGTACCAGCTTCCAACTCAGTATACAGACTCACACAGCCAACGATCAGGTTCAGATCAGAAAACAACCTTGCAGGCAGTAGCAAACAGGTCAGCGATCAGCCTGTAAATATTCTACGATGATCCTATCTTCTTCCACGTTGTACTCGTAACAACGTTGTCTCTACGCTTCACTGTCCCACAACAACCTGAAATTTGAGGTAGATTTCATAATCTCAAGCTTGTGCTCCAAATCAAGCACTAGAATCTCAAACTTGACTAGCTAAATTCTAATTTGACTTTTACTAAATATAGGTAAAGGCCCCTAGAATTAGCGCATAGGCATGCCCAATAATCCTAATTAATCCTAGATGACAACATTAGGGGTAGTAATGTGAACATTAACTCTAACATCTCTCTCTCATTTTCATATCTCTCCCACCACCCTCTTTGAGCACTCTTTCCTCTCTTTTGCTATTGGCCACCTCCCACTGCCCTAGTCATCTTCTCATCCCACACTTACCCGTGCACCACATTCAGCCCTCTAACATGCTAGTCTACCAGGAGTCTCTGGCGTCATTACTCCATTCTTTTCCCCATGTTGGTTTAGTTTAATCACAAGTTGCTTTTCTCACCACATCTCTTCACATTGTCGCCTCTCTAGCCTTTCCTTCTAAACCTCATAAGGCAACCCCACTCATTCTTCACCACCCCATCCTCTACCTTCCCTGGGGTATGATGCTGAATGTCGCTCTGTACATCATATTGCCACTCATGCACGTACTCATGCGCCTCACCTTCTCCCGACATTCACACTATTGTGATGTAAAAAGCATGCCTATGATGACTCTGAAGGAATACGCCTTGTTGACCTTCTTTTCAGCTCTTCCTCAGGAGGTTTTTGGCATGAGTTTATTCTTTGTGGCCCACCACCTCTCCTGGATGACCTCCGCATTTGGGCCGACTATGCTACTAGTCTACACACCATACCATCTGAGTTCACCTTCTTCACCTCTGATATGGTCCTTGCATCCATCAAGAGACTGAAGTCCCATAAGACGAGATATCGAGGACAAGATCTACCATCTCACAATGCACAAAATATCCTAAACACTCCTCACAATGATTCCATGGCAAAAGAATTTCCACCTCATAATGCACCATTCCCCCCCAAACAATGCATTTATTGAAGGTTCAAGGAATGCACAATGTTCTCTCTCTCTCTCTCTCTCTCTCTCTCTCTCTCTCTCTCTCTCTCTCTCTCTCTCTCTCTCTCTCTCTCTCGTGGAGATGGCTCCACGCGGATCTGCTCCTGCTATCCCTCGCGCCATCTCCTCACTCCCTCCACGTCGGACCACCCGCTCCCCCCTCGCTATTGTCTCCTCCCCCTCCCTCGCTGGAAAAAGCTCCTCCATCGCTGAAAACAGCTCCTCCATCGTTGAACACAGCTGCTCCTCCATCGCTGATGAAAACACCTCCTCCATCGCTGCTGGAAACAGCTACCCCCCCCCCCCCCCCCCCCCCTCTTTGCAGACAATATCTCCCTCGCTGGAAACACCCCCTCCCTCGCTGAAAACAGGGCCTCCTCCATCGCTGAAAATACCTCCCCCATCGTTGAAAATACCTCCCCCATCGCTGCCCTTACCACCCTTGCTGCTGGATCAGACCCCTCGTTGCCTACAGTTGTGCACTCCCCCTCGCTGTCCTCAGACCTGCCATCGCTGCCTACAAATGGTGTGGCACCCTCTTCTTCCTCTCCTTCTTCTTCCCCACTCTCACTCTCTTCTTTATCCTCTGTGGTTCCTCCCTCTCTTTCATCTTCTTCTTGTTCTGCATCTTCCTCATCTCCATCAATCTCCCACCCTATTGCTCTGGCCACCCCTACAGGCCTTCTTCCTATCCCAATTCCTCAAGAACCCACAGCTCCCCCATCTGCAGTACCCATCCCATACACTCCCTCCAAATCAACGGAACTATTTTCTTCCTGGGAAGCTGACCAAATGAAAGCCGATTTCCAGCTTTTGAAACATGAATTATCACAGCTGAAAGGAATAGTGGTCTCCTTACTCAAGGAAAAAAATGTGTTGCAATCCAAATTCGCTTCGTTAGAGCAGGTGATCAACAATAAGCAGGTTGCAGCATTGGAATCAACCACCACCAAGATGAAGGAGCTTGAGAGTAAAATAGAGCAGCATAAAGATTCATGGGCAGCAGTCTTGCAGAAAGGCACCAAACCTAGCGCCCCCATCTCTTCCGTCATCTCCGTCACCATTTCGGAAGAGAGGTCGAGGGAGCAAAAGGCCCACAACATCAGGGTTCGTGGGATACCAGACACACAGGATGCCATTGGCGAGGCCACGAGATTTCTCGAGACCACCCTAGGACATATGACAGATGGGCTAGATACAGCTTGGAGGACCTCCAGAGATGCCGCTACACTCATTATCCGTTTCACTTCTCTAGAGAGTCGCCGAGATGCTTTGCGGTGCAGAGCTAAGCTTCGTGGCACCACTATCTATATGGATGACGACCTCACATATATCCAGGCAGAGGAGAGGCGTAAGGCCTTTCAGGCAGCCCGTGAGTCTGGAAGACGAGTCATTTACCGAGATGGACGAGTGCGCTTTCTTGATAGTGCACCTAGCAGATCCCAGCGCTAGGGATTTGGGGTGCCCGGGGGTGGGAGCACCCCGGGGCCCCATCCACACCACCTTCGGATTGGAGTGTGGAACTGTGCTGGCATACACTCATCTTCTACGGCAGGGGACCTTGTTGATTTCATTACAGGTAGGGATATATTATTCTTCATGGAGACACACGAGAGCCCAGAGCGAGGACTTCCTTCTTTTCCTGGATATAGATGGGATTCAGTATTCCGACGAGAGACTAGATCTGCTAGTGGACGTGGTTCAGGTGGGGTCGCCTGCTTGTACAGGGAGGCTCTTCACTCGAGTATTGACTTCATCCGACATGACGAGCAGGCCCGCTACACCTGGACTCGCATCATGGGTCAGGATATTGGCTTGGATAGAGATCTATTTATTGCAGCATGTTACTTTCCACCAGAGTCCTCGTCTTTTGCTGAGGGTATTGGATCTCCATATCAGGACCTCTCACCAGATATTATCAGATTTTCAGAGCGGGGGCATATTCTCCTCACAGGGGATTTTAATGCCCGGACATCTTCACGACAGATAGAGTTCTTCGACACCACTGATTAGCTACGTGTTCGTGCCTTGGACAGTGATATGCTTGGAGTCACCAGGACCTCCGCGGATAGTTTTGGACCTACTACTTCATATGGTGAGCACTTATTGCAGTTTGGAGAGGCACATGAGCTAGCCATTTATAATGGCTTACCCTGCTGGCCACATTCAGACAGTTACACATGCCACCCTCACAGTGAAGGACATAGTGTCGTTGACTATCTCATGGGGTCACCATCCTTTGTACCCACAGTTTCTGACTTCCACATCTTCCCCACCACCCTTTCTGATCATTCATTTCTCTCCTTCGATATCGGCCACCTCCCACCCACTCATCCATCTACACTACCCACGCTTACCCGAGCACCCACGTACACATTTGATCCCACTTACATGCCGCTATACCGACAATCCTTAGCTTCACTTTTACACTCCTCTCCTCATGATAGTCCAGTCGACACCCAGGCTGATTTCCTCACCACCTCTCTCCACACGGCCGCATCATTAACCCTCCCCACAAAACCCCACCCCAGAAAGACCCGACGCACACCTCGAACACTACACCCTCCTTGGTATGATACTGAGTGCCGCTCTCTCCATCAGTAGTAACCCACTCACGCATCCATGCCCCACATCTGCTTCGATCTTCCCGACGCTCCTACCGTCGTGCTCTCCGCCGTAAGAAACGCTCCCATGATGATTCTGAAGGGAAACGTCTCATTGACCTTCTTTTCAGCTCTTCTTCGGGCGCTTTCTGGCGCGAGTTCATTCCTCGCTCTCCACCACCTCTCTTGGAAGACCTCCGCATATGGACGGATTATGCTACTAGCCTGTACACGGTTCCTACTGACTCACCTATCGCCATATCTCCACGGCCACCTGCGTTCTCCTTTTTCACATCTGACATGGTACTTGCAGCCATTAAGAAGCTGAAGTCCCACAAAGCCAGAGATATCGAAGACCTTGAATCTGAGCTCCTTTCCCATGCCTCTGACTTACTCGCCCCACTATAGCCACCCTTCTTAACTCTGCAGTTGTCTCTGGCTTTCCGTCTCCCTGGTGCACTAACATTATCCACCCCATCCATAAGAATGGTGACCCCATGATTCCGAGCAACTATCGCACCATCATGATTGGACATGTCCTGGCTAAATTATATGGTACTATACTGCAGTCTGTTGTGAGCTCAGAGGCGGAGACTAGGAGACTACATGCCATGGGTCAGGCTGGTTTCAGAGCACATTATTCTACGGCAGATCACATCTTCACATTGCGAGCCTTGATTGAGGAGGCTAAGCACAGGAGAGAGAGGGTTTACTGTTGTTTTGTGGACTTCAGGAAAGCCTTTGATTCTGTTCCTCGTTCATTGCTCATCCAGAGACTTCGAGACCTTGGCTTCTGCACCGACATTGTTCTTGCTGTGATGGCACTTTATGAGCGTGTCCTTGGTTGTTTCCGGCATAGCAGTGGCATATCTGAGCACATCTAGAGCACTATTGGGGTGAAGTAGGGTTGTTCCCTCTCACCAGTCCTCTTTGGCTTGTATATTGATGAGTTGGAGAGAGTCATTACACAGGGTGGTGGTACTGGCTACAGGCTTGGTGACATCTTGATTGCTATCCTCCTTTATGCTGATGATGTGGTGTTGGTCTCACCGACCAGAGAGGGCCTACAGCGACAGTTGGATTGCTTGCATGAGTTTTGCAGATGGGGCCTAGGGGTGAACATTGGGAAGACCAAGGTTATGGTCTTCAACACTTCGAGGGCATTCATGCAACGACAGGAGCTTACTTTGGGCGGACAGATTCTAGAGGTGTTCCCTTCCTACACATACTTGGGGGTCCTTTTCTCAGGTCCTACTTTTAGCATGAGACAGGCCGCTACCACTCGACTAGGGAAAGGACATGCCTCCCTTGTTCAGCTAGAGCAATTTTGTTTCCGCAAGTCCATCCAAGATGCTCGCAGTAAGTGTCACCTCTTCGAAACCATTGTTATCCCCACGACTTTATATGCGGCAGAGACATGGTGTGTAGGTCTCCCTTCTTCACACTGGACCAGTCTCTCACGATTATAGACCACCATGCTAGGTCGGTTGATTCGAGTGAAGCCTTCTATTCCCCATGACCCACCATCAGGATACCACCAGGATTACTAGACATTCTACGCAGGGGCGTACACGTGCTCGTACTCACAGACGCCACCAACAGGCTCCAGTGCTTTCCCATTTTGTGGCTCGCATTACATCTTTTTACAGCAGCAGCACAGCAGCTGCAGCACAGCCTTGACATGTTACCCGAGACACATATGATTATTATTATGCGCATTCTCGCATACGTGTCTATTTTAGGTTGCACTAGATGTTTTCTTTATTACAGTTTGGAGACGTTTTTATACGCTCCCATGGTTACCACATACATGACATGTACTTCATTAGTCTTATATGCCTTTTGGCATGGAAAAAGACATTAATAAAGCTTTCTTTATTTCTTTCTCATCTTGTTGGGGATACTCAGGCATCCATGAGTAAGCTTCCCCTACTTGAGCGCCAAATACATGACACTGTTGAGTGCACTGCCCAGATTCCCGTTCTTGAACAGCGGCTTCATGAGACGGTGGAACATGTACAGAAGGTACCTACTCTCGAGCAAGAAATACGTGAGACCAAATCATGGGCTTATATCCTCATCTACGACACCATGGTACAAGGCATCTTGCCGGAACAACAATGTCGGGATGACAAAAAGCTCAACTTAAGATTCCGGGGTCTTCCTATTGAGGGCACAACACTGGACCAGGTTACCTCTTTGTTTACTTCATGCATGGGGCTCTCAGTTCCAGGAATCCAATATGCTTGGCGCCTCTAGCATGATTCGAAGGTATTATTTGTCAAACTCAAAACTATGGACGACCAGCAGACAGTTCTTTGTGCGCGTCGTACTCTCCGAGGCTCTCATATTTACATAGATGATGACCTTACTCACTACCAATGGTTACAGCGTAAAACTATTATTCAGGAGGCAAGGACAAAACAACAACGGGTGGTATTTACAAATGGCAACCCTCGCTTTTTCTCCAAGCGTCAATAGGAAGTTGGGGTACTCGGGCATGGGAGCAGCCCGATAGCCCCGGTTAGCGTTACATTTGGTTTTTGAAATTGTGGTGGCCTCTCCACCTCTTCTACAGTGGCTGATCTTGACACCTATCTGTGTTTGGCTGATTTTCTACTTTTTGCAGAGACATGAGTCCTCCACACACCCACTTCCGGACATTTCTGATTGTACTTAAGAAAATACTCGATCACCCAACCCTAAGGGGAGACTTGGAAACCATAATTGGAGACCGTAAATATACCTACAGCGCTCTTCACTTTGTGACTTTTGGTGACAATGTTGGAATAAGTAACAATATCTTGTTTATATCAATCAAGTCTTGTTAAGTCGTTCGTTGTGAAATGAATTAGTCAAGGCCCAAGTACAGATTTTTTATTGAAAGCTCCCATAGTACAAGGCAACCGAGGTCAATAGGTGCTAATCTCAAGCGTAGTTACAATATATCAATATTCAAATGTAATTTTTGTAGAGCCTTTTTTTTTCAAGAAACTAATTTTTCCAAAATTTTCTTTTCAGATTTTAAAAAACAATTTAAAGTTTTAATTTGACAAAATTGAAAGTGAACCATGATTGGAATCTCTCAATTCAAATCAACTCATGACCATGATCTCAAACGCTAAAATTGTACTATCTCGATTGTTCACCATATCGTAGTTAGATCATGGCTTCTTGTTTTTTGTTGCATCAGAGAAGAGGCAAGCTGAGGCAGCCAGAATTCGTGACAAGTACCCTGATAGAATACCAGTGAGTCTCCATCTTGCACTTTCATAGACTTTGTGAAGTACAAATCTCCTTTTTAGTGAACTTGTTCATAATATGTTTGAATTTTGTATATTTTTGACTTGGTGGAGCTGGATGCTTGCTCATCATCCAGGTGATTGTTGAAAAAGCTGAGAGGAGTGACATTCCAGATATCGATAAAAAGAAGTAAGCTTCAAACGACTACGAAAATTTTAAATAATTTCACCCTTCATTGCACCCAAATTGTGAATGGTTTGAGAACTAGCATGATATGCATAAATTTTTTGATGGATGTTTGTCACACCATGATCTATATCATCTTTCTAGAAACACATCAATTGTAATTTTTATTGTTCAGAAATTGCTTTTTGTAGGAGAAAATGATGAAAAGGATTTCAGGACTCGAATGTAGAATTGCCAAATTTCCCGTCCATTGCATTACAAATGAGAATATAGGGATGTATTTATTATATTTGGAGAACTTTACAGAGTTCTTTTATCTTGGATTATAGAACTTCTTTTTCCTCTCAGGGTCTATTTCCATTGTCTCATTGAGACTAACTTTATGGGTTCTACATCTGAGCTGACATGGACTTCAAGTGTTGCATGCTTTGTTTAATCATTATTAGAAGGAATTTATAATCTGTTGCCAAAAATAGGTTTGCCAAACTCAATCTACAAGAGAGAAATTGAAGGCGTGATTATTAGTGATTCTATGCCAAGGAGATTAGTGTGCAGAGCACAAAGGCCACAGATATTATTTATACTTCTATTCCTATGTTTCTAACCTTTGGTTAGGAATTTTACTGTAAGAAGATTGTACTGAAATCCACTCGATAAGTTGGCAAGTCTGCCTTGCTTTATATTATTATGGCCTGAAATTCATGAAAATATGATAGAAAACTTCAAGAACTTCTCATTTGGTTTAGATGATGGTAATTTCCAGGCCATTAGCTCTAAACATGGCATCCTTCGTACCGTAATTAGAGTGCAAGGATGTTTCACTATTGATTATAACCTCTTTCACACTTCAAATTCATCCTGAGGGACATGCTGGACCTCTATCGAAGCATGCCTGCAGGATACATCAGCTGAAAATTAATGTGTCTTCAACTTGGCAATGTGCAACAACTGCAAATTGATACCCTTTTTATTCTTTGGTTCTAAAGCTTGCCTTACTGGCGTATTGGAGTTGACGATCAATTCCATTTTTTGAAAATATATATGTATATTTTTTGGGGGGGTTATTTTTGGATTGCTTACTGTGGTGTTTGATTGTAGTTATAAGATCAGGTTTAGCTGTCGTTGTTTAGAGAATCAAAGTTTTGGTATCTTTCTAAAATAAGGATGTTAGAATCGTAGTTGCCTGTTCCGGAACGGTTCTGGAACAAACGCGTTCCGTTCCGGAACTTCACCAATTTTTTTTTGAAAAAAATACGTTTCGTTTTAACAAAGGGATCTAGTTGTTGGGCAGGATGATTGTTTAACTGTCAGAGATGAACGCAAGAGAAAACCTGCGTGCGAACTATTTCTCAAAGTCTTAAGTGAGAAGTTCTGGAATTCCTGCCCTTCATTACGTGATTGCCTAGCTGAGTTCGTTCCCACTGCGCATAACACGCTTCTCATTGATGATAGCCCAGAGAATAGCATCATGAACCCAAGAGACAATGCCATTTTCCCGACAGCATATGACTACAGAAAAGATCATTCCTCAACTCTTGATTCAACTTTGTTCCTGTTTGTTAGAGGACTTGTAGATTCTAGCTTACGTGTTCCTCAATATGTTGCTAGGCATCGAATTGGGCAAGCACCATTGGGCAAAGAGTCTCGCTTGTATTCCCGTTGTTTCAGCGGAGCCGGACTTCTGTAGTGTGGATCCCGTTGTATTGTCCGTGGTGCCAGACCTGATTGTAGAGGTGCCAGCAGTATCCTTAGAACCATACTCGATCTCCGAAGTAAGTTTCAGGACCTTGGTACCATACTTCATGGAAGTAGCAGTATATCTAGTGTCCCTTGGTGTATTACAAAGAAGAAGGAAGATCGCGGCCAGTTTAACACATGTTTTTTTATTCTTAAGAAAACGTTCCGACCCAGTACGTTCCGGAACATACGAAATGGACGGAACGGAACGTTCCGACCCTTTTTGCTCGGAATGGGATTCTAAGGTTAGAATATTCACATCATTATTTAAAAGAAAGTAACTATGTGATGTAGAATTTCTAACTATTAGACAAAGATTCAGTTGACAGGCCAATGCAACATCTAAGCAAAACGTTGACAATTCACGTCGATCGAATGTAGTAAGTGATGGCTGGCCCGTTTTTAAGAAATAGTAGCACTTTTTGGCAAACTATGGGTCCTATCTCGAAATGTAGAACCATCAGACTTAGTGACTCCTAGCAATCTAATAAACGCTCCAAGGGACTGAGGAGAAAGTACGTTACATTTTTCATTATTTACCATTAACTATGGTTCATCAATGTCACATTGGGTTAGGGAAAAGTCCCCAGGTGACTAGGGAACACGGGAACATGGCTTTTTAATCGTGCCATGCATTCGCAAACTGGACCTGGTTGGAAAATGCACAGAACAGGATGTTGAATTTGTGTCTATGGAACGTGCTCCTTGGTCACAGTTTTTGTATAGGCAATAGAAAACTTAGAGCTACTTCACATATATTTTGTTCATACAGCAATGCCCTTGCCTATACATGGATTATGTACAATTCCTAAATTTGATATTTACAAAATGCTTCAAAACTTTTAAGTATTGCATTCTTGCGTCTTTATCCAAACACGTTTTCTAATAGATTTGTTTTACTGGATTTGATAAGGTAGGTGGAAAAGCCAATGTTGGTATCAAAGTTTACTTTTAAAAGGAATTCTAGCGACTCAAACTGGGCTGTTAAGTTCAATAATCTACCAACATGAATGTGTTTTGTTTCTATACCTCAATGTTGTACCGACTTGGATTTTTACGTGTATGGTAGGTTCACGATACTTATTAATCTTTCGTCCCCTTAGTTATTTCCATGAAAGGCATCTTCCTTCAATGGATGATGACCGGAAGACAAGGGTTGCCTTTACGCATGGAATATCTTTTGTCTACTTGTTTCTACCAGTAATGAAGCCTAGGATCTGCTGGTTGCAGTCTATTGGGGGGTCAAGGATCACAAGAAGAAGAATTAGGCTGAAGGTGGACAAGAAGCTAAATTCTCTTCGCCATCTCAGCATTTCAGAGCTGCCAAGAAGATGGAGAATTTTTGCTTTAAATATTGCAACTTCACACCATATCCATCTATAGGTCCAGTGACTCATTCTTTATCGGTAGTACTTGTTCTATCCACAGAAAGCCACGATGTCATTTTCTGTCAATAGTGAAGTATGTCAATCCCCTGCCACCACATCCTTAGGGGCCACTAAGTTTATTGGTCAACATATCTCCAACTTTCATGTTTGTATGTGTAATTTCTACGAAAGTTCGGTTATATGTTTTATATGGAATAATCTGTTGACTCTTACTTGCTTGAGGTGGGCCACATAGCCATTAAGAAATAAACAACTCTATGATGGTTTTCAATTGTACCTCAAATAGAGCTCACAAGCACCAAATAGTCAATACATATGCTTCATAATAAATGATTGACTGATATGAGTCATTGTTATGATGAAATGATTGGAGTTTGTAGCCAAACTGAAGAACATCAATAAATAAACATGCAAGAAGTGGGATTGCTGTAGTTTATATGCGACATGAATAGTCTTCCCAAAGAATTAGTAAGCCTTTTTGAGTTGGAAAGAATGTTGCCAAGAAGCAGCTATGTGATTAAGAGCTCCACATATGGGGGTAGAATATATGTAGAACCTAGACATATTATATTTTTACAATATAATGCCATAAAGTATACAAAATTACCTATATATTATTTCAAACTTTAGGGTGCTAGAAGAATATACGTGTGCTATATTTCTATGTAATATTACATGAATTTGGAAAAAAATTGAATAAATGAGAGTTTTGAACTGCGCTTGGAAGTATGGAATTGTCACATTTTGGAATAACCATTAACGCTTTGAGGTCAGAACACGGTTCTGAATCAACCAATAGTGGGACATTTGACGTGAGGCACAGACTAGGTAGACATCCTCGTAGTGGAATATGCTATGTGATCGTCTATGACACCATGGCTACTGCTTAGCGCGTTGATTGTTGATAAATGTGCACCTCCAAGCCCATGTATGAGCAGAAGTGCGTGTTCTATGGTTGAGTGGTGAGCTTCATGTCCAATAAATTTATGAAATCTGATATATTCAGTACGATCTTGCAGATGAACACTTGGAAACCTTCTCATTACTCAAGGACTAGTGTGATCCATAGCTTTCATCTTCAATTAAAGGTCTTCTGAATCTTGTAGGGAGCATATGTTTTTTAAAGTTCATGGAACACCTTTCTCAGGTGGATCACATACTTCATTGGTCCACTTTTCACAAAAGCATCTTGTTGTTAAAGTTTACCTGTGCGATAGTCTATGCCCATCTCACGTAACCCAATTGTTTTCTTACTAGAAGAGCTGGCTCTTTGTAAGACGATTTGTTAGGTTAGATATCTCTTATTATTTAAATAGCAACTTATAGAGCTGTTATTTTAATTCGTATTGCAACGACTCCATAATGTCGACATCATGGTTATTTTGATTTTTTCCCATGCGGTTAATTTTACCCGTCGTTTGTGCATTTCATATTGTAATGAATTTCTGAAGGATGTTAGTTTGACCACACTACTGACTGAATTATTATCATGCTATAGCTTTGAATACTTATTTTTAACAAGCATGTCAATGCACACATATACAGAGAGGCACATGATGAGGCTTCCTCATACTTTCATTAATCAAGAAATGTTCCTTTTATTCTTTCAATGGTGTATAGGTACTTGGTACCAGCGGATCTGACTGTGGGTCAATTTGTCTATGTTATACGAAAGAGGATCAAGTTAAGTGCAGAAAAGGCAATCTTCATTTTTGTGAAGAATATGTTGCCTCCAACAGGTTCTTATCTACTTTATGCTTGTCTTTGGCTTACGTTATCGAATGACCAATTTTTGTTTTATTGTTTTAATATTTGCTTAAGAGGGTACTTATTTTTGGCACTGAGTTTTTCCACGAGTTTAACAAATACATAAATATTCTGCAGCTGCAATGATGTCTGCGATCTACTTGGAGCACAAGGATGAAGATGGATTTTTGTACTTCACCTACAGTGGCGAAAATACCTTTGGAAGATTCCAAAGCACTTAGGTTCACATGGTTCTTATTAGAATAATGTTTATATCATGTGGGCCCAGTACAAGGAAATTGTATCTAGTCGCTGTACATGTGTAGTGGTTGTAAATAATTCAGTTCACAACATAATCCTTTGCCTTGGCCGCCATTAACTCATGGACATTGTTGATAGGATTGACATACTTTTGCATGTAGTGCTTTAACTATCACCAACTAGATTGTGGTTTTATAGAGACATTCAGCTGTTTTGAAATCTATATATCCTTTATTGCATTAGGAGGAGTTTAAATATTACACACTCATCAATCTTGCTGGAAAACTTACGGTTTGCTTCACAGTTTGTGAGGATTGATTGATTAGCTAGTTGTAAGTTGCCTTCGCACACCCCTCCCCGCTCCACAATAATAAGCTAGGTTTCTATTGATCTTTCTTTGCATTATAATCTTAGATGTGTATACAGTTATCACTTTTGCTAGATCTTCCTGAATGATTTTATTCCAGTTGCTTTATGAAATACAATTCAATGTATCATAGAACACTTATTGGCTTCAAGTCTCTTTTATAAGCTTGCGTTGATAGCAACAATAACTTTTTCCCATCAACACTTTTTGGATTGTAATAGAAAGAGTTGTCCCCGATGAATGGTCTCAATTATGCTGCTCACTGGATTGATTTCTAAAGTTTTACAATCATCAATTGTGTTTAAGTTGAGAATTTATCACAAACCTTCTCGAAACTTAGTTATGGTGGTTACTGGCTTTTGCATCTTGGTTTCCAAGGCGGGTTGAACAAGGGACCAGAGAAACTTTGGATGCCAAGCTAACTGAGCCAGCCCCGTTGGATGATGTTTGCTGGTTTTTGGGTTAAGTTTAATGGTGAAGTTCAGTCTCAAGGCTGGCATACTCTTATGTCTGTCAAATCGGATAGACTGCAGATGAAAAATTTTTTCTGGCATGTTCTGGTTCTAGTTTTCACTTTGCCAAAGGCTTTACATGGGTCTCTTATTACTCAGTACTCATCATTTTTCATGTCAGTTTTTAATATTGTTTCACAGTCCCATTCAAATCGGAACTTTAAACGGACTGATTTGACTTATTCAAGCGGGTTGAATCAGTCCGTGCCAATTCGAACTGTCAAGTCAATTCAGTTTTTTTTTTCTTTTTTGGGTTGTCATTGGTTTTCTGTATTAGCAAAAAGTAGTTGTGTATGAGGCCCTAGGGTGGAACTTGAAAGTACAGCTCTATCTATATTATCATGTCCCCATCCTGTCTCTTGATTCTCGAGTCCTGACTCCTGACTCTGTGTCCTGACTCTGTACTAACAAGCTAATAGTACTAAGTAAATACTTAGTATTGTTGAAACTTTTAAACTTGATTCTTAATTCATAAAAAACTACAGCCTGCCAGCATGATGCTGAAGTTTTTTAGAGATATTAATTCAGAACTAAGAGCCTAGAACTTAGCACAATGCATACCATGATCCAGTTTCCATTGTTCAAATTCCAGATTCCAGATTCACTAACATACATTGTAAGCGGTATAATGCCAAAATTGAAAACTCAAAATTGAAAATTGAAAATTGAAAATTGAAAATTCAAAATACAAATTCTAAATGTAAACAGTAACTCTGAACTCAACTTTTATAAACAATAAGATTTGAATCGTCTGTAGATAGTAACCAAAATGTATTAACAATGAAATGTACAATGTTTTAATTCAAGTGTCGCTGGTGGGCCACATAAATGTCAGGAGTCTGGACTCAAATGGTAAGAATTTAGAATCAATTAATGGATGTAAGATGAATAATGAAATACTACTGCGTAGGATCCAGATTCGAATTTTACATCTATCATCCATCTTCCTATAATATTCTCCTAGCCTTCGAAAGCTCTAATGCAGCTCATTGTCATCTTTGCTGCTTCATGATGTTGGCACGCACATCCTCCTGCAATGACAATACCCATAGAACTTGTAATCTAATCACAATTTTGCTATTAAAAACTGAAATAGCAAATTCAAAATTCAAATTTTAAATTGCAAAACTCACACCTATATGAGCTCTATCATGTCGTTTAGCCTCTTTAGCAACCATAGATTGGCATGCACAAACACCAACCTATCGAGTTATGAAGTGGAAAGTTTATTTTTTCTTTTTGTATGAATCCAAGAGAACAAACATACTCCAATCTTCTCACGTGCAACTAATTTGCATTCTTGAGAGAACTTGTATGGCAAGTTTATGTAGACTGGGAACATCAATTTCATACTTTTCCCACCATGACACAAGTGCAACATAATTGGGCATTGAGAAGTTTAGGATTTAGACTTTTTTAACTTACACAAAAGTTATGAATTATGACTTATATGAGAAACTAATTAGAACCAAGAATGTAGATGTAGCTCCTGGCTTCTTATTAATTACAAAACTTGAAAGAGATTTAATTTATTACCCTCTCTCAACTACATCGATACTTGAGGTTTGTATCACTTCACATGATTAGGATAGATACAACCATTGTAGGCCTTGCACTCTCTAAGCTCCTTGAAATGGAATTGGGATTGTAGCCACAACATGCATGACTGATTGAATCCATTCCATGTGCTTTGCTTCAAGTCCCTTATTTCTTCATGCTTGTAAAATTTAATAGTCCATAATGAATGTCCATGAAATTTGAAATCTAAATGAAGATGGAACAAGAAATAAAAATTAGGGCTCAATTTGAATTTAGAGATGAGAATTTAGTGTAGATTACTATGCAGTGCGCGTTGCATAGTGTGCACATTGTTGCATGTGACTCATGAATCATGACATCACATTTGGCATTGGCAAATGTGCAAGATAGCCAACTTGCAAGATCAATTTTCAACATGTTTTTGAGTTGATGAAGTGCAAGTTTGAAGTTGCTTTTCCAACTTGTACATGAACTTGTATAGAAGGCCCACAATGCAACCCTCTCTATTTGTAAGGTGCATAATAATGTAGATTAATTGCAACTCGATGACGATGGCTTAATGCAAAAAGATTGATCATGACTTCCATTATTATAGTTTTTTCAATTATTGATAGGCGTAGTCATGCATAGGAAAGAAGACTCATTCTGCTGCGCTCGATAATTCGTCCATAGGCTTCGAATTATCGAATCGTCATTCCTTCTTCCAACATGGTATCAGAGCTCTACTATTAGATACCCATCATGGTATCAAAGCGATATCATTATATACTTTTCATAGTATCAAATTCTTATCAGACCACCCATGCTCTTAATCTTCAATTTGTGGTATCAGATAATTGATTTCCAATTGTAGCATCGCACAATATCATTCTTAAAGTCATCGACTTATTGACAGACCAAGTTAGTCCAGATGGATTCTCAGAGTAAAGTCGGTCTCATCGCAGACAAGCTGAATGGATCCAATTACTATTTATGAAAATTTAAGATGAAGACCTTGCTAATCACCAATGATTTGTGGGATGTTGTCACAGGTATCAAAGTGAAGCTTGAAGACGACACAACTGACTTAAAATGAAAATCAAAGGATGATAAAGCTTTCGCGCTTATGATTCTCAATATATCAGACACTAAGATTGGCCACATATATGAAGCTCAAACTTCGAAAGAAGTATAGGACATCTTGAGCTCACTATATGATGTGAGAGACATGATTTCCAAGTTGCATCTCAGAAGAAAATTCTTCACACTCAAGATGTCGAATGGTGATTCATTTCATAATCACGTTAACCAGTTGAAGAATCTCTTGCAACATATGGCAATTGTCGGATCGATCATCGATGATCAAGATGCAATCATGACATTGCTTTCAAGCTTGCCTTCTACATATGAAAACTGGATGATGATCATATCGACACACTCAGATTTAACTCTCACTAGAGTTGTCACTATGTTGTTGCAAGAAGACAATCGAAAAAGTCAAGACACATCTTTGACTTCATCATCTCATGCTCTATATGTCAACAAAGGCTCAAAACGACAGAAGAAGAAAAGCTCTAAGCAGTCCGCATCAGATCAGAAGCCGACACAAAGTCAAGAGCAATTATCAAATCCATAGTCGAAGAAGAAGATGTTCTATTGGACAATTTGCACATCCAAGACAACATATTCAAAAAGGGTGGAATATCTTTATTATAACCCTACGTATTTGAGAATTGTCAATTGCATTGACTCATTATAATCACTTGATGCAATTTGAGACACTGTTGATACTATGCATTTATCTTCTGTAAAACACCATAGCGGATTGCAATATGCATTTATTATCTTGCATGGACTTGATCAAGGGCATGATAGCTAGATGTAACATGAGTGGAAGCATGAATCCTTGTAGATACACAGGGTGATTGAATGTGAGGTCCAAGCTAATCCACCAACCATCCTTGCGAAGTGGGTAACAATGTCTTGTCTTCCTAGATGACTACTCTTCCCACCATTGATTCTTGAAAAGAATAGTGGGTTCTAACAAAGGACCACATCTGAAAGTAACAAGATGTATCCAAGCTAAAACAGTGCAAGTTGACTTGTGATTATAACCTGTCAAGCTCTCATTGTCTTGTTTCAATTAGTAGTAGTGATACAATTGATTAATACGAAGCTGTAATTACTTTGTTGATTCGATTTTTCATATCCCAATCCATCAGGGATCAGAGGCTTTCACCATAACATCCTATCTTTCGTTCCACAAATACTCCTATGCACCACAATTTTGTTGCTTAAGAGTAGTTCTATGCTCTGCTAGCCAAAGCAACATGCAGTAAACGAGACATGTTTCTTAGTAGCTGACCACCGGAGTTTTGCTAAAATCCAAATAAAGTTTGTCCCTAATCAGCTTGCCAGGAATTCTATATCAAACCAAGACAGAACTTAATATAATGAAAAAACAAAACCTTCATAAGCTCCATCTTCCATTTACCAAAACCTCACACCTTTCCTAAATCTGCACCCAAACCAGGAGCTCATTCAGCGTCTTGCAACAGCATCATGAGAATCCACCTAGATCTGCACCCTCCAAATATGTATTGTGATAGATCCCCGCAAGTGCAAGGGAGAAGCAGACATGCAAAGAGAGAGGGGGTCTCCTCTTAAAGCTTCAAAAGTGTTTAATCATAATTACCTAGAATGGTCACAATGACAATTAACCAGATTAACTATTGTCATGTCATGCCTGGCCCCTTTCTTTGAGACCGAAGTCTCCCTTTGCTTACTAAAAGGGGTAGGTTCTGGACTTCTGGATGCTAATCAGGAGATCCAATTTGGCATGGATTGCCTTGAGATGGAAAACTGTCCAGCTTTCTCACAACTTTCAATATAACCTTGATCCATGTTCACTGTACCGTTTTTTTTTCAAACTGAGGCTATTGCACCTCACTTGGTAAATGGACCAGTTTCTTGCATGTGCTTGTTCTTGACATCATTGAAATGATCTCAGCACTTTGCAAGATCTGATCTTGGACTTTATTGAAAAGAAAAGGGTCTTCATTATTGCAACTTCAAAAGCGCATGAAATTTTTGTGAAAAGAAAAGAACCACACTTATTGAAACCTAGAATCTAGACTGGACAATTGTCTATGCATGCAATCATTTTGTGGGCACCATCGTGTCCTTATTCTGTGAGATGTAATATTGGGAATCGGGACTACAGCTTGATTTCAGTTACTGAGAAAAGTCAAAACTTGTAAAGCCAGAACCTACAGTTGCAATCAGTACAGGTTATCCATCTGCAATTGATGTCAAATCCATTTATTTTCTAGACAGTTTGAGTTGAGAAGTTTCATTGCTTATTCTCAAAATTGAGCTTTTTTCATAACTTTTTGACCATTTTCCATTGAAATAATGTGGACTTCAACAAGTGAACAGTATCCAAGTGCATGGCACCAACTTTTAACATGCTGACACTGCCAGGTGACAAAACATTTCAAGGTTGAAACAAAACCCAACATATCAGAACCAGAGAAAGAGGTACTCTCAGTCGCATGTAAATAACGGTCACAATCAGTACATTTAAAAATCATGGCCAGGTACTCATCACACTAACCCACATTAACAAGCTGTTAAGGCATGGCAAAGCCACAAGTCAGGTATTATTCACATGCTAGCTTGGTATCAAAACTACTCAAGGATATAGCAAATGCCTGAAAAGTAGACAGTGGGTAACAGTAGTCCATAGTAAATATATCTTTCCCAATTTTCCCAAATTGCAACAGCACTTTATCCTGATCAGCTGGTGGGACATTTTGTGTCGGGTTGAGAGCAGCAACCAACTGAAAATTTTTCACCGAAGCAACGGTAACTCTGCCTCGAAAATTCAAACACCAACATTGCAGCTGTTCATGCCACCTTGGGGACTTGTTTTTCAACACCAATGGACTTTCCTTACTCTGTGGACTGACAGCCAGTTCAGGACCAATTATGCTATCATCAACAACAGCAGCTGTTGATTTTGGAGAGAAAAGAGGAGGGGATGTTGATGCCTCTGTGGAAGTTATAAATTCTGTGGGGGTGGGTGCAGTGCCTCCACACTGCACAGAGGCAGCTGGGAGTGAATGCAGAGTACATTGCATGCGCCTCGGCCCTCTTGCACCCATCATATTCAACTCATATGCAATATGCGCCACATTATAGCTTCCAGCAGGAACTCGGGGGGAAACTTGCTTTGAGCCAACACGACGACTGGCACGGTTCACTGACACAACTGCACCACTGTGAGGTGGCTGGCCATCGTAAACTGTGAACTTTGTGCCAAGAAAATTTGACCTGCATATATAATTTGAAGTGCCATAGAATTCTTGTAAATTTCTGTGCAATTTCTCAGGATTTTATAAACCACAAAATGTAAGAGAAATTCCACCAACGGAGGGAAAAATCGGCAATCAGAATGCAAGTTATGCACTAAAAAGTGGCACTTCTATAGTAAACTTACCGCAGCTTGCCTACATAAGTGTTGCTTCCACGAGACATATCTTCAGCATCAAGTGAAATTATGTAGTCAGTACTTGTAGCTCGCCTGAATTTTCTTGCAGCCAATAAAAGCTTTCCTTTCTCGGTTGGTGCTGCAGAGCAGATTGAGCTTCTGTTAAAAAAGCTATTTTCTATGTCAAAGGACTTTTAAGGTTAGAATGACAGATATTTTGGCATATAATGGTAGAAAACTAGAAATAGTGGCTGCGTTTGCATTTCATACTTTGGCATAAGCCAAAACTTAATGATCATTGCTGAGGATAAAGGTTCACAGCTTAGGGCTCAGGGCTCAAATTTTCGTACCTCTTAATAGTTCCCAAACATAAGTTGCTACCTGGGTTTCAAAAAAATCCGATTCTCTTGGGTACACCCAGTACTAACTTAGAAGCAAAACGAAGGAAAATTAAAACCAAAACTGAAAAAAAACGTAAATTGATCACAACAATGCATAAACAAGGGTTACAAAAAGAGAATAAAATACAATGCACTCTAATAAAGTGGGCTCCTGAGTTGTATAATTAGTCATCTTGAAAATACGAAAGAGTTCAAAACAGTTCGAACATTTTTCATGTTTTTCTTGAACAAGTAACCCTGATGGAGTATCAAAATGATCATATCAATTGCTTGGTTTACAAAAGCATCTCCACTTGTACAAAGACAAGAAAACCCATAGAATTGAGAAGTAATCACTCCATACTTGAAAAAATCGCGAATATTTGAACAGATATGAGGCATGCAAGTTCCATTAGAAGTACAGTTTATTTGGCCACAACCTTTTTTAATGAATGTCAACCAATAAACCTGGGCCTAGCCTAGCTTGTAGAAAGGTCTAAAGCATACCACTTATCACCACTACCTGTACAATCAAAACCAGTCTTTAGGATAGATCCTCCACCAAAACGTTACGGTGTTTACAAAGAATGCTAACAAAATCACGATGATTGAAAATGAATAAGTCATCAATTAATCTTCTAGTATGGGTTGCTTAATGCAATAAGATAGAACAGGTACCAGCAAAAACTAATCTTCGCATAAATGCAAATTTGTAAGAGAAAAGGCAAACATTTGCTAGATGCACGGCACGAGATGTTCCCCATACCTATCCTTTGTCGGTATAGTGAATCACATAGGAAATATACAAATTATCTGAGGGACAATATAGATAAGAAACAAACATCAACTTCAACGACATCAGTGTTCAATTTTGTTTTCTAGCTAACAGAATTCAAAATGCAAAGCACTCTTTTCAACTTCCAAAGTTTTGGAATCAGTGCCCTTCAATCTATTGCTAAAAACATCTTGACTTAGCTTATAGATATGAAATTTCAAATCTTCCAAATTAAATTTAGCGTTTTTTGTTGTGAAGTCATAGGTTTGAGACTTCGAGTACAAGAAGCATCGAATGACTTTATCACTTCTATATTCCCAACAGAATCATTTGATCTCCAAGAACAATTTACAAGCATATTTGCATCCTTAAGTTTATTGACTGAAGGAAGAAAGCATTTAAAGCAATAATTTAGCCACTTGGAAAGATAAATTATAGTAGTTTTACAAGCTGCTGCAATAGATGTACGTCTTTTAAAAAATAAATGAGATCTCCACACAACATATAGCAAGGGAACATTTGGGCAACAATAGAGGTCATAAGAATGAAAAGTCTTTGATGATTTTTTGTACTTCCTGCTTGTGAAACTGGAATATATCCAAGTTCAAAGATTGAAGTTGGGAAGTCAGTGATGTCAGCACGTAAAGCTTAGAAAAAGCACACATGCAACAAAAAAAATTTAAAGATGATAATAGATATCACGATCGGATTATAAGCATAAGAGATTCCAAATCCCGTACTTTGACAACTAACTGTTTAAACTTTACCCGATACGTATTAAAGAATCCATATTTTAACGATTAACTGCTTAAACTTTACCCAATACATGTTACTTAACACCTGTATGTACACTATAGAGTTTGAACTTTAAACAATAAACCTGAAAGTGAAGTAAAATCATAGATGAATCATGAAACAAATAACAATGAAATTATAAAGGTCCCGTGAGAGAAAAAATTTCTACGGAGATTCAAATCAGCCGAATCGGAATCACGATTCAGCATCGAATCGCAATTCCGTGAACTATAATAGAAAAAGAAGAATGTGTTACAAGATGAAAGAGACCAGAATTCCTTCAAATCAAAGTCACGTGATTTCAATGCCAATAACAAAACATGGACTCAAAAGATTCTTCAATACGGCGAAAGGACCTTAAAATATGGTCTTACTTACAAAACTTAACAAGCAAGTATCAATTGAAGAGGAGCACACAAATTAGTGCTTGTAAAAAAAGAATCTTCCAAAATAGATAATGGGGGGATAGATGTTGCAGTAACAAAATGACCAAAGGATCACAACACTTGGAATAAATGGAGTCCCCACAGAAACAAGAGCTATTCAGAATAGACAACTTTTTCTTCTCTGAAAGGTTCGAAATCAACATAAGTAAAGGCTTTTCGCACTATGGTTTTGACTATGTTCAAGCAACCACTAGATGATTCCAAACCTTCTTCACACGAGAAGAAAGAGTATTCATAAATTCAGGCTCTCTAAGAACAGAGTTTTAAAAGGTTCTTAAGATTGTACCTAACTATTAAAAATGTCAAGAGAACTTACCCAACATAACACATACCAAACAAAGCAACCTCCTTTCATAATACCTATAGGTATACTTTTTAGAAACAATATTGGCAGGGGAAGAAACGTTACAAGGACTAAAAGTAGGACGAGGAGTAGGACAGGGAGGAGAAGGCATGATCATAGCTTGTGAAATGTAACAACTTGCAAGAGTGGGAGAATGAAGTGGTACAAGTTTCTAGACATTCAAAGCATCACAAACGTACGTGCTTCTCGAGAGAACATAAACAAGCATAATGATAAATCAGGCCAACATACACCATACTACTACATATGTCATGAATTACATAAATTTGTTGGGTGGTATAGATTGGTCAAAGAACTACACAAGTCTACAACAATTTTTCTCTAAGACATGTAAGGTGATATAAAATTCTAATATGGTTAGCACTTAGTGGTTATTCTTAACTAGCATGGAAAAGACACTCACTTGGAGACAAACCAAGGTACAAGTAATAGCTTGACGTGGTTCTATCCCTCTTTATATAGCACTGCATAATGGCATCTCTTGGTCCAGGCTGCAACAAGCAAACATATGAGGTTACTAGTTCTGCTTGCTTTTGGATTATGTGTATTTATGACAAGTAAAGATCCAGCATTTGAACAAGAATTACACATTCCCAATAAAGAGCAATCAATGAGACTTAATTGTTTAGGTTCGAATTTAGTATCAAACAAAAAAGCATTAATTAAAAAATGGAATGACAAGTTGCATAAATATAGCACTTTCCAGATTATATGTTTTTTTGCTTTTCAATAAATGGAGATAGGCAAGGATCTACAAGAACTTGCTTCATTGATTACTATCAACCCTTTACATAAGCACAACTGCAACAAAATTTCTGTTTTTGAAGGTCTTATGCACATTGGATGCCATCTTCGATGCATTTGCAAAACACGATGTTGGATCATGATAAAAAAAACAAACCAAGCTTGTTAGGTCAACTTTATTTCCTTCATCCAAGAGTGCTAGCTAGCTTTATCTCATAGCTTGTCACTTTCCCCAATGAGTGCAACAATAGGAATTACATAACCCTTTACCATTGTTCTTGAATAGGATTGGACTCTAAAAATAAACTCTTTTTAGAATATTATGCAAGTTCCTGAGCAAAACAGTGCAATGGCTCCATTCAAGAGAATAAAGACAGATTTCACTTGCTCTTTTTCTTGAAATTTTCCATAAATGCCATAAAAATAATGGGGGAAGTTTGAGTAAAGAAAGTCATATAACCTACATTGTACAAGTTTAGATTCTCATAATAAAATTTCAGAAGCAAATTATATATCACAAAACCTCCATAACAGAATTCAAGGTATGTTATGCCCCATAAAAAGTTGAAATGTAAGGACTGTGAGAAGATTGCAGCCCTATAAGGGGGCTTTTTTTGCCATCCTTTGTGCATGGAAAGAATTCTTTGGTGACCTTCTCATTGCCATTTTACCTAATGTAAAAGTCATTAGAAGAGGCCAGCCTTGAATTTGCCAATGGCCTTTCCACTGATATACTCGGCCATTCAACTATGGCAAGGCCATTGGTCGTTTTAACTAGCAAAAAGATCACTAGACAATCCATTCCCCCGTACCCAAAACCTAGACTCTCTAATCTGCCAAAGACTAGAAAGCCATCGTCAAAATTCCACGGCCACCTACAATTCATAATTGCAAGTCAAATTGCGCTGCGATTCAGATGAATTTATACATTTCTTTGTTAATTTGAACTGTCCTACTGCAAAACAGCTTGAGAAGACCCTAGTTTTGTTATTCAGGATTTTGAACAAAATGTGAAAAAAGCCAAAAAGATTTTTGGAGATTGAAAAAGTTGTCTAAAACGTTGATTCTAATAATAAATTAACTCCAATATGTTTTGGAAGATCGGTCGTGACTATATGTTGACTTGCAAAGAATGAAAATCTCACCTGCTTCAGAGAAATGGGAAATGTAATCTTTCCAGATAATTCAACTGTCTTCACAAGCTCCTTGGTGATCTCTCTCCAGCTGCTACAAACGGCAGCACAAGAAACCACATCCCGCCGTGAAGGCCAAAAATTTTCGCTCGCCTCAATACGAGATATAACATCTCTCAGCAATTCAGTTGGTATGTTCACCCAATAGCTCTGATCCAATGCCTCCTCCTTTAACTGTGTATCAGTTGCCACCACAACACTATGCGATCTACTTCTCAAATGTGAGAGCTTTATCTCAAAACTTCTCCTGGAAATGCTTCCTATCCCCCCTTTCAGCTCCTGAATGTCCCGTAAGAAATTTTTGAAAGACATTGTGCCGTATGAATCCCTGTTTTCTCAACCGGATAATCAATTGCCGCTGTGTGAATCACTCTTTTTTTTTTAAGTAATAATTGCAACTTGATCTAATTTTGAAAGGAGCAATAGAAAATACTTTCTTTTTATAGAATTATTGATTTACAAGTTGCAGTTTGAAGTTTAAACACCTCTTGACGTGCAGTGTAGGTTTGGATGTTCAGTGTACGGATGAAACGCACGGAATGAAGACTTCAATGTACGGATCTTCCTGTAGAAGGAGTCAACCATGGAAGCAAAGTAATCTTATCCTCTCGCTCCTTAAACTTTGTACATGTACGGAAGCATGTACACTGTACGGGACTTCCTCTAGTTTGCATTGATCTTCCGAAGATAATGGTGTCTTCGGTGGAATTGATTAGCAACACCCGCAGAAGTTGCCAGCGCTTGATCCAACCAGATCGTTCGGCCTCCAACTGATGGTTCCTTCCGATTGCACAATACGGAACGATGCGGATTTTCCGTTTGAGCACATCAACCCTGCGAAGAAATCACTGTACCGCTTTATCTGATCTTCCCGTTGTGACCTGACCTTACAAAAGCCGCTAGCGCTCAATCCAACCAGATCGCTCTGCCAGAAATCGGCCACCCCTTCCGATTACTCCCTAAACCAAGAAAAGCTCTCCATTTCAAGTCACTAGTAGAAAACAATCCACCCCGGAATCATTCGCTATGAACCAGCTCCACCATAGCTCGCTTGCCGCACTCAGATCCGACCCTAAACCCACAAAAATATGAGCTGCAAATCTGAGAAAACACACCCAAAAAAGTCAAACCCAGCTCATTTTTTATGATTTTCTCCTCGCCCACATCACAACATCCTCCTCATATTTCATCAATCCCCCGCATTGCACTGCTGCCCACCACCTCCTCCCCCTCCCCCTCCCGCTCTTTGCCTGCCTCCTTTTCTTTTTCTTTCGGTTCTGGATGTTTCCTTTGAGGAATTCGGGGCGCTACACGTACCTCAACATTTTTAAATTCACCCAATCACGTCTTTCGAAAATTGCCCTTTTACTTTTTATTTTATTGCTACTGATGACGTGTCGGAATTCAAATGCTTGTGCTATCATTAGTGCCAGTGTAGAGTCCGCGTTCGGGTGAGTGCCGACGACTCCGGAGCAACTGGCACGTGCCGGTGGCGTTGGAGATAACCGAAATAGCAGGTAGAAATGGCGGGGCCTTATGGCCAATGCTTACCATTCTTGGTATAGGCTTTTTGGAAAGGTTCTTGGCCCCCGAAAATAGCACAAAATAGCATGGTTCCAAATATCCAAACCCATGTGCAGAAAATTTCTCCATAATTGCCATGTATGTAGAACCGTTTGATATGTTTTGTTAGGATCTTCCAAGGTTAACAACAATGTTGGGCGACTATCTAGGTGCTCGATTGATATCAACCCAAGTTTCAAACAACCCACTCGAATGTCGTATGATTCATTGATATTAGGGTTGATTCCAAACTAGAGCTGGTTTTAGCCTAGTCAATGCTAGTATGTATACCCATATTAGGGGCATACGGATCTATTTTTTACCCTACTATTAATATAGTATCCGTTTTTTTTCCTGGTATGCAAAATTTATATAAACAATAAACTTTATCCATGGTGCCTCATATACATTGATGGGCGCCAATAAAGTTATATTGGCCTTCCAAATCATATGCATATAGCAATTGAAAGTCCATGCTTCTCATTAAATGCATCTAACCCTTGAAAAAAAGTGTGATTACAAAAAAAATGATACGTTCACACTCGAGTTTATCTTCTACTATTATCACCCTTACAAGACCCAGGCTAATTGATACCAACCACCAATTTGTGGACATGCTTAAATTCGTACCCGATTGGTATCAAAAAAAAATTTAAGTGTAATACCAACCTAACTACTATTAAAATTTTCGATGCCCGTAACAACCGACGATTCTCTTCAAGCCTTGGATTGATATTGAGAAAAGGACCAACTAGGTATACCCCTATCATCAATTGACCCTACAAAGCATCAAAAGCTAAAATATTATTTAAAAGCTTGTGAAGGGACCACCAAACATATTTTACCTTTTAAAACTAGGTCCATTGTCAATCTTCCACCTACTTTTTGTGCAAAAAAAGTGTTGGCCAAAATGTTCAAAAACTTGTTCCTTCTCTATAGTTTATATTTCTATCTACTTAAATAATATTTTTTGAGAAGCTTATATTGGGATCGACAATTCTTGTTAAGAGAATAAGTATCATATTGAGAATCGTCCAGATCTATTTTGTAGGACTCTTTTAAACTGGAAGTTCTTGATTTTAAAAATAAATAATATTCGAGACCATCATGTATCCTAAATATGTGGAAATCCACCTATGGGTGTTGCTCATATCTAGCAATGAGCACATTGAAAATATGCTCGCCATCTACGTCAGATGAGCTCTTAAGCATCCATAGACCTCTTGTCTTTTTCCAAGTGCAAGTACTCTATTTTCCTCATCAACAATTTTACATGAGTCTGATCTAGAATCCATCCTATGTCCTAAATTAAAGATCTTGTTGATAGACAGTAGCCTTTGTAGCAAGATTTGGGACATACAAAACTTTTGGAATGAGTTTGGATTCACCACTCTAAAAACTCAACTTAACAGTACCTTCACCTTCTATCTTGTGTGAGCTATTGTCTCCAATGTGAATAAACTTCTTTGTATTGTATGATGAATAATCATGGAACCATTCTTGATGGTTTGTCATATGTTATATAGCTCTAAAATCAAGGAACCATTTCTCAGGTTGTTGGACATGTTGGTAATTCACCATAAATGCATTCTACTCATCCTCATCATTAGGGTTATGTGATGTTCATGCTACTACATTGGCTTGTTGGTCCAATTGCTTCTTTTTATTGTTGTTGAACTTGGGAATAGCACATGGTGTGCCACCCTTTTTATGCTACTACTTCAATGTTTATCATTAAGAATGTACTTTGGTACATAGTAAAAAATCTCACTAAGTAAAAAAAAATTCAAATTAATTTTTTTTTTCGTGCGAGATCCTTAGCATGCCCGCGTGCTATCTAGGTTGGCTGCAAGAAAAATTTCTCATTTCATATAGCACATCGGCGTGCTATCTTGAAAGGTTGTAAAAGAAAAAAAAAGTTGTTTTACTTAGCACATCTTCTTGCTGCATATTTTTCTAATGTTGTCACGCAGTTTGCATTTTCCACACGCAAATTCGTACAGATGAAGAAAAGGCGAATGAATCGCGACACTGTGTTCTTACACAGTTCATGGTGACAGGCGAAAAGGGGACACTACCTTACTGAATGCCAAAGGTGCCCTAACAGATAATGCACCCTGTAAATCTTATCCTAAGGCCATTCGTAAGAGTGACGCACTTTTCACATCATCACCAACGTTCCCTTTAGCACTGGCTGACGTCGCACCCTTTTTACGCTCACCCCATGCAGTTGCGCTAACAAATTGGACAACGATTGCAGCCACCCACGATCTCCTACAGACAACACATCCACTCTGTACTTTCGCATCTGCACACCTATAATATTATGTATATGTATTGGATACCATCTGCGTATTCGATAATGATGATCAGATGATCAAGTGAGTGAAGAAGAGACTAAGAGAACAGGTTTCATTCCTCATTACAAACAAAAATAAGCTTTGTAGGGCATGCGGTTTCGTCCGCTACAATCTTGTGCTCTACCGCATAATTGACTTGTATACTTGATATACTTAATCTGACACAGTTCATTTGTTCTGCGTTTTAGATTTTTCAATATTGCTATGCTTATTCTTCATTCTATCTGATCTTTCTTGTTGCTCTTTCTAGTAATAGACGATCAACTTTTAGTCTTGTCTTTTGCGAATACTTTGCGACTAATTATCAGTCGAGCATAGTCTAGCTCTTCGCAAATCATTCGCGACAGATAATTTGTCTTGCAATTCGCGACAAATTACTCATTTAGCGCTTCATCCATTTAAATGTTTGGCTACGTAATCTAGAATGACTGTGATTTCTATCACTAAAGTTTTGTTCATTCTGATAGCGTAGTCATGCTTAGGGAGAGAGTCATTTAACTCATTCCGCTACGCATGAACATTTTCTGTTCGAGTTCGCTTTTTCGTTCGCTTCTTGTTCGAGTTTGTTTCTCGTTCGTATTCGTCATTTATTCTTCCTCCCTCTCTCCCAACACATAATGCCTCGTAAGGCCTTACGGGTTACTTACGGCCGTTCTACGAGTTCCTTTTGAGCAGTGGTCATAGTTGACGAGGCAATTGTAGCTATAATCATTGTCAAATTAGTTGCACAGTGCTAAAACCAATTTATATATTTAACAAGCTTTATCTAGAGTGGTATCAAGATAGTTAGACAGTCAACAAATTTTTGTTGATTCGAGCGGATCGAGTCAATCGACACTTTTTCAATTTCATGAGCTAGAGTCAAGTTAGTCAAGGCTTTGTCGATTCGAGCTGGAGCAGTCAAAACTTGTCAATTTGAGTTGGAGTTGAGTCAATCAACACTTTGTCGATTCAAGCTAGAGTCGAGTTTGATAGTTGATAATCAATAGTCATTCAATAGTGTGACTGTCGAGACTCTCTCGATAGTTTGACTATTTCCATTTGTACCTTCTTCTCCCATCATTTCGACATCATTTGGAGTTTGGATGAGTGGTTCAGGTTCTTCCAAAATGTCGCCAAAATTGGGTGGTAGTTCGTCGTGTGTATCCAATTTGACAATATTTTTTCTTTCAAACACACATCGTTTTCTTGCATGAAGTTGGATCACATACCACCATCTTGGGTCTATTCGATCTAGATGGAATATAATCTGCCAAAGAATTAAAAAAAATAAGTTATGTGAAAAATACAGATCCTAAGTGGATCTAAACTCCAAGATCATTGGCTTGAATGCTTGCACTCCAAACTACATAAGCTAGGAATTGGCAACACATTCTATGCTACCTAGAATGCAAAGAACTTGATCAAAAAGCATTTATCACAAATGGAAACTTCCATTAACATCAAGTGCGGCCCAAAATAGCATTATACAGTCCATAATACATCAGCCTATCACTTTTGGAAAGCACCTAAGATCATACACAATAGCTTGAAGACAATACACACAACAATGCTCTCAATGGAGGAAGAAACAATGACAATGATCTATTGATCTCAATGAAGCATACAAAAGGTTTCTCCAACCTGTTCTCCACGACTTCCCTACTATTTATGGATGAGGAAGATGACTCTCTCTCCTCTCTCTAGAAGGTACTTGACCCTAGATATTCCCTATATAGGAAAAATAGCTAAAAATGGCTTATATGACCAAAATACATCAAAATGGTCTCATTTTGAAGGGTATGAAGTTTGACACTTCATCATACTGAAAAAATACAGTAAATAAAAACATTGTGGCCTGGTTCACACGTGTGAAACTCCAGAACCAAAACTATTTACAATTTTAGCCAATTTAGGCCTCAAACTAGCTAGGAAATGTTGACAATTTTCACAAGTTAGTCTTATAAGATTGATACATAAATAATTGGATTGCAAATATTATATTGGAATTTTAGAGTCTCACTTGTTCGCAATGTCGTGGCAATACTAAAGTGCTATGAGAGTCCATCGATATATATTTTGTTAAGTTGATTTGAAAAACCTTTGAGTTATCATTTCTAATCATGGTATTGCTTCCACGATAGATGACTTACGTTAAAAATAAAGTATTTGTCGTTAGTCTCGTAATCGACTTCATAAATATGTTGCAATGTGTCGACATAGTCTAGGTCGTCCGAAATGACATTAGGGTCCCTTGCATTAGAACAACTCTCTTGTTGAAAGTTGGCTATTGTACCACAATCATATGTACGTCGCTTGTTGTCAACTCTCTCAACACGGTAACGGTGTCCATATGCCCACATGGTAGTGTATGATATATACTAAAACACAAAAAAAAAAAAAAAACAAATGTGTATAATTAGAAATACTGTTCATATATTGAGTAGTACAAAAACAAAACTTCACAAAAACAATATTACGCTAACCTTCCATCCACATCCACGAACAAATTCCCATTCTAATTCAGTCGCTTTTTTTCCGTTTTTGGATGCTTTTAGCATCGTATTAAAAACCCATTCACGAGAGCATTTTGAAGGTAAAGGCTCCAAAGGTTCGTCGTGCTCCAATGCCCTCCTTCTTCTTCGATTGATATTTCTTTTTTGTTTCAATTTTATGTTTCTTTCCTTTTTGGCTTCTTCATACCTTGAAATCCACTTTTCCATTTGTCCACAATTATATAATATGAACGTGTCCCTCTACTAATTGAGGTGAAAGTCTCTTTTGCACACCAATTCCTTGTGGTACTTCACCCTTAACATGTTTATCTTCTTCTTCACACCACATTTTTGGACTTGCAGGATGCAATTGTGAGATTATTTCGGTGATATAAAACAAAGATTCTTGTACAAGCCAACTTTTTGCAATGCTACCTTCTGGCCTTGCCTTTTGTCTCACAAAGCCCTTCAAAACTTTCATAAAGGGCTCAAGGTAGAACATCATCTCGTGTGCACAGGTCCTGCAATTGATACTTCTTTAACCAAATGCACTAGAAGATGAACTTGTATATCCAAAAAGAAAGTTAAAAAATCTCTTTCCAATAAACATACCATTTCGGTCATTTGGATCTTCATAGAATCCAATTCAGCATTTTTTATTTCTTTTGAGAAAATCCACCTGCAAGATTGATAGTACATTAGAGGTGAGTCACTTGATACTCGCATCACATCATCCGTAGATCGACTTTTGACATGCCAATCCATTAGTTGTGCCAAAGATTTACATTGAAATAAACGTTGCAATCGTGGGATAATTAAAAAATGTCGTAACACTTTTCGTGACACTTTATAAAACAATCATATAAAGCTAACAAATCTCAACGTCTTCCAAATTCGATGGTTGACCTTCTTCTTTTTGTCCAAACTTCCATAAATGATTTTCAACAATGCGTCTTTCATGCATCTTTTGTCCATCACACTTGACGCATGTGCACCATATTCTATTTTGAAAATGATTTATCTACAAGAAACAAAAATCAAGTAAGTGTCACTTTAGCACAATAGTTGAGGTCATGTAATAATAAAGTTTAACTTATAATAACAAAGTCTTTATGTGATAAACTGCATATATGCACAAGTTCAAAACATAAATAACATAAAATTAATTTTTTTTTTTTTTAAAACAATACATTGGTTCTTATCTTTCGATATTTAGATAGCATGATTCGTATCTTTCGATATTTAGATAGCATGGTTTTTATCTTCCAATTATTGTATGATTCTCATGTTTTAATTTCTATATAGTACTATTCTTATATGTTGTCGCGCATATGATTCTTTTGCATCTTGGTGCAAGCTCAAAACGCATATCTATCTCTTCTTTTGTTATCACAAGTATGAAAGTCCCACTCCAATATGCATTAAAATTTTAGTAGTCGATTTTCTTTTCTACTTCATTTCCATATATTAGGGTTTATTGTAATGTATTGTATGTTTATGAATGTCGTAATTATGTCGGGGTCAGGCAGTGGTGAAAGCTCAGGAGACTATTTCTCAACTATTTATGCATCATTAACTCCTGAGTAGAAAGCACAATTGCAAGGTATGCTTAGCCAAGATGAGCGTGGTTCCTCACAAGCGATCGTGGCTCCCGCCCCTACCGAAGAGTCATCCACAAATCCTTATTACGATGTGGATTCTGAAGGTAACATAATTGCCAACAGAAAAGAGAGGGTGGTTTTGGACTGGCTCTATTCTTTATGCCAACGTCATTTTGACGACATATTGTCTAATAAATGGTCAGAACAATCTGTCGTCGATAAACGACAGTGGTTGGTACCCTTCGTGACGAATTCTAGCAAGAAGAGAAATTCAATGAGAAGGAAATTCATAAGCATATGAGCTTATGGATTAGGCATCATCGTGATACAACATGACGAGCTTATAGGGACGGGAAATCCAAGCCCTCCTAGTGTTCAAGAAGTGATTGGAACTGTGTAAAAGCGGATGAACAAACACCAGATAAATACAAGATTCAGAAAGATGTCTCGGCCGCTAGGATGCATGGGATAGGATCCTAGGTTGGGATCGAGTAGAAAGGCGGGATTGCAAGCATGCATGGTAAGTGAACCTAAATTACTCCTATAGTTTATCTTTGATTTCATATGCTTTTATTTTTTAATATGCATTATGACTAGTTGCTCCAACCTAGCCCTAAATTAATTTCAACTTAAATTGAATGCATGGATAGTTGGCGAACTACGGACATCTGCCAACTAAGGAGGAGTACGACTTTGCTTTCAGGGAATCATACGAGACTGCATTAGTCGACAAACTAAAGAGCGAGGGTCATCCTCCAAATGTTAGTACTAGTTTTTGTATTCATACCAATGTGGTTTGGATTGACACTAATTTTATTTAATTTAGTACGATCGAGTATTAAATATTAATGTAGTTTGTTTGCTTGTGTTCATGCAGACTGGACGTCACAACGACGACGAGTTGATTAGGTTTATAAGCTTTAGTTGATGTAAGATATAGAGAGAGTACTCATGCACAGTTAAAGCACCAATTTTGTAATACATTGATTGGTATTATGAATATATTATTATTGCAAATGATCGTGCTATATTGCCATTGCTTTTATATGTGCAATGTTTTTTTTTCAAAACTTACAATGTTGAATTTCGAGATGTGGATTGACGTAATAACTAACTAAGAATTCTAAATCATGTGCAATCTCAGATTCCAAAACAAGAATCAATATCATATACAAAGTATTGTCATTCATATAGCAATGCAATAAAGTATTGTCATTCATAATGCACATGAAGTAATGCAATAAAATATAGGAATGAAAAGTAGTCTATGTGCATTAAGTAATTTAGAAATGAAAAGTACCTCATGCTTAGCTTGTTATTTGATCCAAATGTTGAATGCAACTCAAAAATACTGTTTCAAAAACAATCCATGATGAATATCGCTTCTCCAAGAACAGCTCGATAAAAATGCGTGCGTTGTTTTTTATGCATTTTTTTTTTACCTAATCAGAAACGTCGCAATCCGACATCCAAACATGTCGGACCTTTTTTTTTTATCATTTTGTTAACGGACGTCGGCCTCCGACGTGTTTTGGGGACGTCGAAATCCGACATTAAAGTATACGTTGGATGGACGTTGGACATCAGACTATTTTTGGGATCATTCTGGATTTACAGACGTCGGATTCTGACGTTGTTTTTTAACATCGCATTCCTACATCCACATTGGATCACAAGCGACGTCTTTGGACGTCGGATTGTGACATACGCGTTGGATTCGTCCTCATCCACCGAGAACTGTTGTTTCGGATTCCGGCAAGTTATGTGTGTTGGATTGCGACGTGTTTTAAGGACGTCGAAATCCAATGACCTTATTGCGACGTGTTTTTCTGACGTCCGCAACGAATTAAAAAAAATTAAGCTCGTGATTCACGTTGCAAATCATAGCGGGTGTTGTTGTGATGGATGAAGCACTCATGCACCTTGATTCTGACTTTTCGAAGGAAGCCATGGATAAAGAATAAAACTCTTTGATCAAAAATAGCACTTGGATTGTCACTAAGTTGCTTGCAAGCAGAAAGATCATTGATTGTAATTGGATATTCAAGATGAACTATAAGGTAGATGGATAGCATCGACTGAAGGAATGCTCGATTGGTGGCAAGGGAATTTTCACACATTTTCAATATCGATTATTTCAAAAATTTCAGCCCAATGATCAGATTGTTGCTATCATTTGATGTTGCATCCAATCTTGAGGTACATCAATTAGATGTACAAACAACATTCCTCAATGGAGTTATTGAAGAAGACATTTACATAATCCAACCAAAAGGTTATGTACTTAATGGCAAAGAGGATCAAGTCTGCAAATCCACAAGACCTTGTATGGCTTAAAAAAATCTTCAAGAGCTCGATTTCAAAGAATCAACTCATTCCCTTACCCAACAAGGATTCACACCAAGCTCTAGTACAGATTGCAATGTTTACTTCAAGGCCATTCAAGAATCATTTATCATCGTCACACTATGTGGATGATACTTTGTTGTTCAGCAATAAGATCAATCTGATAAACAATGCCAAAAGGATGTTGTTTCAAGAATTTGAAATGATAGACTTTGGAGAAGTTCACTATTGTCTCGAGATTCAAATTCATAGAGATTGAAAGAAGAAGCTACTCTACATCACTCAGTAGAGGTAGATTTAATATGCTTTCATAATTTGATTTCATGAATTGCAAGCTTATACATTCTCCTATTAATTCAGGTATCAAATTATAATACAAAGCTTAATATTCTGAGCCTGAATTAGAAGATAATTATTCTAACCCCTTATTGAAATAGTATAGAGGTTACTCTATTAAGAGTGAGGCCTTGTTCAGTAAAATTCACCATGATCCAATTCTCATATGCTTCCGATAGGCTCGATAATAGAGTCATAACGACATCATAATCAAATATGACTGATCTAGTTGAAGTCATTTGCTCATAAGATTTTGAACTTTTCAAAGTGGGGCAAAATAAAGTTAGATTTAGACATTACGAGTATGAAGAATTTCTTCTTCAATTAAAGCTTGGAGATTACATCTCTAATATCATAGAGTGTAGCCAGTATGTCCCAACCATCCTTGGCTATCTGAGCTGATATAGTATGGTTACTCTAAGCATCATCAATATTGAGAGTGATTAAGGCAAAATCCTTCACATCTCACTATCTCCACTTGGTAATGATAGTTGCATCTATGATCTTAGTGCTTTTCAACTATGTTCCACGATTCTTCTGCAAAAAGACCTCCACCTTGAACTTACAAGTATGGTAGTTTTTTTGAACTAAGTATGAGACACGAAGTAAGTACTTTAGATTAAGCAAAACTGATCTTGAGAAGATCATAATACACATAATATCTACTTTGCATTGGCCTTTACATTGGCACGTTACATTGGAACTTGAAATTGATGTACATCTTTATTGACTTTATTATGTGTATTATGATATTGAAAAGATCATAATACACATAATTTATACTTTGCATTGGTAGATAATTACAAACCATTTGGATCATCATTGGCCCTAGATGATGCTCTTGTTGATGATGACCCCTTGCATGATATAATTAGTTCATCAATGCCTTGTGATTCAATCCATGTCTTCAAATCTCTATATACTTCTTCGCAAACAAGTTCCAACGATAAAAATGAGCTTCCAATGAATGATGAATTTGAAGTCATGGGAGACATGTTGGATGATATCAAGAAATGTCCCATTTGTGATACTCCTTGATATAGAGATGATTTGCAAGGGGCAACCATTCCGTGCAAAGTTTTATGACATTTTCTAGTAATTCTACGATTGCAACGTTTATTTCATTGTAAATCTCTAGCACAACTTATGGACTGGCATGCACACCATACCTCTACGGATGGGATGATGAGGGTACCTTCAGATTCACTTGCATGGAAACACATCAACAAAGAGTATCCAAGCTTTGCCAATGAGTCAAGAAATGTGAGATTTGGTCTTGCAACAGATGGTGTGAACCCCTTTGGTGTACGAGCAACTATGTGGTCCATTTGGCCTGTTTGCTTGGTAAATTATAATTTTCCTCCTTGGTTGAGTACAAAAAAGGGACACATTATGTTGGCACTTTTAATTCCTGGCCAACGCAAGGTTAAGAACATGGATGTGTATCTTGAGCCGCTATTGACGAGTTGGAAGATTTGTGGAAGGGGATAAAAGCATATGACATTTCGTGTCTCTTACATGAGAGGGAGTTTACACTACATGCCATTGTAATGTGGACAATGCATGACTATCCAGGATTAGGTGAATGCTCAGGTAATCATTCAAACAATGTTTATCTTGTGTACATAGGAGTTTGTTTACAGTTACATACAACTATTGACTATAATTATTCTTTGACATATACTTTTTTTAATAGTGATTGATAGTATCCATTTGTTGGGCAGGCTTTCAAACGGTTGGAAAAAATGCTTATTTTTTGTGCGGGCCAAGTCTTGTGGGAAGATACTCTTTTAGTCTCAAAAAAGTGGTTTATGAAAATCATCATAAATACTTGCATGAAGGCCATCCATTTAGAGACACTCATAGAAGAGGTTTTGGAGGAAGTGTTGAGAGAGAGATGTCTCCAAAGAGGATGGAAGGAATCTCAAGCAAAGCCAATCAATGGTATGAAAAGATTATCTATATTTCATCGTTTGGAATATTGGAATAACCTTTTGATTAATCACCTACTTGATCTTATGCACATATTTAAAAATGTGGGTGAATCTATTTGGAAACACTTGATTGGTGAAAAAGATACCATTGCTTCAAGGCACGATCTACTAAGAATCAAACACCAAAAAAGAATATTGGATAAAGGATGGTGAAGATCATGCTCCAAAAGTACCTTGGACATTCACTAAGGAGGAGCTTAACCATGTGCGCTCCATTATTCATGACATTAGAACAACAACTGGTTTTGCCCATTTTCTACGGTCATCATTCACAGTGGATGGAAAGTTGCAAGGTCTCAAATCTCATGATTGGCTAAAGATGATTCAATTCATCTATCCATTGCAAATTCGTGGGTGCTTGTCAAAAGATATTTGTGAGACCATATACAAACTATCAATCATTGTCAGGTATTTACATGTACTTGGTGCATTTTTTTATTTAGTATTTATTGATTGGAAATTCAAGTAGACATAAAATGGATTGAATATGTTGCAGATGGATGTGTTCAAAAGAAATCCGTGAGCTGGATCTTCGCAAGAGACATGAGGATATGGTGGATATTGTGTGCATTTTTGAGAGATATTTTTCGACTTCCATCATGGACTCACAAGTGCATTTATTCGTGCACTTGGTTGAAGAAGTTTCTATTGCTGGTCCAGTGCACACTAGGTATAAGTGCATAAATTATCTTTTGCATGTGTATTTAAACTAAATCAATTGATACATGAACTCATCAAATAAAACACTTATTTTTAACCATTTGTGACTTTTTAGGTGGATGTTCTTTATGGAAAGGTACATGAAAGTCTTAAAAGATTTTGTGCGTCAAAAGACAAGGCCTGAAGGTAGCATGTCAGAGGGATGGTTAGTACATGAATCTCTCTTTTATGTTACTGAAATTTGCACCAATTACATCCATCTGCTCCACTATTGTGGCATGATGAGGAAGCCGAAGAGGTCACTAGTGAAAAACCTCAAGGGATGGGAAAGGTCCATAGGTTGGCACCCTTCCAACGAAAAAAAAATTCTACATTCATGCTTTATAATTGTGGAGTTATGGATAAATGGTTAGACCTATATGAAGAAGAAAAAAAAGAGAGGGCCTTGTCTAGAAAGCGCCAACGACAGAATAGTGGTAGACACATGGTCTTCTGCGAAAGCAGGCTAGGACTTGGTACATTCAATTAGTACCAGAAACGATTAATACTTTGAATGCCTTAAAAACAACATTCCTTAAACAATTTAGGGAGATAGGATATTCCACTAACTTTTGGCTCAGCTTAAATCCGTTGAGAAAAAGCCGAAGGAATCACTTAGGAAATATACTCGTAGAGTTAAAAATTTAATAGGAAAGTTAGGAGCCCAATATCCGGTTCCTATGCAAAATAAATAGTTCTTGGGTGGTTTGCCTAAGAAAATGGATCGTTATTGTCGACAGGGTTTGATGACTTCTTTGGAAGATATCATTGCCTCTGCCAAGAATTATGAAACTTCTCAAATTTCTTGTAGACAGAGAAATCAAAGAAAAAGTAGTAAAAAGCATAAATCAAAATGTACAGAAGAATTTGAATCATCTACTGAGTTTGAATCAAAATCTTATTCAGCGAACGAGAAAAAATCTTCAGAGTATTCATCTTATTCATCTTCATTAGAAGAAAAATCTTCTTATAGAAAATCCAAGAATAGGAACTCAGATAGGAAGAAAAGAATGGAGAAATTTGAAAAGATGGATCCATTAAGGAAAAGTGTTGAGATGTTAGCAAAAGAAATGAGTGATTTGAAGGTCCAAATGTCTGATGTTAAAGCCAAGCAAAAAAAAATGAAGCTTAACGCCAATGTTTGGTGTACCGCTTGTGGGAAGGAAGGTCATTCTAAGACCAACTGTCCCAGTTTACAGATTAACTATATAGAAGAGGAATTATTCTTCTGTCCGATTAATAATCATGAGGAGGTAGCTTATACTGTAACTCCTACTAACCAAAAAACCATTATACTAAAATAACGTATTGGTCAGCAGTACACTATTTTGCGTAGGGATGGGACACGAGATTCCACTCCACCACCCAGAGTAAAGGGTTCGTGCTACAATTGCAGAGCCTGGGTCACTATTCGCCTGATTGCCTTGAACCCAGAAGGTCGGTAGGATACGTGCCGCTCTGCGCTAACTGTAAAGGCGAACGGCATATCATTGCTGAATGTCCTCAGCCACAACAACCATGGTCTAAACCAAGGTTTGTAAACTTGCCTAAGGCTAACACTGACATGATAGTTCAGAGGATAGAAGTAGAGTCTGAATCATTAGATCAAGACCATTAATGGCCAGATCCAGATGTAGAGATAAATAAAGTAACTACTAGAAGTAGTAAAGATTCTTTAACTCTTAAAGATAAGAAGAAAACTAAGACGAAATTTGCGAAAACCGCGAAAAACACGAAAAATGAGACAAAAAAAGTGAAGGTCACAGAACAGTTAGTAAAAATTCCTATAATAAAGAATTAAACCTTGATAGGCCTAATGAAAAACATTATGATGTTGATATTAGTTCAGAAGCTAAAAAGCTTTTAGACGAAGAAACTAGAAAAGTTAAAAAAGTAACATTTTCAGATCCAGGTATAAGTAGCGAGATACCTAAAGATCCATCGTCGCTTAGAAATAGTTCTTATGATATTGTAGAAGACCTTGTTTCTAGAATGTCCAATATAACTTTTAAACAGTTATTAGATGATAATCAATATTATAAGAAAGAAATTAAACAATTTTTGCAAAATAAAAAGAGAAGAAAAGCAAAGTTACCAGTAGTCAACGTAGGATTAGTTAATTACGGTGACAAAGGTCAACCAGAAATTCAGGTAGTAATCAATGGCTGCATCTTAGATAGTGTACCCATAGATTTTGGATCTAGCGTAAACATAATGACTGAAGAAACAACATATGAATTAGGCATTCATCATAGAATAGCACCCACCTTAAGACATTTAAGGTTAGCTGATGCAACTAGAAGATCACCAATAGGAGGATTGTCTCAAGTTATAGTTTATATTGGAGACCATAAGTTTCTTATGGATTTTATAATATTAAGAACTACAAGACAATCGTCATATAAAGTGCTATTAGGACGACCATGGCTCTACCAGGTCGATGTCATAACCCACTGGAAGAAGAAGGAGATTACCTTCAGAGACCAGATGGAGACACCGAAAGGGAAAAGTCACAAAAGAATTTCAATTTCATGGCAAAAGGATAAGTATGAAGGTGAGACACCTACATCATCCTCGAGCTATACTTCAGAGGATGAAGGGCTTCAGTCAGTAAGGATTGAGGAAGGGGAGAGGGTTGTCACACTAAGTATACCTGCATACAATAATAGAGTAGAATATGTAGATAGAGGAGATTGTGAAGTTCCAGAGATTAGTGCTATCATAGGAGATCAGACTATAGATAGAATATTAATAGACTCAGAATTTAGTATTAACTTAATAACAGAAACAATGGTTAAAGAATTAGGACTAGAAAAACAGATACAGCCTATCACTTATCATGAAATCCATTTAGTAGACGCATCTAAATGTATACCAGTAGGGGAGCTAAAAGGTATTAACGTAGTTATAGAGACAGAGGGTTTGTTATGAATTTCTTTGTTATAAACCCAGTAGATACACCACCTTATTCAATATTATATGAAAGACCATGGTTATATCAAGCAGATGCTATTATAAATTGGTCTACCAAACAGATAGTTTTTCTAGACATTCTCATAGCCAGTCCAATAGGGGGTCACCTTTTGAGATGGGGTGAGGAGTTAGCTAGACCTGCTGAATCCTGGATCAATTTCATAGAATGCTATGAGATTGACGAGGATGAGGAAATACCAAACAAATATTTTTTCCAGGCATTCTCATAACCAGTCCAATAGGGGGTCACCTTTTGAGATAGGGTGAGGAGTTAGCTAGACTTGCTGAATCCTGGATCAATTTCATAGAATGCTATGAGATTGACGAGGATGAGGAAATACCAACAACATCTGAGTCAAGGGAAGTTCTGGGTGGAACCAGACTGAGCTTGACCAAAGGGATGGTAGATAAAACAGATTATGTAGAAATAGAAATTAATAAAGGTAAAATTTTAAATTTATATAAACACCAATCGGACCAGGAACGTGAAGAGTATATAGTACTTCTTCAAAAATACCAAAACGTATTTGCTTGGTCGATGGATGATTCAATAGGAATACCAGTTAAATGGGACGAACATAGAATAGATCTTATTCAGGGAACAATACCTGCTAGGCAGCGCCAATATAGATTGAATCCAAAGTACTCCTTATTAGTAAAAGACGAATTAGATAGATGTCTTAGAGCAAGTATTATATATCTTTTTCTAAGCAGTGAGTGGGTGTCACCAATAGTTATAGTACCTAAGAAGAAGACAGACAAGATTAGAGTTTGCCAAAATTTTAGGCAACTAAATGCTGCTACAACAAAGGATTATCATCCTCTACCGTATACAGATACAATTCTTGACCAGGTAGCTGATCATGAGCGTTATAGCTTTTTAGATGGATTCTCAAGTTTTTATAAAGGAGGAAGATAGATCCAAGACCACTTTCACCACTGATTGAGAGACGTACGCGTATACACGAATGCCCTTTGATCTTTGTAATGCACCTGTCACATTCCAACGTATGATGACAAATATTTTTTAGAAAAATTTAAGAAAGTTTTTAGAAATTTTTATGGATGACTTTTGTGTCTATTCATCAACTAAAGGCCATTTAGATGCATTAGAGAAAACATTGAAAAGATGTCAAGAGACATCTCTTAAATTGCATCCAGCCAATTGATAATTCGGGATGAGGGAAGGCATCCTGTTAAGACATAAATTTTCGAAGGACGGTATACAAGCCGACATCGAAAAAGTAAAAATGATTTTAGAGTTAATAGAACCAACTAATCTACGAGAGCTTAGAGGTTTTCTAGGACACGTAGGTTATTATCGTAGGATAATTAAAGATTATGCCATAATAGTAACTCCTTTAACAAGTTTATTAAAAAAGTCTGTTGAGTACCATTGGTTACAAGACCATCAGCAAGCTTTTGATCAATTGAAACAGTCATTAGCAGAAGCCACTGGAGTCAAACCTCCAAATTGGGCTAAAAAGTTCCATGTATATGTAAACACATCATCGTTTGCAATAGGTGTAGTGCTTAGTCAGAAGATGACCAAAATATAGATTACCAATTTATTATGCGGGTAGGCAACTCGCTGCATCAGAAAAGAATTATTTCGCTACAGAGCGAGAAGCACTAGGGATGATTTATTCAGTAAATAAATATAGACATTATCTTTTAGGATACCCTTTTGTTTTTCACGTAGATCACTACGCATTGAAACATTTAGTGAATGAACTTGATCTTTCGGGTAGGTAGCTAGATGGGTATTATTATTAGATGAGTTTAATTATGAAGTAGAATTAAGAAAAGACAAGGATTATCAAAATGCGGATTATATATCCCGCCTCCAAACGAAAAATCAGTTTGAACCCATTTCTGATGAATTTCCGGATGAACATATAATGCGTATCCAATCGGAAACATCAATTTATATGGACATTATTAACTTCTTACAAGACCAGATTTTTCCTGAACAATTTAATAAACAACAAAAAACTGTTTTTCTTTCAAAGATAGGACCCTATACGATTGTAAATAGAATAATGTATAAGTTAGGAGCTGATGATAGTCTCCGCCGATGTTTAGAACCAACCGAGATGACGGCTGTAATAAGTGCATTACATGAGGAAGATTTGGCGGGTCACTATGCTTTTAAAAACACTGCAAAAAAGATTTTCAATGCTAAATATTGGTGGCCTACTGTCTATAGAGATGTTAAATTATTCATTCAAAGATGTAATGCTTGTTAGAGGATGGGAAAACCCAGCTTCGCGACACATTGGCCGCTTATTTCAATTATTCCCTTAGCACCCTTTGAGAAGTGGGAGATAGATTTTGTAGGGCCTATCAAATCGATCATGAGTAAAACTTGTCGTCGTTACATTCTCGTTGCCACGGACTATGCTACCAAGATGGTAGAGGCCGATGCCACAATTAAGAATGATGCTAAGACTATAGCAAAGTTTTTATTCCAAAACATTATCACGCGATATGGATGTCCCTTACAACTCGTTAGTGATAGGGGAACCCATTTTCTTAATCAGACCATCGAGGCCATGTTGTCATATTTTTCTATTACACATCGCCAAAACCACTCCATATAATCCAAAAGCAAATGGGCTTACGGAACGGGCAAATGGAATTTTGTGTAAAATTTTGAATAAAGTAACGGAAACACATTCTTCGGATTGAGATCAGAATTTATCATTTGTCTTATGGACATACAGAACTGCTGAAAAGATTACAACTAGACAGACTCCATACTATCTTGTGTATGGAATGCATCCCATACTACCGATAGAATTCGAAGTTCTGATGTCTCGCATTAGTAATAAAGAGCAAATGGATGAACATGCTATAGGATATTCTCTCTTGTTCCCAAATACTGGAGAATTCATTTATTTGGATGGATGTTAGCCTATCAAATGGATACCACAAATCCACACCTAATTCTATAATTTAGACAGAAGAATTAACATGGTTCAACACTACATTCTGATCCTTACAAGTTAATGATAAGCTTCAAATCCCACTGGATCCAAGAGTATTAACTCTAGGGACAAGCTTCTATCAATTAATAGATCCAATGTAATCCATGTATTAGATTCCTCTTTTAACATCACAATTGACATCCAAAACTGCGGATAACTCAATGGTCACAAAGATATTAGTTATAAATTCAACTAAATGAATCCTACCCAGAAAATTAATATCCAGAATTAAGCAATTATTTACTGGGATTGCTAAAATCCTAATTGCGAAATACATTTCTCGATCACACTTACTACCCCTAAAGTCCACTCTTCTTCCCTCCTTAGAATTTTCAGTTATCTGAAAATCTTTCAGATAAGGTATCAAGAAGACGTAATGACATTAGTAAATGTAAAAAATTGAATTATTGTAAGAAAAAAAATTAAAACAGTTTCATCTCTATCCTATAACTGGGTAAAAATATCGATATACAAACCACCATAGGATTTTAATTGGAAATGAAATCAGTTTTACTTTTGATCAATTCCTATTATGACGATTTTTTCAAAAAAAAAAAAAGACTATTTCCTCTTTTTACTTATTGGCTTAAGAATTACTTCGTTCGAATTATCTATAATTAATGGGAAATAAGATTTGGATTCGGGTACTTTCTCCACTGTATTCACCCCAAATAATATTGTTGAATAAAGAAATAGCTCCAAATACAATGAATTTTCCACCATTGATTATTTAACAAGTATCTCAAAAGCTTTGGTTTGTTCAATTTTAATGAACTAAATCATCAAAACCACAATAATCAACTAATCGGTGTTCCACCGATTTGAAAAGGAGAAAACCGAAAAAGCACGATTTAACTCCATTTACTGGGAGTAATCTTACTCCAGAGTTAAATCGATAAAAAACATAGTACCAGGGACCCAAAATTCTCACTAACTGGGTACTTGCCTGGAGAACCAAATCACAACCATTATTTTGTCAAGATCGGTTTAATAAAATTACCGCTTGACACAAAAACATCAGTATTAAGTTCTCAAAATACTAGGCTTACAGGTAATTGTCAAGTTGATATGGACTTTATACATGCATATTGTCCACAGAGAAGAAAAAAACCAAATTCTTTCTATCTCATATCGGAAAACAATATCCGAAACCGAGTTTACTACTTTGACACACATGCCCAAAGGAATCAAAATTCCTCTCACTGGAGGCTAGTAACTCAAATTTCCCGAGTTCCCAAAATCACTTTTGGAACCATTTTTGAAATTACAACCCGTCAAGCACTTACAATATCGGTTGACCCTCGTGCACATACATGCAATTTTAAAAACCTATATTTTTTTAGGTCTCGATCTATTCCAGCCGCCTACAACCGTCTACACCCAAAAAAGGGTGGCTGCCCAAACGCGAGAGAGAAAGAGATTTTTCAAGCAAGTCAGGACGATGGATTGCGCGGGTGCTGCTCTCCACCTCCATTCCCAGCACTCTTTCACAACGCTTCATCCCCTCGGATGTGCACCTCACGGCTGGCACAGTTGTCAACAATCAGACCTTCTCTCCTAAGATCTGCAACAACTTCACATTGAGGATTCATTTGTTATCACCTATGTCCTCAACCAGGAATCCTATACCTTTGTAAAGCTTCTGCGCATATCAACAGAGAAAATTCCATGTTTTAAAGAACACATTGCTGGTCACAGGACGACAAGCTGCCCATCAGCTGCTCGCACTGCTCCTACCATCTGTTCACGCTACTACTGCCTAGATGCAGGTTTCCAGATCCTTAGAACTGATTCAACCCTTCCCATCCCAAGTGCGAGCTTGTTCAGTTGGTAACATGGGTTCTGTCAACTGATCCAACAACCAGAGGACTGGAAAAAGGAGATTATTCGAGTTACAACTCTTCACAGAGGCAGTGAGAACCAATCACAAAGGTTTTATAGGGTTTTATCAACATGCACACATTTTTCAATCCCAAACCTACTTTTCTATAGAATCAACAATTTACAAATCCATTCCATGGTTTCAATTTCCAGTTGCATATAGAAGAGGATTAGTCAAATAAACCTTAATTTCTCACATGCAAACAAAAAAATTTAAGATTTCCAGTAGCAATCAGTTTATTTGTACAAGATAAATCGATTCCATGTCAATCTATCAATAAACCTCTTGCTACCCAATATGAATCAAACTGTCCAAACCATTATGGACTCATGCAAATCATTCATCTTAAAAAACAGATTTGAACAAGAAATTGGATCTACCCAAGCAGATCATTCTATCTCAATTGGAAGATTCCTCAAGAAACAGGGAATTACAAATGAATTCAAGCTAATTCGCAGCACCTTTACCAAAATCAACCATGTAGAAGTGCACTCTACCAATTTCGAAAGGTGTGCTAACCACCGAAATTTGTGAATCCAATTCCATTGAGAAAATAGCACTCAACCGGGATGTTACTCCAAGTGCTCCTAGCTTCCAATCTGATGTAGAGTTTGCCTCCACTCCTATCCAAGACCGCATCTTAGTCAGGCTCTGATACCAATGTTAAGACCCTCTAGGATAACCCCTATGATGAGGATAGGAGAACACAATAGGAGAGACTATGGAGCCAAACCGCCCAACCAATCCTAGATCAAACTTGGATCTAGCCCCCAAGCCATGCCATGTGAAGCAAGAGGAAAAGAGAGAATATGGTAACCTAAACCCAATATGTCGACGGGAGAATCCCCACCTCATTATATAGAGAGTAGAGTCCTGTGCATGAAAACCATGCAACCCCCATGCAGGTCAACTATAAATAGGTCTCATCTCTTCATGCAGTCCTCCTAGCTATATTCGTCACATAGACATGCAATACTCCATATGTCTAATGGCTTAGATTGGGGAGTGATTTTTTTTTCTTTTCCTCTAATCTTTTTGGGTTTCTTTGTTGTGTTTTGATCCTTTTCTTGGATCTTGGTTTCTTGGCTTATCTAGGCATCATTGGCTCTAGATCTTCTCCTCGTGAGGTTGATCTTCTCATGAGAGGTGGACAATGAAAGGAAAACTTACCTAATGGATTCTAATGATCTCTCCAAAGGGGTTTTTTAACACCTATTTTGCTTGAGTGTGGATTTTGTGGATTAGTTTTGGAACTATCACACATAATAAAATAGGAGGGCTTCACAAGAAAGCAAGAATGAAAGGAGGAGATGCTCTCTCTCTCTCTCTCTCTCTCTCTCTCTCTCTCTCTCTCTCTCTCTCTCTCTCTCTCTCTCTCTCTCTCTCTCTCTCTCTCTCTCTCCATGAAAAAAAGTCACATGCCTCTTTATAGACAATCCTAGAGTTTTTGGTTCACCCAAAACCATGTGCCATAAGAACTTAAATTATAAAATATTTTAAAACCAAATTGCATTTTAGCTACTTGGTTCCTTTTTCAGTTTGATGGTGAGTAAAGCTGAATGTCTGAGCACGAGAAAATAGAGTCGGTGAGTAAATGCACATAAAGGTGAGTAATCAACAAGTAAGAAATCTGATTACTCGCGTCTTTATTAGAGGGATACTAATTATATCCCTTAATCTGACATACTGGTCATAAAAAACATCCGGACTCTGTTGTGATATACTGAACACATGTAAGAAAGGCCGAAAGAGGGACTTGAAGTACTTTATGCGCTCAGTTATACCAAACTCAGTGAGAAATTTGGACAACAAGGACTCCCGACGAGGAAGCCATTGCCCAGTGTCGGTTCTGTGCAAGAGGGGAGTATCCGTAAAATAAGGAGTACACTATGCACAAAAGTGATATGTACGGTCGAAGTATCGCTCTTGTGCGCACACAGAGAGATGAGACAATGAGGGAGCAGATGGGACGTGCAAAGAAGTGATATGTAATGAAAATCATAAGAAAATGAGGCGCGCAAAGAACCGATATGAGAGAAAACCGAGAAAGACAGAAATAAAAAATTCGGGATCGTGTCATTTATAGTTGTTTCACATGTGCGAGTCAAACGGTCAACTGTCCAGGTGTCGTCCTACAATTGGCTCATAACGGCCACACGAGCAAAGTCGTACAGTCGCCAAGTGTCAAGAATTGATTCGTTGGAACATGGCACGTGTCGAGGTTTCATTGGGCCACTAGATACCCACGTGTAAGGACCCTAAAGAGATAACCCCTAAGATGAGAATAGGAGAACACAATAAGAGAGACTATGGAGCCAAATTGCCCAACCAATCCTAGATCAAACCTGGATCTAGCCCCCAAGCCATGCCATGTGAAGCAAGAGGAGAAGAGAGAAACTGGTAACCTAAACCAATATATCAACAGGAGAATCCTTACCTCTTTATATAGAGAGTAGAGTCATGTCCATGAAACCATGCAACTCCCATGCAGGTCAACTATAAATAGATCACATCTCTTCATGCAGTCCTCTTGCCTATACTCGTCACACATACATGCAATACTCCATATGTCTCAATTAGAGTGTTTGGGTCCTCTGACGGTTATTAATCACAAACTGGCCTTGACATGGAATTAAATCATGGCGTAACCAACAATCTTGAATACCAGAGGGCCGGTCTACCATATTAGGACTATTCCAGGTCCTTAACCGAATATGGCCATGACATTATTCCCTCCTTAAACTGCTTCTATCCTTAGAAGCTCCTCAAAACAGGAAAAAATTACAGTTTCTTTAACTTTCAATATTAACCGAGAAAATCATTATCCTTAGTCTGACATTCATATCAAACAAGTACTCAAAGAAAAATTATTTTCAATCGTTAATCTCTGCTCTAGAGTACAAACTCTAGTTTGAAAAAGTACACTAAGAGATATATTCCCTCAACTGGGTTACACTCAACACAAGTTAGTAACATCACCTTCATGTAAAACACCTACATGAACCAACTGAGTGAAATATTACCTAACTTAGGAGATTAAAGTTAAAGAAAAAATAATAATTACAATCTAAAATCATCCACAACTCTGGCAAACAGTTCATAAAAAGCTTCCAAGTACAACTATTCTTAGAATCCAATTTTAAGATATGATAATTCATTTAACTAGAATCTCTAGGAGAATCATTAAGATATAAAATGATTAAAACTCAACTCTGAGTATCCTAAATACTCATTTGAGTTAAATGCTCATTTCTAACATCGAATACAAGAAAATAGCACTCATTCATCTTAATAGATTTGTCTGTCTCCTATGATATCTGGAGATCCAATCAAATGAACAACTGTACTCAAGCATTTGCAGACCATAGACTGTAGCAGAATAACATCCACTGAAATAATTAAATTCTCCATAAATAAAATACTTATCCTGTGAGAATGTCAGTGAGATCCATAGATTCTCAAATAAATACTAGAGTAGAGAGATTCAGGACACTGATCTGAATTCCTACTCAAATAATAGATCAAAACTTAATCGTCACACTTAAGAATCATCACCATTCCTTATAATCCTCTGATGATAATAAGTATTTATTTATGATTCGTCAATCATAAATATTTAGATTCATATGATTCATCAATCATAATTTTCACCATACTTAATCATTTACAAGATGCTAGAATATATGTCCAACATAACTTAGGAAAAGTAAGAATCAAGATTTAAGTTCTATAAACCATTGGTAATTATAGGCTGAACGCATACCAAAATGACAATCATTGTCAACTACAAAAAACGTTAGATTACAATCTAGAATCAAATCAATTATTATTCTTGAATTCATTATGATTCATTATCCAATTGAGCGCTCTGGAATACAATCACTAATGAGCTAAGTCTATTCCTTAACTAAAAAATACTCTATCCCAAAAATATTGTATATCCAATGCACATAATTTTAACTGATGAACCCAAATAATTGACTAACCATGTGTCTTACAAGCAATATAAATCAAACTATCAGTTTCTGGTGAATCCACATCACACTAATCATTTTACCAATTAACTTCACTCTGGAGTAATCAACTACTCAAGGTTAATTGCCAATGATTCAGAAATCTCAAATGTCTAGGTGAAGAATTCAATTATACTAGTATGACCGACATTTAGATCCTTACCCAAATCATTTATAAGTTAATCCATAAACAAAGATTTGTTAACTTGCAAGTATCTGTCAAAAAAATACTTGATCATATGTTCATGTTCATCGACTAGGTTAAGTGCACCAAATAACCCTAGTAACCAAGAATACACAGTAGATTTATACAAGATTAATTGTGCACATATGTGATTAATCTCACTATGACCCAATACATAAACACATATTTATCAGACAGATTTCTCCAGAACCCACATATGTTACTCACATATCTCACTGAGAATCTTGTAACTGAGATACAAGAGATTTTCTATTTCTCATGAGTAAATAACATATCCAGGTTATCTTTGAGACAAATAACATTTTCTCTCAACAGTTTTCCAATCCAATTTTCTCTAATAGCATGATCTTCTTCTCAATCAACCCTTTTCTGATCCTAGTACTAAAACTAAGATTAGGTTGATCCAATACAAAAACTCTCAAACTTAAATCCTGATCAAACTTACTTCTATTCCAATCGAAATGGAATTAGTAACCTTTGACCTTTCATTGTACTAATAGATAATGATTCAAGTATCAAACATGTTCTAGTTTCAGATTGTCCACACAATCCCTAGAGAATTCCTCTTATTCGAAAAGTTCCAATTAGGTATCTTACTCTGACTCTATCGGAAATTACCTTCAGAAAAATCTCATTTCTATACCACAGCTGGTTCTCTCCCGAAAACTATGCAACCCACATATTCCCAAATAGAATTTTATCCCATCACTTCACCTCTCCTTTTAAAGAAATTCACAATTTCAATCAAAGATAACTGGAAAGATGATATACGAAAATATCCAAATTAAACAAAAGTCAATAATAAGTGCTTCCACTAAAAGATTCACTCTATTACAATAGGACTTTTCTTTCAAATATTTTCAACCCAAGTGACAGAAACTACCATTCTATCGAAATCCATTTATGCAAAAAGAGATATTCTAGGTTTAAGAAATTGAAACACTTAAACTTAGAATTTATTTAAATTCCAAGTCTTTTCACACAAGTAGTCACTTATATGACATAACAGTCTTTTAGAGGAATAACTTCATGCTGGAAAGAATCATATAAACCATTCTGATATCTATATTCGAGAAATTACTAAGAAGCAAAAGATTAATTAAGAAAGTGAGAAATAGATTTGAGGGCCTCTGATTTTGTAGATAATGAGATACCACATTGGGATCTAGATTAAACCTGAAAATTTTTCAAAATACATTTGATCAAATGGTTTTATTTTTTCCATATCGCGACTAGGTACTAAAACACACCATTGATCATCAGATCTTTACAGTTTTAGAATTCTCTTTCCAAAATTACTGATGTCCCATACCATCAGCTTTTCCTTCCAGAAAACCCTTAACCGCCTTCTCTGATATTCTAGAGATCCACAGATCGTCTAGCTGTCCTATAATCCATATAGAATATTATCTCTTGCTCCCAACACTAGGGAATCCATTTATTTGGATGATTGGCTCAGATGGATACCACAATCCACACCTGACCTTGTGATCTAAACAGAAGAATTAGCATGGTTCACTTTACATTTTGATCTTTTTTGGTTAATGATAAGCTTCGAATCCCCCTGGATCCAAGAGCATTAACTCTAGGGACAAGCTTCTATCAATTAACAGATCCAATGTAATCCATGTATAAAATTCTACTTCTAACATCACAATTGACATCCAAAACTGCGGATAACTCAATGGTTACAAGATATAAGTTATAAACTCAACTAAAGGAATTCTATTCAGGAAATTAATAATCGGTATTAAGCAATTATTTACTGGGATTTACCTAAAATCCTAACTGCGAAATACATTTCTCGATCACACTTACTACCTCTGATGTCCACTCTTCTTTCCTCCTTAGAATTTTCAGTTCCCTGAAAATCCTTCAGCTAAGGTATGAAGAAGACGTAACGACATTAGTAAATGTTTAGAAATTAAGTACTGTAGAAAAAAGTCTGAAACAATTTCATTTCTATCCTATACATGGGTCAAATAACTGATACATCAAAAATCATCTAATAGTATGTGAAACAATCCTAGTCTGATCTTTTGAATATAATTCACCATAGAATTTGATTGGAAATGAAATCAATTTTTTTTTTATTCCTAAATTACAATTTTTCCAATAAATTTGGACTGTTTTTTCTTTTTATTGACTGGTCTGGCATTACTCCATCAATATTGATAAAAAATATCCAAACCCAGAGTATGAAAATACATGAATGAAAATCCTACCAATAGGATTTCAGTTTTAAACTGTATCCAAACAAGATTTAAGAGCTCGGATATAGAGTACTGTCATCACTCATTCTATCAGGCCATTTCATAATGTTTGATGGTTTTCAATTCAATTTTCACGATATCTTACACAAACATTAACTTGACCCATTTCTAATGATTGATGTCAATTAAAAATTTACAGGACAAGTAACCAATTCCAAATTTTAACCAAACTTGAAATTCAATAAAAAAGAAAAAATGAATTTTAACCTTTAATCTGGGGAGATTGCATGCACCCAAAGTTTAGTCACCATCAAACATAGTACAAGAAAAATCATAGACGTTCTGTTAGGATAGCAAAACTTATATCGTCACCCATTATGGCCTAGAGAATTTAATATAGATTTTTCTTATGGTTATCCTTGTTAGAACTAATTATTTTTTGTGCCATACTAGAAGAGTAGCCGATGTCATAATGCCTATTACAACTCACAAGCTCTCTTCGCATGCAAAATAGTCAAAGATTAACTTTAAACCATATAGAGGTTTACTCGAATAATATGAAAGAAAAACCCATGTAAAGTCTCTCAACTAAGCAAAAGCCATAAAACTCTCTAAAATTTTCAATTCTTAAACCTCTAATAATATGAAAGAAAAACCCATGTAAAGTCTCTCAACTAAGCAAAAGCCATAAAACTCTCTAAAATTTTCAATTCTCGAAAATTCCAGGCAAGGCCACACATGAATTATGAAACTCTTTACAAGGTTGCAATTAACCCTAAGGGTTTCACATCCCAAAAGATTGAGGTTCACTCCCCCTAAAGGTCAATCATGCCCCCCACAAATGCCCCCCTGAAAACCCTAATAGGTTATGATTAACAAGAAGGGAAGGGCACACGTCCCTGCAACTGCCGCCACCATCGCGAGAAAGAGAGAGCAAGGAACATGCTGAAGCAGGAACAGGTACGGTCGATATAGCTGCAAAACTGGAATCAACAAGGTAAATCTGTGTCTTCATATTCTGGATTCAACCGCATTTTAGATCCTCTCTAACAGCGTTGAATCAGCGCGACTCCTTGCAACTGCCACAACCTGTGGAGCATCCATACAATCAGCACAAGTAGCAAAAAGGTTACAGAGCGATTTGTTATTCCAAAACAGACTGTCAACCCTCCATTTTCCAATCCATAACTCCATGGAGCAACACAATAACCAGCAACTGAGCAGCAAGCCATTCTCAGAATTTCACAGCTTATCATGATCTGAAAAAGATAATCACAAATCACGAATAGTCTGTGAAATAGCTGCTCAGAAGTTCTGACCAGTAACCTACCTGATCAGCCAGTTCAAAAAGTTCATTTTGTTCAAGAAACAGGGTTACCGCTCTTCTCCACGTTCCCAAGCATGAACCTAGACTAGTACAACACTGTCTTGCAGGAACAGATATTCCAGGGAGGTGGACTGTTATAAAAAACATCCTAGCTTACAATACTGCTTGCTGCAAGTAAAACTGTCTCCCACCAATGTTCACATTGTGCAAGTTCTAAGGAGGATTTAGCTTTAACCAAATCTCTGACCTTCCACATGCACTTAAAGAAATCATGTCATAACAGTTAGCAGTTCATACTCACGGGATAAATAGACTCACTATCCATTCATCTATGACCTCATCCGATATGTTATGATTTAGAACATTATGGCCTAACTATGTTATCCTAGCCAAACAGAAAACAAGCATTGAGCATATCATTCCACATCATTGAAAATAGAGAAATAAGAATGAATTCACACTAATTCTTTGCACTTGTGGACTCTTTTTATCATTAGCTTGATTTTTGCACCTCATGGTTTAAATTGATAAGAGCATATATTCAACATTTATGTGAAATGTTTTGCTTACATTATTGATATTGGTTAGCAAGATATGGTGGAATGAGATACGTAGGAGCATCCAATGAGGCTCAAGTGATACTTTTCAGCATGCCACTTTATTGTTTATTCTTCTGAATTCCCATAGGCAAGCACGCTGACGTGCTAGCCTATAAGGCTCCTGACGTGCTAGCCTATAAGGCTCCTGTAACATTTTTGCACAATCAAATTACTTTCATGATACATAGTTAAAATCTCAGTACTCGTCAAATTTTAGATAGGCCCATCAAAAGACACTTAGCTACCTTTTAAAGATAAGTTTATTTAGACTACAAATATATGGTTGTGGAGCCTTGTAGGTTAGCACATCGGTGTGCTAGCCCAAGGGGCTCATGAAAATCTAGTATTTGTTTTTCTCAATTTTTTTTTTCAAATGTGTCAAAATTTCTATTGTTGGATATTTTTTTTGCATAATATTTCTTTTGTATAATATTTAAGTTGGATTTAAATGCTTAATTTTATTGCAACGGTAGAAATCCGTAAGTATAGTGCTTTCTTTTTTGACAGTGTATGCACATCACTGTGAGAGACTAGTATGGTCATGCATGTGTCACGTACTGACACAAGTGTCGAAAATTGGTCTCGTTAGCCCTAAGAAGAAATCAATACTATGTATTTAGTGGTTATTGTAGAGAGAGAAATATGACTTGCTTGTCTCTATGGATCAAAAATTTCGAGAAAAAAATGGGCCTCCTCTAGGTTTGTCATTTGTGACAACATTCTTTTGGCATCGTCGATAAATTTGATGTCATTATCGGTAAATAATGTATCATCAATGTATAATATAATATCTACAAAGGAAGTGCCAATGGCCTTGAAGTAAACATTTGAGTCAATAGAGCTAGGCATAGATTTATTTTTAATAAAAGAAGAATTAATTCTTTGAAGCTGTACTTTTGATGGATTTTTTTTGCCTCTCAAGTTTTATTTTTATTGTTTTTGTATTTTTTAATTCTAAACCAGAGCTTTCTTGATGAAAAAAGTGGTTCATGTGCCTAAAATCACATGAGAGCTATGATCATGCTCTAGAATCAGGCCCTATTTTGTGAATGATCAATAATCATGAATAAAGACACCTTACTTTGCCTAATTTGGTGAAGTTTTGCTACTTTTAACTATCTTCTTGATTTTGACTAGTTTCTTGATTTCTTGCATTTCCCATTGTAATTTGATGTTTAATGAATGGATTAGATGTTTAAATGCTAAGGTTGGCACATGACAATTTTGGTATCAGAGCATTGGATCCTTTCCCCATTAGATTTGGTGGATTTTGTTAAATTTGGTAGCTTTCTTGATTTTTGAATTTCCAACATTTTTTATTCAGTTTTTGACTATCTAATTCTCATTTTTTGTGTAGTTTCTTGTTTTAGATCAATATATTTCTCTTTTAGCTTTTTGGAGGTACTGAGATTTTCTGATAGTTTTTGCAGTCTGTTTTTCTCCATTTTTTGCTGTACTTTTGGGCGAAATTTGTGACTGTCATTCTATAGGATTGTAGATCTCAGTCTTAGCCTGAATCTGAGCCAATTTGGTTGAGAATTGACTAAGTTATATGACAATTCTTGTGAAAGAGGTCAAATCTTAGCTTTGGTAGGAAAGTTGGGAGAGAAGCACTTCAACTTTTCATTCTTGAAGTTTGGTTTCTTTGTAAATTTTTTCCAGTTCTTGCATTTTGAAGTTTTCGTTAACAAAAAAAATTAACCCTAACCTTCATGCGACCTAAACCTAACCCTACACGCCTACGCTAACCTGACCTACCTACCTACCCTAAACCTAACCCTAATCCATCTCTCTCTCTCTCTCTCTCTCTCTCTCTCTCTCTCTCTGCCTACACATTTACTCCCTCCCTCCTCACGACGCCTCCCTCCACGCGCCAATTCTTCTCATCTATAATGGCAATCTTGCTGTGACAGCAATGGCGACTGGAGTTGATCGTTCCAACCAAGGAGATCAAATTGCTCATTAAGGCTACACTTCTGTTTTAGTTCTGCTTACAACCAAACATGCTTCCTTCATTTCAAATTATAGCGCTTCAGTGATCCGTATCTATGAGCAAACAAGTCAGGATCCAAAACCCAGAAAGAAAAGGAACGAAAATTAACAAATCCAAATACCAATCGCGTTCGTGTGATCACTCCTTCTCTCTCTCACCACTTTAATCAGACAAATTGATCACTCCTCTCCATGCGGCCAGAAAATGCCTCCTCTTCAGCGATGGCTGATCACTAAGGCATAGATCAATACACTCAGGCAACAGTCACCTTGGTCCTCCCTGTCCACATCATATTCGATCATACTTGGTTTTTTCCTCTCTCTACGTCTTCAGTTCCCCTTCGATTACCTACCATTTCCCTGTCGGTCGAGATTTCTCTCTCTACCCGCCCCTCTCTCCATCAGTCTAGATTTTCTCTCTCTACTCGCCCCTCTCTTTCCATTGGTCGAGATTTTCTCTCTCTACCCTGCCCCTCTGTCCATCGGTTGAGATTTTCTCTCTCTAACTGTCCCTCTACCTACGGTGCCCCTCTGCCCACGTTGCCAGAATCTTCTTTTTACGTGCCCGATAAAAAAAAATTCTGTTTATTCCTAGTTCTTTAACGATTTTATATTTTTTCTGTTTATTCCTAGTTCTTTAACGATTTTATATTTTGCTTCCAAGCACCCCAATGGATCGCCCAAGTAACCAAGAAAAAAATTTTGCCATCATTTTTAAGATTTTTACGGTTTTATTTCTTTCACGGTCCAATGTTTCAAAGAAACAAAGAAAAAAAAAAACATTGTGTTAGGGCCTTTTTCTTAAGTTTGCTTAATTACGTTTGTTCCTCGATTTTTGTATGTCAATAACTCTTTCGTTTGCAGTTGGATTTCAGTATAGTCAAAAGCAAAAGCAATCAGATCATCGAGCTTGACACTATTCATCTATATGTACCCTCAAAATCATCATTTGATTTTTTTTATAACTTTGTCTCATTTTGCCCTAGTTGTTACATTTTATAATCCATTTCTTTGAACTTCCATATCTTTTCCATTTGACCTCAGATTTCGACGCAGTAAAAATGAAAAGTGCTCATTACATCGAACAGCCAAAACTGATCCATGAAACAAAGTTGACATTTTGCCAATAGCTATTTTGTTACATTCTTCGAGGACTCAGAATTTTGGAACGGTGGAGAAGAACAAATTTGTTACTAGAAAATTTGTGATTTTACGAGTGAAATTTACAATTGTCCCAAATTCTTCATTCAGATTTATGGACCCGTAACCCACAAACTATTTGTCACTACACCATGGACACTGATAATGAATATATGTCCGACTATGAAGATCAATGGGATGGAAATGATTATGAGTATCATAACCAAAGTGACTGGTATGACGATGGTGGTGATGATTGTCAACAAGATGATGAGGAATGTGATGATGGTAACGATTGTCAACAGGATGATTCGCAATGTGAAGATGGTAGCGATTGTCAGCAAGATGATCATCAACAATGTGATGATACGAACAAGCATGAACAATATTTCGATGCGGATCATGATTGTCAACCAGATGATCGGGAATATCAGCATGGTGATGCAGACGAATATAACGATGGTCCATATGAAACCGAGTATAACATTGTTGACTATGAGGGTCATAATCACTTTGAATGGCAACATGAGGACCAATATGAGCCCACGGGTCAACCAAATGATATCCCTGAAAGTTGTGAGTATGATGAAGAAGATCCAACGGTCCACAACATGTACAATGAAAGATTACATTGTCAAGAGACAGAAGTGCATCCCAATCACTACATCAGTGATGATAGAGACTACAATGATGATTACGAAGTTGGTTCCAAACAATACAAAGTTGAAGAAGATAATTCTGAATACCAATCTTCTCTTTGTACCATGGCATTCAACAGTACATCCATGCAAACAGAAGATGCTTCCTCTATGGTTGTGAAACCAAATGTGGAAATTATTGGGTTACAAACAAGAGACAATACTAGTTATGGGAGCATAGTGACCATTCCTAGTTCCTGTTACAATGGTGAGAGCAGTTCGTCAAAGGCAAATCAACATCAACAAATCAATATTCAACGAAATCCTGGTGATGTTCCTTTTGAGAACATACCAACCTTTGAGGGAGAAATGAGTTCATTACATATTGATGACTGGCTATCTATTGTCGATGAGAATCTGCGACTATATTCTATCTCTGATCAGGGCAAAATTACCATAGCAGCATCCTACTTTCAAGGAGTGTTATGTCATCCAGAGTATGAACTGAAGTCATGGGATGATTTCAAAGAGTTTTGTGCAGAAATATTTATAGATTATTATATGGACTCATGGTATATGCTAGAATAAACTAGTTCTGTAAAGGCATATAATACGAGATTCCATATGGTAGCATCTAAACAGAGGTGTCTTGATGAAGAATTATCTATCCAACACTATCTACGTGGTCTTCAAGATCACATTCGTCAACATTTGGATAAAGTACTTCGAGCGAATCCAACATTGACAGATGTAATGCAAAAGGCATTAATTCAAGATCTAAGGATAAGACAACAAAAGATGCAACTACAGATCAGCAGGAAGAAATTCCTAGTATTCAACTCTCCATCAGCAAAACTCTCCAGAACTATCAATATGTCAATTCCAAGCTCATCAAGGTGCTGGTTTGAACGAAAGTATTTCAGAGAGAAATTCTTCAATGGATGAAGGATCGAAAGGAATCAAGGAATTGCAGAATACGTCTCTTGAACATCCAATCATGTCTCAACATCAACAACAGATGAATTCTGACTCATCTTCCAATATTGTTGACTCGAGAGCTTTTGAGATTAATATTACTATTGCCTATCATTGTATATATGACAAATTTATCTTTGGAGATCAAATTGAGGATCATCATTGCTTACAATGGAACGAATATGAGTTGTTCATATTCCAACATAACGACGCTCTCTTGGAACAGAATGAGGAATTGGAAACAACTAGAATGTGGCCAAATTTGGACAATGAATCATTTGATTTGGAGCATTACTATTTAGGAGCTATACCCATCGCTTCACTCACAGAGGATATCAATGGATCCATGGCCATCCATCTTGAGCGAGATAACGCTATCTTTCTCAGAATGATTCGACAAGACGGAACTCCATGCTCAATCGGATAACTTGGATGAAATCATTGCTTTAATCAACGCTTTGGAGTCACAAAAGGATATTGTGATCCTACATCAAGGAGCAATGCACAAGGCAACAAAACTGGATGCAAGGACAAGAAAAGACGCATCTAGAATTGGATAGCCTATCCAATCAAGGAAGATACTAAGGAAGAAGACTATTGAATGTCTTGTTGTTTGGATCCTGTCAACCCATACAGAACTAATGCAACTTGAGGCTTTCCTGTGTTTCATCAATCTCTTCTTCAGTGATCTTATTAATTCTATAGGATCAGTTGTAGATCAAAGGTTCTCTATGAAGAAAACTCGTTGCAATCTTGTTCTACAACAATAAGCTGGAAGTTGAATCTGAGGAAACCAAATTTAAATGGTAAATGGCTACTGACAAGAATAATACAAGAAAAGATGTTTCTTATTCAAGGTGGCCAAATACTTCTCAACTACCGCCAAAGGATTAACGAGACATGGCACTTAACAAAGGACTACATGGTCTTCATTTTTGAGGGCAAAAATGCTTAAAGTAGGGGAAGTGTCATGTGCTGCATGTAAATAGCCCATGAGCTTACTAATGAATTGCCAAATATAGCCATGGAGCTAAATTAGATTAGAACTAGTCAATAGGACAGTTAATAAAGAGGTTTGGACAACCTCGCTATAATTGAGAATAGCGGAATTGTAGAAATGGTTGTAAGGCCCAATGTAGCTAAACAAGGCCCCAAACTTATAGTAGAGGCACAAATGACCACTATAAATAGCTGAGGTCGTGCTAAATTTGGAGGCTATTGTTCATTTTGTAATTTTGAGTTTTAAGAGATCTTGGAGCTTCTCTTTGAGAGCTTTCTTGATGAAGAAAGTGGTTCATGTGCCTAAAATCACATGAGAGCTATGATCATGCTCTAGAATTAGGCCCTATCTTGTGAATGATCAATAATCATGAATAAAGATACCTTACTTTGCCTAATTTGGTGAAGTTTTGTTAATTTTAGCTATCTTCTTGATTTTTGACTAGTTTTTTAATTTCTTGCATTTCCCATTGTAATTTGATGTTTAATGAATGGATTAGATGTTTGAATGCTAAGGTTGGCACATGACATGCTAGTTATCTGGAATTTGTGAATTTAACTCCATAATTTCCTCGAGAACAGACAGCACTCCAACCGAGATGTAAATCCAAGCGCTTCAACTTCCAAATCGATGTAGGCTTGTCTCCATCCTATCCAAGACTGCATCTTAGCCGGGTTCTGATACCAATGTAAGGACCCTACAGGGATAACCCCTAAGATGAGGATAGGAGAACACAATAAGAGAGACTATGGAGCCAAACTGCCCAACCATTCCTAGATCAAACCTGGATCTAGCCCCCAAGCCATGCCATGTGAAGCAAGAGGAGAAGAGAGAAACTGGTAACCTAAACCAATATATCGATGGGAGAATCCCTACCTCATTATATAAAGAGTAGAGTCCTGTGCATGAAACCATGCAACCCTCATGCAGGTCAACTATAAATAGATCACATTCCTTCATGCAGTCCTCTTGCCTATACCCGTCACACGTACATGCAATACTCCATATGTCTCAATTAGAGTGTTTGGGTCCTCTCAAGGTTATTAGTCACAAACTGGCCTTAACATGAAATTAAATCATGGCGTGACCAACAATCTCGAATACCGGAGGGCCGGTCTACCATATTAGGACTATTCCAGGTCCTTAACCGAATATGGCCATTACACCACGTGTGAATGCCATGTGGCAATTGTTGATTGAATGGTTTGGATCATACGTGTGACCACACGTGCGAAATCCGAGGGCACATGGTCACGAGCGTAGAGGTCATTTTCACTTTTTTTTCATCTGATTTTCGTGTCACATAGCTTCTCTGCGTGTCCCGTTTGCTCCCTCATCGCCTCATCTCTCTACGTGCGCACAAGAGCGATACTACGACCGTACATTTCGCTTCTGTGCGTCGTTACCTCATTCGCTACTTTTTTTCTTTGTCGACCCTCGCACAAGACCGATACATTAGTACATATCACAACTCTGCAAGCCTGGTTATCCTCTTCTCATCATTGTTACTATAACTGCGTACAAAATCGATACTATCCTGGTGTCTAGGGTCAAACAGAACTGGACGGATTTCTTCTCTCTTGGCACTCTATCGACAAGTACTCCTACTGTGAATCCACCACGACAAACCAGGCTTAACAGGAGCAGATGGCTCTCTGAGATTAAGAAATATCAGAGATCCACCTTACTCCTGATACCAAGAGCCCCTTTCTACAGAACTGTCCGTCTGATTACCAGGAATAGTCTGCAAAGTCTTGTTAGGTTCGCACTTGGAGCACTACAGTGCTTGCAGGAGTCCGTGAAGGACTATTTGGCATGTTTTTTTGAAGATTCTTTTTTGATTTCAATCCATGCTAAGCGGGTCACCATAATGCCCAAAGATTTTCAAATTTTGTATAGAATGAGGGAGAGATTCTGTAAACTTCACAAGGGTGAACCCTCTACTCCCAAGGACAAACCCATTGACAGGACTAACATTCTCACAAAGAGGCCTCGCAAGCAACATTTCCCTAAAAGGAGCAAGAAATCCTCTGCTCAAGCACTTAGTCCGATGCATGGACCTCCAACATTCCTCATCTGGAGGTGATGCAATTGTAAATCCACTAGCCTTAGATACTGTGGTTGATTCAGCCACAAAAATTTTGGACATCCCCTCCATTGTGAATACTATTCCTCTCCCCCCTCCCATTAATCTCAAACCTATATTATATATAGATTCGAATGATTATTTAAAATTTCAGAAAGATATATCTGATGTTATAGATAATATCAGCTACCAATTCTCTTCCAAATAGAAGAAATTGGTTTTACTCTTAACTTTATAATCCTAGACTGTATTCAGATGAAGGACAGAAGGGTTTCTATCAGCGATCCAGTGTAGAGACGGGTCTGCCCCTACTACAATTTGATATTGCGAGAAATTCAATGAATGAATTGACACTTCTCAACAATTTTTTTCTGCAGGCCATCAAGGACGACAACAAAACTTTGTCACACTGTCTCCTTGGTGCATGTTTACCAGCTGTGAAGATTTTGTTGATGCCCTATTATACCAAGTATGTTTATTTCTTTACTTGTAATCACTATATCATATATCTAATGGAATTTTTCTTTGTTTTTGCAGTGATCACTGGAGTTTAACTGTAGTCTCTGTAAAAAAAACTGCAAATAATGTAGTAAATCTTTTTTGTTTCAAGATGAATTTCGCTCGTAACACACATAAAGATACTGACTTGCTGCTGCCGGCTATTTGTAAATATTTTTCAATAGAGAATCCCATGGCAGGGGCATGTGAAATTGTAAGCATTGAGGTAATCATTGAACATTTCTTACGTATTTTTGTTTATCATCATTGTTTAGTGTAAGTTTCTTCGTCCCATTATTAATCAGTTGAATGTACTGCAGACACCCTAACAAAATGACTCATTTAGCTATGCATGGTGTATTCTTTACAATGCCAAATTATTTTTTGAGTGGTACATTCTTCAAGAGGATGTTGATATTTTAAAGGCGAGTTAATTAGTTTCCTTTCTCTTTAATCTTCATGTTATATATTGTTTATTAATAATATTCATCTAATATATTGTTCATTGCAGTTTGCCCTCCGTGATTATATAGCTGGCGAAGTGTACAGATTTCGACAGGAGCTTATCTTTAGTCTATTGGTCAGATCAACTACTGGACCAAAGACTCCTGCTGGGTCTTCTAAGCCAGGTTATGTTCAGATTCTAAATGAGACTGGGGAATTTGTAAATACCCAAGATGAATAGATATACATAGTTTCATATTGATATAGAAATATAGACATACAATGAAATACCAACATATAATGAATACAGAAAAAGAATTGTTTGCACAGTTGTAAAAAATTCCCAAATTTGGGTGATATTTTATTGAATACAGATATCAGTTTGTACAATTGATTGTATGACTTGGCATTTTCATTTTCGGTGCCATTTAATTGAACTCAACGTAATGACCACTTTTTCCCTTTTACAACATTGAAATCTAATGTCACATGGAAGTGATATGAAAAATTTTAAAAGAATGTAGTATAAAATGGGAACAAGTTAAGAAATAAGGGGTCCTATAAAAATATTAAAAATAACAAATAATGATGACGAAATGAAAAATTATGGAAATTGACGGTAGTTTTTTTTTTTAAATGTTTTTAATTTTATCTTTATTTATTTTTTTTCAGGCACGTTGATGAGGAAGGAGGAAAAAGAATGGGGGTATTCGTGAGGTGTGGGCTGAAATTCGTGAAGGATTCGCGAGAATTCGCGAGTAGGGGGGCAGGTCAATGGAGGAAGAATTTGCGAGCAGGGTATTCACGGACAGGAAGGGGAAGTCAAAGAAATCGTGAAGAATTTACAAAGGAGTATTTGCAGATAAAAAGGGGCAGGTCGAAGAATTCGCGAAGGGGGTATTTGCTAGAATTTGTGCCTGGATTCGTACTTGGACAGGGAAATTATGGGCAGAATTTGTAGGAATTCATGAAGAAGTCGCGGGGGAATTCGTGAAGAGGAGCAAACCTCCTCCTGTGCCCTACGTTTTCTCGCGAATTCAAAGGAAAGGTTTTGAGCTTTGGCGCCCACATGTGCGGTTTAGTATTTTTTTTAAAGTTGATTTTTGAATCTGATGAAGAGAAGCTTCAAGATCACCAAAAGTTCAAAAATCATAAAGTAGAATAGACTCCAAATTAGCACGACCTCCTCTATTTATAGTGGGTCTTTAGTGCCTCTAGTTAATATTTGGGGCCTTATTACTTAAATTTGGGCCTTACAACCATTATTATAATTCCCGCCAATACAAATGTGGCGTGGTTGTTTACGCCTTTTTATTAACAATTCTAATTCTAGTCTAGTTTAGCTCCATGGCTATTTTGGTAATTAATTAATAAGCTCATGGGCCCATTACATACAGCACATGACACTCCCTCCGTATGGGCAAACTTTGTTATCTTGCTTATCACATTACCTCCAACTCCCTCCTCTTGTGAGCCAAGTGGCCTTTCCTCACTCATCTCCTTTACCTAGTTTGCCTATTGCAAGAAGAAATTGTTGAGCATATGTTCTTTCACTATAGCACTCCATATTGCTAGGAGACACCCCCTCTAAAGGTAGGGATTTGCTCACATTCTGGCATGTATGCAAGCTCTTTGTGCTATGGAAGGTCTGAAACCTACGAAACCAGTAGGTTTTTTAGGGTTCCCCTACTCCACTTTTTGACTTACGTGTTTTTCAAATTTTCTATGCATTTTCTACATGCTCTCTAGTTAATTATATTGCTACATCGTTTATTGCTTACTGGACTGCCTCCCTACGTTGTCTACTGATAGTCTTGGTTCTATTTTTGAAAATGACTTTTTGGGTTGCTGTTTACCTTGCTTATGAACATTTTGTCTATATCTAATACTAAATGTTTTCAAAAACCCAATCGGTTCAAAATGTTGTTCATTCCTAGTTCTCCAATCATTTAAGTGTGAATAGCTCCTCTTCCTTGGGTGTTATTAAGCTTGAAAACACCATTAACCATAATATGAAGAAGACTAGCGTTGTCCCATCAACTATATTTAGTAGATTCCATAAAAATCTATTTATGATTCTCCCTTTTTATAAATAATATGACAAATTGACTATGATGTTGTTGTTGATAAATAAATAAACTTGCCAACAATCAAGAAATACAAAACGTGTAAGCTCATTTAGAAACAAGCATATACAAAACTTGGCTATTTATAGACAATGATCAAACATCACTTTTTTAGCTAATTTGGAAGAGCATAATACCCCCATCTATTTCAAAAAAAAATAACTAGCGATGTGAGCCCGCAAGTCTGTGGCGGGCAGGGTTTGGGCGGGTGGGTTAAAAATTTTAAAAATGGTAAAAAAAAATATTTCTGGGCAAGGTCAGCCTGCCCGTGGGGTAGTGCGACTGCTGTTGTCTGAGACCACAAATTTTTTTATTATAATAGATTAGTAAAGCTAAAAAATGGATAACTGATTTTCATCCATTACTAGTACGTTTGCCTGCCCACTTGGGCGGGCTACACATTTTTTAAAATATGAGTTTGGTCCGGGCAGCTCACACTGCCCATCACACCGTGAGCTGCCAGGAAACCACTTTCCTTTTGGTATATATAGATATTGTTGGTTATTTTTTATGGTTGATGGTAGTTTTCAACTCACATGGAAGAAAAATAAACTCTAATTAAGTAGTTCTAAATCTTTCATAGAGCAAGCAGACCCAAAATGATTACTATATGCATATTTGAAGCATGAAAATGATGGGAAACTCACTCTTTTTCATTCATGTTGATTTCTCTAAAGACAAACTTGCTACTCAAAAAAGTGGAACAAATACTTTGGTTTCAACATTCACTCGTGTACTTTCACACATACATTCATGTGTAACAACATCTAGCTTATCTCTGAACTAACCCAACTACCAAAGAAAAGAACCTCGTTTTTTATTGTTTCACATGGTATTGCTACCTTCAGCTGACAACAAGCTGCTCCTTTTCTTTTTTTACATCTAGCTTATCCCTGAAGTATGAACTAACCCAACCAACAAAGAAAAGAACCTCGTTTTTTGTTGGTTCACATGGTATTGCTACATTCAGCTGACAACAAGCAGCTACTTTTGTTTTTTACGTCGTGCTTAGCTTATCTCTGAAGTCTGAACTAACCCAACAACCAAAAAAAGCAGCAGCTGCGTTTCTTAGTAAATCTGGATCAGAGGATCATATCTGCCTGATTTAGAGGATGGAGGAAATATGATAGCCTCATCCTTCCGTCGCTCTCTTATATCCTTCTCGAACTTGTCATCTATGTTGAATGCACGAGCGACCACTTGCTCTGGGATGCCCTTGTACACCGAGTTGCGTCCAGCGAGAAAGGAGTTTATTGGCCTGAATATAATCAGCATGTTGGACAAGCATGTCACAAATATGAGCATTGGCCTGAATTATCAGTTACTTAAATCATGACAACTTTGTGACTGATCGGTAGTATAAAAATTATTATGAGTACAGATATTCATGAGATCATGGTCCAAAGATATGACCAGTGGAAGTTTTGAGGAATGCATGAGATATTGTTAGCAAATTAAGATCAGGATAATCCTTGTATCTCTACATTGACAGAGGAATGGATGGAAGATCTGGCAATTTCCAAAAGATCACCATAACACTTAAAAAGGAAGCGTATCCAAATCGATAAAGGTAAAAGTGAATCCCCACCTTTCATTAGAGTGGAAAGAGACGTAAGCAAAGCCATCGTTGCCTGCAAGTTTTGTAGCTGGAAAGAAACGAGGGATCACCACCAAAGATCCCTCCCTCACCCTTGTGTCCAATGCCTGTTCACCATTGTAGCCTACGATTTGAATTCGTGCACTTCCATTTACCACATAGATCACCTCGTGTGCGTTGTGGGACCAGCTAGGTGCGAAGAGAGCTTTCTATAATATCAAAATTGAAAGTAGTCAGAAGAATTTAAATCGAATGGCATGGCTTGTGAAATATTTAAGCCGAAATGCTCAGATCCATCTTACCGGTCTTAGTTTAGTGCAAGACAAACCAAGGTGGACAATTCTCAGTACAGGGAACTTGTCACTGGTGACCAGTCTGAGCTCTCCTCCATCTCTAACTTTCACGTCAGGGTCTGCCGCATGAAGGTGATAGATAAACTCCTTGAAATATCCATTGTAATCATCCGAAGAATCTGGGAACTCGATGCCCTCAAGCACTTTAATGAAGACCGTTCCATTCTGACTCTCTAGTAATTCACTCACCGTGTCCTTCTCCACGTTCCAGGCCTTTGCGAGAATTTCCTCGCTGAACCCTTGAAGCACACTTCCTGGACCCTTATCCTTCCCACCAGCAAGCAAAAAGGTCTGCAAACACCAGAGCTCCACAGACACACGATATAGAAGGGCCAAGGAAGAAAGTAAAATGGTAAGCCTCCACAATTAAATTTCTGAAATAGTACGCATGGTATGTTGATTGATACATCTTTAGAAAATGCATGTGATATAGTAATCGTGCTAAGCTGAACACTGCATATTCCAGCTCAGCGAAACCCACATCAAACTAAAAGTTGCCTGTGCATATTCCTGGTAAGAGATTGCGTGATAGAAATGACAGAACGTACTCCAAAGCGTCCAGGTTGTGTTGCCGTGGAGGTATCAGCGACTGTAACTATTTCCATCTCTTCATCGCCATCGTTATACAACCAAGTCGGTGTGCCCTTGGGAATAGCTACAACATCTCCGCGCTTCAACTTGTAAACGTTGTGCTGAATTGCTCTGTCTCCAAAAGGGGGAATTATACCTAGCCTCCCAGATCCTGCATAAAGTTTTGTGTTAATATGTAATACTCAGTTATGAAATGGTTTCCCACGACGTGAAGATTAAAACATCTACAAGACTCTTCCTGACCAAAATAATTCGCCACCAACTTATAAAAAGGAAAAAGTCGTAGAACGCATGACCAAATACAAAGGCTCTCTTAGATTCCAATGATCTGAATCCTTTTATAGTTCAATGGGTGATGAGCGGCATATTAACCAATGCAAAAAGCACAAAAATGAAAGAAAAGAAAAAAGGAAACTAATGGAGCAGGCAAGGATGATGGCAAGTACCTCGAGTAATGAATTTGACGAAATCGACATCTCCATAATACGGCAGAGCCAAGCTCCGAGGATTCAACGTAATTCTTGCTGCACCCAGATTGGCATTCTTAAGGGCTTCATAATCCTCCGCCCAAGACTCAATACTTCCCCCCTCCGATCTGTACTCCTCCCGGGGCTCACGTGGCTCTAAATCCCGAAAGTATCTATATCTTTCTCTTCCTCGCTCACGATCCCTCTCATGGCGACCCCAAACACTACTCACGCAAATGACCAGGAGCAGAATCAATGCCTGCCCAGTTTTCATCTTCCCTTGTGGAACAATTACAGCACCAAAGTCGATCGAGTGAGAAAGGACAAAGCACAAATCAGGCACAGATTTGTGAGTGTATGAGAGATCAAAAGCGACCCATTAAGAGAGATCAAGCAAACCCTTCAATGTAGCTTAGAAAAGAGAGAGAGAGAGAGAGAGAGAGAGAGAGAGAGAGAGAGAGCATGCATGCATGGCGCCACCTCTAAGATGAGAGTGTACGTGGCAAGAGGTTGAGTTGAATGTATCTCACTCTTATCCCACAATATTTGCCCTTTTGTATATTGGAGCATGCATTCTCTTGAAGGGACTTCTGCATCTTGGTCTCTCAAAGGGACTTATGGAGTTACTTCCACTCTATCCTACTTAGCATAGGAAATGATGCCATCAATATGATGTGGCACGTCCAAAGGTGTGCATTTTTTAGAAGCTTACAGAAAATGAATTTGATATTTTGTTACTTTTGAATATCGATTTTTTGGTACATATCTTGCTCGCTTTTTGCTCGAAGCATGGAGTAACATAAGATGATGCAATGAGGTGTTAGGGTCCATCTATGAGTTACCATGTGCACTCATTTTCCTAGAGAGCATATACTAGCTACGCAATTTTGTTCTGATTCAAATTGAATAGAAATTTTAATGGCAAGTGAATTGTACATTGCGATATTGATAGTTGATTTATAGATGTTGCGTAGAGGCATGTCATGTATAGATCCATCATTGTCTTGAATTTCAAAGTATGATAGAGATTAATTGATGATTCATAGAAATTGCCCTACATGAAGGGCACTTAAAGTGCATAAGCCACGAGTTCTTGCTTTACATGAAGGGCAGTAAGTGTATAGACTCAAAATGGAGCAAAGAGTAATAGAAAGATCCCTAAAACCATGTTGTGTTTTGACGTCAATGTAATATATAAACCTGAATAGTGAGCTCATGTTTTCAACGCAAAACTTACACCTTGATCAAAAGCCGAGTTTCATAAGTAAAAATTCCAACCTTTCAATATAAGAGAAACAATTAATACCCTTCACTCTTTGCAAACTGATGGAAAATCCAAATGTGTGCAAATTGAGCAAATTCAAAATTCCAGTAAAATTTTGGTAACGAACTGATAAAAGTCTCTCGAACGATTCACAAACAATTTTGCGAAACTATTCTGATCACGAATAATATCTGCTCAGAAGAATTCGTGATCCAGTCAAGCTCTACAATGAAATGAAACGAAACGAAACTAGACAAAAGAGAAGAATTCACGAAAAGATCAATTAGGCTCTGTAACGAGACGAAACAAAACGAAACTATACGAAACGAAACGAAACTTAATTGAGCTCTAAAATCGATTTACACTTTTAGCCAAGTGATCGCGAAGCGAAAACATTCACCAATAAAATCAGTTCGTGTGGAATTTAGATATGACTGTTGGTCACTGTTAGCTATATCATTCCTACAATCCTCCAGAATGTAGACATACACTGCTGATCTACGTTATAAATTATTATAGCATTCAACAAAATCAAACCAATGTGCGGAATTGAATAAACAAGTGAATCAGATACACGAATAGTAGCAGACAAAATATTTGAAGGTGTCGAAAAGCATTAGAACAGTCAGTAGGTGAGTTCTTTAAAGTAACCACGTGACATATTATACAATGTAGATATGCATTAAGATGAAGGGTTATGATTTGATATTGAGTAAAATAGCAAGTCCACATGTTGATGCGACAATAATCATAACAGATGGAGATTTCTCTCTCTCTCTCTCTCTCTCTCTCTCTCTCTCTCTCTCTCTCTCTCTCTCTCTCTCTCTCTCTCTCTCTCTCTCTCTCTCTCTCTCTCTCTCTCTCTCTCTCTCTCTCTCTCTCTCTCTCTCTCTCTCTCTCACATGCATGGTAGTCGACGCTATTTTACGCTACTTGGAATCATAAGCTTTGTAAGATATATGACCCCCTAAAAAAGTTTTTTTGGTGGGAAATGTTTAAACATTCACTTGCAGTTATTGCTACTTCAATGGTCAAGATCGACTTAGCTTCATCCTACGGCTACTATTGAAGGCTTCTTCTACAAATGAAATCACCTATAAGGAAGGTGGCACATCTCTCTCTCTCTCTCTCTCTCTCTCTCTCTCTCTCTCTCTCTCTCTCTCTCTCTCTCTCTCTCTCTCTCTCTCTCTCTCTCTCTCTCTCTCTCTCTCTCTCTCTCTCTCTCTCTCTCTCTCTCTCTCTCTCTCTCTCTCTCTCTCTCGGCAATAGAATTTTGGATTTGCAATGCCCATCCTCCTATAATTGAAGAGTGATCCACACTATCAACAGTAAGTGTATTCTTTGCCTATCTATTCTTGCTATGGAATTTCTTTAAGCTAATATATGATCGTGCAGAATACACACATCTGGTAGGTGCAGAATTCCAAGTTGGTATCAGAGCCGTATAGGGAGTGTACCCAGTACAGTGTCGCCGTTGAAGAGAGCTTCAAAAGAAGAGCAGTCTTCTGAGAGTTCAGGATTTACAACGGGTTGTAGACAGAAAGTAATGCACTGGTGCACAATTTATAGTTTATAGAGGCTTGCCAAGCTCAGCAGAGGACTTATTAGCATGTGCATAGCATCACACAAGGAAAAACTTGGTGGAAAATTGGCGATTTTGTAGCTAGTTGAAAATTCAAACCGGTTTGAGGTTACGGTTTTCTACACATAACTGGTGATTTCTTCGATGTTTGTGCTCCATTTTGGATGCCGTAAAGACAGGAAGGAAGCTAATCATATTGTCAACCCGGAGATTTTGAGTTTTATGTCAGAGATTTGCCTGCAGAGAGAGAACCTAGCAGATCTGCGATAAAAAGTGAGAAAAAGCCACTTTTTCAAGTTGAGCAAAAATCACTGTTTCTCCACGAAATTCCATGTTTGAACAATTTGTAGACTTGAAATCAATAGGGCGACCCTGCTCCAGGACTTAGATCATGCTCAAATCGATAAAAAAGGAGTTTGACCAGACTAGAAACAGGCTAGGAAGTGCAGAGAAGGTGGAGACAGATCGCGGGCCAGTCGCGCGCCCTCACTCGAGTGGGTATTTAGTGCACGAAGGTGCCTAGCGGTTGTGTGGAGGTCCATCGATGCCTTGAAGGATTAAGAGCCATAGGATTGAGTTCCATCGCGATGGACAGTGCTGATTAAAGGGCCTGAGGAGCAACGTGAATCATTGGATCCACAAGATAGCCATTGGATTGCTTTGGAACCATTTTAAGCTTCAAATAAAGGGGCTTGAAGGGCAAAGTGATCTTCAACTTCTTTAAAAATCTTCACTTTGAAATTGGAGTTGGGTCCCAATTTTATTGAAGGTTGAAGTTTCTTCAAGCTGAAGAAATAGTTCAAAAACTAGAAAAGCCCTTATTTTCTAGTCCTTAAGCCTATTTGACTCAAACGAAAGGCTATAACCTCCAAACAAAGGGCACCCGGACTGTACCTGCAAGTACGATACCGCAAAATAGAGTGATTTCAGCGGAGAAAGTGTTCAAAATGCACCAAAAGCGATTTCACAATTCCATTGGGCACGTAGTTGGGAGTTGGCGACAAAGTGCATTTCGGAAGGCGATGCCGACAATTTGGCGAAAAAGCAGTGGGTGGCCTGGTAAGAAAAAAATAGAAGGTCATTATTTTCAACTTCTGACATCACAGTTGGCCTCGGTATACAGTTTTTAGCCTACGGTTGAAGTTTCAAACAGTTTTGCAATGGCAAACATGGGAGAGTCCTTTATGAGTGAAAGTAGCAAATTGGACGGGATTCCCAGCTATGCAGTGTGGAAATTCAAAATGAAAAACATAGTGATGGAGAAGGATGTGTGGAATGTCATCACAGGTGATGAGAGAAGACCGCCAAATGAAGTGGACATCAAAGTGTTCGATAAGAAGGTGAGGAAAGCTTTGACCTTCATTAACTTGTCAGTGAAGGATCACATCATTACCCACATTTGTGATGTTGTTACACCCAGAAAGGCATGGGATGTGCTAAAGGAGCAGTTCAATACATCAAATCCGTCAAGAATCATGTTTCTGTAGTCAAAACTGAATAATGCCCACATGGAGCAAGGAGCGCACATTCAGACGTACATGACCAGAATCAAGACAATGAGGGATGAACTGCACTCTATTGGTGAGCGCATACATGATGTGGAGCTGGTGCACAATGCATTGTGCAGCATTGCAGAACCCTATCAGATGTTTGTGAGCAGAATAACATCAAGAGAAAGATTTCCAACCTTTGACGAGCCCATAGGAATATTGATGTAAGAAGAGCAACAGTGAGAAATGGTGAAAGCTAGACGTCAAAACACTGATGATCAGGCACTTGTGACACGCCAAAAACAAGGCAAGGGCAAGGGCAAGAAGAAGTCTAAGCAGCAATTCACCAAGACTCAGGAGGATGAGGGATCTTCCAGCAAGACCAAGAAGAAGGGCAAGTGCTTCCATTGCGGTAAAAAGGGCCATTGGAAGAGTGAATGTCGGAAATTCCTGGCGGAATCAGACAAGGGAAAACCAAAGCAAGCAAGTGACCTTGTCGATGAGGGTGAGATTGAAGACTCTAGCATCTTCATATCAGCATTGTCATCTAATCAAGATGATCAAGCGTGGTACATTGACTCAGGAGGATAGGTAACAAGGATTGGTTCAATAGCTTGAAAGTGTTGGATAATGGAATGTCTGTTTCACAAGAAAATGGTGATGTGTGCAAGATCAAGGGAATAGGCACCGTTTCAATCCAACTACCTGATGGCAAAAGCAGGATGATCAGGGAGGTACTTTACGTATCAGTTTTGAAAAAATTTATACTTTTTGTTGGTCTTATTACTGATCAAAAGTTGAAAGTAGAATTTGCCCATGATCGTTGCTTTGTGAAGGATGTGAACGAAAAGTTCAAAGTTATTGTGGACGGTATAAAAAAGCCCAACACTAAATTGTACATGTTGAATGCTACAATCAAGAGGCAACATTGACTTGTCTCGTCCATTCCATCACAAACTGAACTGTGGCATAAGAGGCTTGGTCACTTGAACTTAGGAAGCCTCAGTTTGATGAGGAAATTGGAAATGGTGAGAGGATTGCCTACGTTAGAAGACCACTTGAAGTCGATGTGCGAATCATGTGTGTATGGGAAGCAACATCGAGAGAAGTTCAATAAAGGTGGTGTTGCAAGGACATTTGATCCACACATATTTATGCGAGCCTATGAGGACTATGTCCTTAGGTAAAGCCTTCTATTTCATGGCCTTTATTGATGATATGTCACGTAAGACGTGGATTTACTTCTTGAAGAAGAAATCGGATGCATTTAACAATTTCAAGAGCTTCAAACCATTGGTCGAAAATCAGACAGGTAGAAAAATCAAAGTTGTAAGATCAGATAGTGGAGGTGAGTATAAGTCTAACGACTTCAATGATCTTTGTGATCAATGTGGGATCAAAAGACAATTTACGCAAGCTCATACTCCTGCTCTCAATGGTGTAGCTGAGCGCAGGAATCGTACGATTGTGGAAAGTGCTAGATCTATGCTAGCTAAGATGAAACTACCAAAAGATTTTTGGTCAGAAGCATGCAGTACGGCAGTCTATCTTCAAAATAGAAGTCCCACCATTGCCATACCAAAGATAACACCTGAGGAGGCATTCACGAAGAAGAAGCCAAAGGTGAATCACTTGCGAATCTTTGGATGTAAGGCCTTTGTACACATTCCTAAGGAAGAGAGACGTCTTGATGTGAAAGCTATCAAGTGTATATTCCTAGGATATGATGATCGTGTCAAGGGCTATACATGTTTTGATCCAATGGAGAACAAAATACATGTCAACCGTGATGTTATCTTTGATGAGTCTAAGATGTATGAAGATGAGGATGTTGAGAAGACAGAAACATCCAATGAGAAAGATGGTATAGTGAGGATACCTCCTGATGATGATCCATTTATTGACTTTCCTAGTCATGGACACGAGGATACACCTCAAAATACTACTACTCAACCTCAAGACACAGGTTGGAGAGGTAGGGACAAACCCTTTGGTGCAAGGATTGAAATTACATGTGACAAACGCAAGGAGAAAGATGTACCGTGGAATATATTTTCACCAGGAAGCCGATCACCTGACAGGAAGCTCCCTAAGTGGTTTGAGAGATTGTTGGAGAGCCGTGACATGGATGACTTTCCAAGATCATCTAGCCAGGGAGAGTTACAAAGATCAACAAGAGAGAAGACACAACCTAAAAGGTATGAAGCAAATTATGCTCTCTTATCTAGCATTATTCAAAGCAAAGAACCTTCGACTTATGGTGAAGCGAAGGATGATGACATTTGGGTCAAGGCCATGGGAGAGGAGATGGAGTCAATTGCTAAGCATAGCACATGGGACTTAGTGGAACCACCAGTTGGCAAGAAACCCATTGGTTGTAAATGGGTATACAGGACTAAGTACCATGCAGATGGAAGTATAGCAAAGCACAAAGCAATATTGGTGATCAAAGGGTATGCACAAAGTAAAGGCATTGACTATGAGGAGACCTTTTTGCCAGTATGTAAGTGGAATAATCTACGTCTACTTGTCGCTTTAGGTTCACATTTTGGTTGGCCTTTGCATCAAATAGATGTGAAATCTGCTTTTCTAAATGGTGAGTTAGAAGAAGAGGTGTTCATGGATCAACCTGAAGGCTTTGTAGCGAAAGGACAGGAGAATAAAGTATGTCACTTGAAGAAAGCGCTTTATGGTCTTAAACAGGCACCACGTGCGTGGTATAGCAGGATTGATGCCTACTTTCATTCTAAGGGGATGGTGAGAACACATTCTGATCCGAATCTTTATGTCTTATGCTTTGATGGTATGGTTGCTTTGATTGCTCTTTATGTCGATGACTTGATTATCATAGGAAATAATCAAGAGATAATAGACATGATCAAAAAAGACCTCATGGAACAATTCGAGATGACAGATCTCAGCCTAATGCATTATTACCTTGGAGTGGAGGTGTGGCAAAAAGGACACAAAGTGGGTTTAACACAAGTGAAGTATGTCAGAGAGTTGTTGCACAGTTTCAGGTTGCAGGATTGCAAGTCAGTGAACACTCTTATTGAACCAGGTAAAAAGCTTTCTAAGTTTGATGAGTCACAGCCATTTGATGCTACGCTGAATAGGCAATTAGTAGGGAGCTTGATTTACCTTAGTGATGACTAGACCAGATATATGCTATGTTGTTGGTAATGTAAGTCAGTTTATGGCAGCACCTACGAAAATGCATTAGAAGACAACTAAGCGCATTTTGCGTTATGTCAAAGGCACTTCAGATTATGGCTTGGTTTACAGGAAGCATGAGGGTTTACTTGAGTTATGTGGCTATGTGGATGCAGATTGGGGAGGTGACTATGATGATCGTAGATCCACCACAGAGTATGTATTCCAGCTTTGTGGTAGTTGTTTTTCCTGATTCAGCAAAAAGCAAAGTACAGTTGCTTTATCCACCACAGAAACAGTGTATAAGGCAATGTGTAGTGCAGCACATGAAGCTATATGGTTGAGGCAAATCTTGAAAGAAGTTGGCATGAAACAGGAGAATCCCACAAGTATACATAGCGACAGTCAGAGTGGCATTCAGCTAGCAAAGAATCCAGTGTTCCATGTGAGAACCAAACACATTGAGATTCAGTATCACTTTATACGTGAGAGGCTGCTGAGTCATGAAATTCATGTTGTTCATTGTAGTACGGACTAACAACTAGCTGATATTTTCACTAAGCCACTTGTTAGAGAAAAGTTTGATAAGTTTAGATCAAAGCTTTCGATACTTAAAGTTTGTTGACTTTAAAGCTATTTATATGACTATATAAAAAGTAGACTCTACTTATAGGGAGAGAGTTAGAATTTAAGTAGAATCACTATGTTGCTGTACTGTGGATCCTATCAGTGGATAAGGATCAGTTGGCCTCACCATGAGGCGAGTCGACGGGACACGCGTCTTGTCAACGGCAACCTGGGTCATGCATGGGTTGCTTGAGTGAAGAACTATATGTACAATGTATTTTCATTTTGAGAAATACAGTTGCTACATCAACTTGGTGTGGAGAGTGTTTTCTATTTGTGTTACTGTGTTTCATGATCTGTGTTTCTGTTCGAAGCAAATTCTAAGTAATTAATCATCCTATCTTCTTCTTTTTGGATTTTCTTGGTTTGGTGTTGATCCTTTCTTGGATCTTGGTTTCTTTTGGGTTTATCTAGGCATCCTTGGCTCTAGATCTTTTCCTCAAGAGATTGATCTTCTCAAGAGAGGTGAACAATAAAAGGAAATCCTACCTATGGATTTTAATGATCACTCCAAGATATAATTCCAACACCTATTTTGCTTGTGTGTGGATTTTATGGATTAGTTTTGAATCTAAGTGAATGAATGCAAGTGCTAAGGATCATTTGTGATTGTGATAGCATGATTTAAAAAAAAAAACAATACAAGCATTCATCATCCACAAGAATCACACACATATAAAAAAATGAGGGCTTTTGCAAGCAATAGATAGGAAGGCGGAGATACTCTCTTCTCTCTCTCTCTCTCTCTCTCTCTCTCTCTCTCTCTCTCTCTCTCTCTCTCTCTCTCTCTCTCTCTCTCTCTCTCTCTCTCTCTCTCTCTCTCTCTCTCTCTCTCTCTCTCTCTCTCTCTCTCTCTCTCTCTCTCTCTCTCTCTCTCTCAAATGAAAAAGGTGGCTACAAAATGATCTCACATGCCCTTATATAGTCATACCTAGGGTTAGGGTTTTTGGTTCACCCAAAAACCATATGCCATAAGAACTTGACTTTACAGATTTTATGAAACCAAATTCTATTTTAACTACTTGGGTCCCTTTTCACTTTGGGCCTATTTTGAGAGTTGATCTACCTCTAATTCTTGCGCCATAGGCTTGCGAGTACAATGCACCTTCTATGGGTGTTTGAGATTACATTTCAGATAGATTTAATTATTTTTTCAACTCGACCATGCTTTTATTCCCATAGCCGTAAAATATGCATCTGAGGCAACGGGCTCTGTTTTTGCTTGTTGGCCGGTCCGCTACTTGTTGACTCCTTTGATATTGACGCTCCTAGTATATTTGGATTTTGGAGCTCCTTTACCTTCAGTTGTCTGTTGAGGGTTTTACAGTGTACATAAATAATATAGTCGAAAATAGTTGCGAGGGTCGTGGAAAAGTTCTGTTTCCAAAGCTTTGCTAGCTTTCAGCCTTCAGTTTGACAAAAAGACACGAAGCAAAAATGTTGGCGAACATCCTGACAAAAAGACACGAACGCGAAATGTTCGCGAAAGAAAAATGTTCTTGATATTACATGAGAAAGTCAGATGACATGAAAGTCAAATGACTCAAAGCGACACAAAAATCTTCGTGACACTTTTTGACCTTTACGCTCCAAAGGATCAGGAAGATCATGCAAGTACCATAAAGTACAAAAACCCTGATCTGATATGATGACGTCAGCGGAAGAGCGTTGGAACGTGCCTAACCCACTTCTCTTTAATCCATAATTAGTTATAGATTGTTTAATCTATCTAATCAGATATGCTACTCTGAATGTATGCAATTACCTAGCTGTATAAAATACATACAGTAGCAGAAAATATACAGAATAGAAGTCCGCCTGTGAGCGAGACAATTTTGTCAAAATCCACAGAGATTCAAGAAGTCTGCTAGTAAGCGAGACACTACTCGTGAGATAACACTATTTTCTCTCAGGCCAATGCGCTATGTGGATCTGTCATACAGTGCTTGAAATCAAGAGGATCAATAGATGATATTGTAGCTATTACGCACATATCACTCTCAATTTTGTTTAATCTTGAATGAATTATTGTCTGCTATCGCTTGTGTATCTCATTCACTTGTTTTATCAATTTCGCACATTGGTTCAGTTTTGTTGAATGTTGTATTAATCTATAACGTAGATTAGCAGTGTCTGTCTACTTTCTAGAGGATTGTAGGAATGATATAGCAAGTAGTGACCATCAATCATATCTGAAATCCATCCGAATTTATTTCCTTTGTGATTAATTTGATTTCGCTTTAGCAATGTCAATATTAGAACTCGTTCAAGTTTCGCTTCGTTTTGTCCAGTTTCGCTTTATTTCGTTTCATTTTATTACAGAGCTTGATCAATATTTGCAATTTGTGTTTCATCGTTGATTATTTTTCGCATTAGTGGTATCAGAGCCACCTTGTCATAGTCTGACATAGCCGCAAAGCTATCAGATCCAGGAGGCTAAGCATTCAAACAAAGAACCGTCAACAAGTGAGAACACAATTCACAACAATGGCTTCAATAAGCAACTTACAATCCAAGATCTGTACAATTCTCGATTCATCATGATCTAACTTCCTAGTATGGAAAGTTAAGACCTCGTTGATACTAAAGGGAGAAGGATTATTTTCCTGGGTAGATGGCATCGAGGAGATGCCTACAACTACAGACAAGGAGCTGTGCGAATGGAGAGAGAAGAATGACAAGGCAATAGCTATGTTATCATCATCCATTGAGGATAGCCTAACTCTTTACCTGACTACACTCTCTGAAGCAAAAGAGATGTGGGATACATTACTCACAAGTTCTCAGACAGAATCACACAATCAAATCATGCTGCTCGAAGATCAGCTGACAAACTTGTAGTGGGATGGTAAAGACCTCACTTCCTTTATTAGGAAGATGAAGTGTCAACAAAGAAGCAACTTACTTATCTGTTAAGAGCCTTACCAACATCCTTCCAGACAACCAGAACGCTGCTAGCAAAAGATCCTACAATGACACTTGAAAAGGCTGTTGTCGAGATTCTAGAAGAAGTCAAAGCTCGAGAGCACCTTGATCACAAGGATGCTTCTGATCAAGCCCTCTACATCAACAAGGAGAAAGCAAAGAAGCAATTCAAGCCTAAGAGGGAGTCATATCGAAGGCAGGATCGAGATCAGCAAGCAGAAGGAGCCAGTAAAGGCAAGTGGAAGAACAAAGGAAGGTCGAAACAGTAGAGTGCAGATAGAAAGATGTGCGTGAGATGAAAACGCGAAGGACATACTTTTGATTCGTGTTGGCTTAATCCAGAAATTGAGTGTATCCACTGTCATAAGGAGGTTCATGCGGTCATGGACTATCGCGAGAACCCAAGAAACAAATCAGCTCAAGGAAGACAGGAGAACAACAATAGTTCGTCCTATGTCGAGGAGCCAATTCGACCGCCTACATCTGTGCAGACATGTGTGCAGTATCAACACTTGACACACATGAGGTAATCCTTGATTCAAGAACTACCTCACACTTCGTTACATCAAGACGGATCATGTCTGATTTTCGAAGTGCAGATCCATCAAGATTTATCATTCTTGGAGATGGATCAAAGCGTCAAGTGAATGGTATTAGTTCACTATGGCTCAACACAAACGGCAAAGACAGACGACTCGAAGATGTTCTGTTCATGCCTATACTACAGCAGGACTTGCTATCAATGGCAAGAATAGCTGATGCAGGGATGTGTGTAACATTCTCAAATGAAGCATGCAACGTTTATTGATGCAAGTACCAGTACACTAATCACTCAAGGTAGAAGAAAAGACAACTTGTATCACTTGAAGGTACGCCTACCTGCAGATTAAGTGCATCAGACTCATGATGATTTGCCAGATACTCTATGGCACAGGAGTCTATGCCATATGAATTCAATGGCACTATATCAAGCAAGCCATCATGGAGCAATTATAGGGGTGAGCATCTTGAATGCAACCAGTTCGATGACCTGTGATGTATATTTGAAGGGTAAGATGTCACGTACTCCTTTTGTCAAAGACTCCTATAGAACTACAAAGATTCTGGAGCTTGTACATTCAAACATATGTGGACCTTTCAACGTGATCTCAGTAGGAGGCTCAAAGTATTATATAACCTTTATTGATGATTACAGTAAATTTGCCAGAGTCTACTTTATTCACAATAAATCAAAAGCATTTGACGAGTTCATAGAGTATGTGAATTGGGCAGAAAGATGCACAGGAAGTAAGGTGAAGCAAATCAGAACAGATCGAGGTGGAGAATACATCTCAAATCGATTCACTGACTTCTGCGATGATCATGGAATCATTCACAGAAGAACTGCATCTTACACACTGCAGCACAACGGTATTGCAGAAAGAAAGAATAGGACTCTAATGGAAGCTACCAGATGCATGATGGCCTATTTGAAGGCTACAAGAGTGTTGTAGGCTGAAGCAGTAGCTACAACTGCTTACATTCAGAACAAGACAGGAAAATCTGGTGTTCCTCATGATACACCACACGAATTATGGTGGGGTAGAAAACCCAATCTGACTCACATCTGAATCTTTGGCTATGCAGCTTATGCACATATTCCTGATAAGCTTCGAAAGAAGCTTGATGAGAAAGCGGAACAAGGATATCTTGTAGGATATGACAATCATTTTTCATACTATAGAGTCTATATTCCAGAGACAAACACAGTGAAAACAGTCATAGATGTCGAATTTGATGAGAGCATAACAATGGCCAACGATGATCTTGTTAGTTATGAAGTCCTTGGAAGACAATACTATGGTCTACCAACTATGACAGAGGGAGCAGAGGATGAACATTCAGATGAAGATGTTTGAGTTGCACCTCATTCGAGTGACGAATCAGACAAAGAAAGATTCGCAAGCCAGCCTACTGCTACAGTACTTGTAAACTGAAATGGTTCCGGACCTAGCAGAGCAGATAAGGACAAAAGCATTGTAGTTCTATAAGGATCTCCTAGAAGATCGACAAGAGAACAAAGAGTGTCAGCAAGATTTGTGCCAGGCATCTCAGCTTCTAATCAGAAGAGTTTTGTGGATTCAGTGGAGAACCACAAACAGTCGAGGAAAAAATTGAATGTCCAGAGAAGAACAAATGGATCCAAGCCATGAATGAGGAGATGGAATGCATTAGGAAAAATCGGGTATGGATGTTACAGCCATTACCAGACAAGTGAAAGACTGTAAAATGCAAGTGGGTATACAAGCTGAAGTATGGACCGAATGGAGATATTTCTAAGAATAAAACCAGACTTGTAGCGAAGGGATTTTCTCAGAGGTATGGTATTGACTATGCTGGGATCTTCTCTCCTGTTGTAAAAAATTTGTCCCTACGTCTACTGTTTGCATATGCAGCTGCATATGATCTCAAGATTCACATCGTGGACGAGAAGACAGCACTCTTGCATGGTGAGCTAGATGAAGAAGTCTACATGGATCAACCTCCAGGCTACATCTCAAATTCACTTTCCACTTATGCATGCAAAATGCACAGGAGTATCTACGGTCTGAAGCAATCAGTGCGACAATGGTATAAGAAAAAAAATCAAGTCTTGAAATCCTTGGGATTCAAGCCACTAATAGTTGATTCCAATGTTTATATAAGAATTACAGATTGGAAGATCATCATTGTAGCTATATATGTGGACGACACTTTGATACTCTGCAAAAGTAAAAAGCTTATTGCCAAGGTGAAGTATGACATCTCGAAACATTTCGATATTGCAAACTTGGGAGAAGCCAGATGTTATCTCGGCTTACAGATTGATAGGGACTATGAGAGAGGTAAATTGTACCTTCATCAGGCCAGATATACCCAAAAAATTCTAGAAGATTTTGGGATGCTAAGTTGCAAAGGAGCAAATACTCCAATGCTTATAGGAACAGTCTTGACCAATGAAGACTGTTCGAAGACTGAAGCTTACACCATACAGGAAGCTGATCGGGTCACTGATGTACCTTGCAGATAACACACATCCTAACATTGCTTATGTCGTGTTCAAGATGAGCCAATTCTGTACGAATCCAGGCTCAACTCATTGGAAGATTGCGAAACAAATTTAGCAATACCTTCAATTAACGAAGGATTTTCATTTGTGTTATTCTCGTGATGCAAGGTTCCAGATAGTTTCCTATAATGATGCTAGATGGGCATCTCTCAAGGACGACTACAAAAGTGTTTCAGGAGGATGGACCATCGTGTCAGGAGCACAATTCTCTAGGTCTTCAAGAAGTAGACCATTGTGGCTCAGTCATCCTGCGAAGCAGAATACGTTGCGGCAGCAAAGATGGCTAAGGAAATCATTTGGCTCAAACAATTTCATGACGAACTAGGCGAAACAAGAAATGAGCCCCTGATTTTGCAAATAAACAATACATATGCCATACATCTGACGAAGGATCCTGTGTTTCACTCAAGGACGAAACACATTGCAATCAAGTATCACTTGATAAGGGATCTGATCAGGAAGAAGATGCTGGAGACTATTTTCATTGGAACAAAGGAGATGGTGACTGACATTTTCACAAAGGCCTTAGACAAAGGTTTGTTCAAGAAACAGAGGAGCAGTCTTGGAGTCATCAAGCTACCACGCTTTGAGAGGGAGCTGAATAAACAAAACGTTTCTATTTCCAAAGCTTTGCTAGTTTTCAGCCCTCAATTTGACGAAAATACATGAAGCGAAAATGTTCGTGAAAACATGAAATGTTCATGAAAGAAAAATGTTCGTGATACTACAGGAGAAAGTCAGACAACGCAAAAGTCAAATGACTCGAAGCGACACAAAAATTTTCGTGACACTTTTTGACCTTCACGTTCCAAAGGATCAGGAAGATCATGCAAGTACCATGAAGTACTGAAGAAACAAAATGTTTCTAACTACAAAGGCTTGCTAGCTTTCAGCCCTCCGTCTGACACGAAACACAAAGACAAACGGTTCGCGAACATAAAAGTCAAAGGAGACGAACACGAATGGTTCGTTAACACAAAAGTCAAAGGAGACGAAGACGAACGGTTCGCGAACACAAAAGACTCACAAACGAGAATCTTTTGCGGTCTGGCATGAGAATCTTTTGTGGTCCAGTACGAGAGAAGGCAGACGACCAAAAAAAAAATGAAACCAACGATGGAAACGAAACCAATATCATAAAACCTTCTCCTACCCTCCATGCTTCAAAAAGAGTGCTAGCGAGATCATGCAAGTACCCAGAAGTACAGATATCTAACCTGATGACATGACGTCAGCAGATACAATCTAGGTCATGGCTAATCCGCAAGTCTTGTAATTCTCGGATTAGTTGTAGATGTTTAGTCACTCTAATCTTAAAAGTTACATAGAGCGACTGTATACTTACTGGATGATACTTGACATGTGATGACAGAATACACATATAGTGTAATGAAGTAGTCTGATGCAAGTAAGCAATCAAGACAAAGTTACAGAATACATGTCCGCCTGCATGCGAAGACAATTTTGTCTAGGATCCGTAGATCGAACTGTCTGCTAGTAAAGCGAGACGATTACTCGTGAGAAAACCGCGTTTCTCCCATGCCAACACACTGCGTGAATCTGCATTAGAGAAAGATCAATATAGATGATTTTCTTGTGGTGTTTGATCTCGAATGCAAAAAGTGGCTGCTGTTATTCGTGTGTCTAAGTTTTCTTGTTCATTTTAATTCCGCACCTTGGTTGAAACTATGTTGAATGTTGTATTAATTTTTTTTTATTAACGTAGATCAACAGTGTCTGACTACATTCTGGAGGACTGTAGGAGTGATTCAGCCGGCAGTGTCCATCGATCGCATCTAAACTCCATCCAAATTGCAAGAGAATCGAGGTTGAATTCGCGATCGCGACAGTTCCGCGACTTTTGCATGATTTCCTCCATTCTCATCAGTGGTATCAGAGCCTACTTACTTACTGTCATAATCTGACATAGCTAAGAAGCCGTCAGATCTAGGAGGCCAAGAATTCAGACAAACAACCATCAATGAGGGAACAGACTCCAAGAAGCAATGGCTTCAATCAGCAGCATGCAGAGCAATATTTGCACAGTACTTGATTCTTCAAGATCTAACTCTCTAGCTTGGAAAGTTAAAACATCACTCATACTCAAGGGAGAAGATCTATTCCCCTGGGTAGATGGCACAAAAGAAATGCCTACAACATCAGACAAGAGCTATGCGAATGGAGGGAGAAAAATGACAGGGCAGTAGCCTTGCTATCATCTTCCATCAAAGATAGCCTCACACTTGACCTGGCTATACTCTCCAAAGCTAAGGAGATGTGGGATGCATTACTCACCAGATTTTAGACGAAATCAAGAAGTCAAATCATGATGCTGGAAGATCAGCTGACGAATCTACAATGGGATGGAAAAGACCTTACTTCGTTCGTAAGAAAGATGAAGGATCTGTTTCTATCACTACACAACTCTGGAGTAGAGAACGTCGTGTCAGCTGAGAAGTAGCTCACGTACTTGTTGAGAGCCTTACCCAGATCTTTCCAGATGACAAGAACCCTGCTCGTGAAAGATCCTACCATGAACCTCAAAAAGGTGATTGTCGAGATTCGAGAGGAAGTTGAGGCCAGAAAACATCTTGATCACAAGAATGGTTCTGACTAAGCCCTCTACGGCAACAAAGAAAAATCCAAGAAGCAATATAAGCCTAAGAGGGAGTCAAATCAGAGGCAGGATCGTGACCAGCAAGCAGAGGGAACAAGCAAGGGCAACTGGAAGAGCAAAGGGAGGTCAAAGCAGCAAGGTGCAGACAAGAAGTCTTGCGTGAGATGCACAAGAGATGGGCATACAGTAGATACCTACTGGCTCAATCCCAAGATTGAGTGTATTCACTGCCACAAGAAGGTTCTTGCAGCCGTGGATTTCCACCAGAACCTGAGAAACAAATCAGCACATAATAGATAGGAGAACAGCAACAGTTCATCCTATGTCGAGGAGCCCGAGAGCTCAAAGATGGGCGAAGAAAGAACGAACAAAAGTTGTTCGACCGCCTACATCTATGAAGATGTGTGTGCAGCGTCAACATCTGACACACATGAGGTGATCCTAGATTCAGGAGCGACCTCACACTTTGTGACATCAAGACGAATAATGTATGATTTCAGAAGTGTAGATCTTTCAAGATTCATAGTTCTTGGAGATGGATCTAAGCATCAAGTGAACGGTATTGGTTCACTATGGCTCAACACCAATGGCAGAGACAGATGACTCAAAGACGTTTTGTTTGTGCCTACTCTACAACAAGACTTGCTATCTGTAGCAAGAATAGCAGATGCAAGGATGCGTGTGACATTTTCTAACGAAGCATGCAACGTGATTGATGCCAGTACTAGTACTTTGATCGCTCAAGGCAGAAGGAAAAAAAACTTATATCACTGAAGGTACTCCTACTTGAAGATCAGATGCATCAGACTCATGATGACTCGCCAGACACTCTATGTCACAGAAGACTCTGCCGCATGAACTCAATGGCACTTTACCAAGCAAGCCATCATGGAGCAATAACAGGGGTCAACATCTCGAATGCAACCAGTTCGACCACCTGTGATGCATGTTTGAAAGGCAAGATGTTGTGCACTCCATTCATCAAAGACTCCTACAAAACGACTAAGATTCTAGATCTAGTGCATTCTGACATCTGCGGACCATTCAATGTGATCTCAGTAGGGGGTTCAAAATATTACATAACCTTCATTGATGACTATAGTAAATTTGCCAAAGTGTATTTTATTCAGAATAAATCCGAAGCACTTGATAAACTCACAAAATATGTGAATTGGGTAGAAAGATGTACATGCAACAAGGTTAAGTAGATCAGAACAGATCGAGGTGGCGAATACATCTCGAATCGCTTCACTGACTTCTGCAATGATTGTGGCATCATTCACAGAAGAACTGCAGCCTACACACCGCAGCACAATGATGTTGTTGAACGAAAGAACAGGACCCTGATGGAAGCAGCCAGATGTATGATGGCCTACTCAAAAGCTCCAAGGCCACTGTGGGCTGAAGCAGTAGCGGCAGCCGCATACATCCAGAACAGAATAGGCAAGTCTGGTGTTCCTCACATGACACCACATGAGCTATGGTGGGGTAGAAAGCCCAACCTGTCTCACGTCAGAATCTTTGGTTGCACAGCTTATGCACATATTCCTGATAAGCTTTGAAAGAAGCTTGATGAGCAAGCCGAACAGGGATTTCTAGTAGGTTATGAAAATAATTCGTCATACTACAAAATCTACATGCCAGACACGAACATTGTGAAAATAGTGAGAGATGTCAGATTTGATGAGAGCAAGACAATGGAAAATGACGATCTTGTCAACTACGAAGATCTGGAGAGACAATACTATGACTTGCCGCAAGTGACAGAGGGAGCAGAGGACGAACACGAAAACGAAGATTTTTGAGTCATCTCCCATTCGAACGATGAATCAGAAGAAAACAAATTTGAGAGGCGGCCTACTGCCGCAGTTCCTGTAAACCAAGATGGTTTCGGACCGAGCAAATTGGACAAAGGCAAAGGCATCGTTGTCCCAGGAGGATCTCCTAGAAGATCGACAAGACCACGAAGAGCGCCAGCAAGATATGTGCCAGTAGCTCAGCTTCCATATCAAAAGAGTTCTGCGGATTCAGTGGCGAACCACAGACTTTCGAGGAGGTGATTGAAAGTCCAGAGAAGGACAGATGTATCCAAGCCACAAACAGACCGCATTCAACTGCACCCCAACTACATCTGCATTCAATCGCAAACATACCGCATTCAACCGCACCCCAACTACATTCACATTCAACCGCAAACAGACCGCATTCAACCGCACCCCAACTGCATTCGCCCTTGAACTGTAGCAACCGCATTCAACCGTAGAGACCGCATTCAACCGCAAACAGACCGCAAACAACTTGCACCCCAACTATATTCACCCTTGAACCGTAGTGACTGCATTCAACCACAACAGACTGCATTCAACTGCACCCCAGCTACATCCGCATTCAACTGCAAACAGACCGCATTCCAACCGCATCCACTGTTGAACCGTAGCAATCGCATTTTGATCTAAGACCCCATTCCGAACAAAGAATCCAAAGAATCAAGTTACCAAAGAGTCCAAGAGGCCTATTTCCACAATCCTAAGGTACTCTAGAGTTGTTATGGATCGTCCTTATGATCCGAATTCCACAGAGGACTATCCACCAGAGATGGTCTCCCCATCCACCGAACAGGCTCGATTTAATAGATATTCTAGGATGAAATCCCAAGTCCAAGAGCCATCCACCAACCCATTTGACAGATGGGAACCAATGCGTTTTGAAGCTCCATACGATCGACCACATTTTCATGCTACAGAATCTTCACATGCACGAGCTCACTTAAAACGGAGCTTTTACAAATAATGTTCTGCGTACTGAAAAACGTACTCTAAAGTTACATTTACCTAAGTATGACGGTAACACTGATCCTCAAAGATTTCTTCAAGTCTTTGAGAATGCATGTGATGTCTATGGCGAGACATCACCAGATGCCATGGTACAGCTCTTCTCGATGACCATGATCGATCGAGTACGAGAATGGTTTTTCAACCTTGATCGTGAAGATAAATGAGACTGGTCACTCTTGAAGGAGGCATTTATCAAACGCTTCAAGCCATTTCGCTTGATCAAAAGTCCTTTTGTCAAGCTAAGTAACATCAAAATGACAAAAGATGAGAAAGTACGTGACTACATTGAACGATTTAAAAGATTAAAAAGTCAGGTACAAGAGCAACCCACTGAGTCTATGCTCGTAATTGGTTCCTTGTTGGACTCCCACAATGGATAAGACATGAACTTCACTCCAATGATGAATACACATCATTGAAACAAGCCATGTCTGATGCCATTCGGGAAGAAGATGAGGGATCAGATGTCGATGAGCCATGTGAATGGAGAGCACATCGTGCTGTCCAAGAAGCTCGACCAAATGAGAAACACGAGAATAGTTGTGGAAAACATAGATGGAGTTGCTTAACTAGCAACACCAACAACAAATGGAGACACTCACAAAAGAGTTTCAAAACACTCTTAAGTCTATCCAAAGTTCGATGCCAGGTCAGTTACCCATTGGCCAAATCCACCATAGACGAGAGAACACATGGTGCCCTCATTGTCGAGGTGCACACACTGGCAATGAGTGCCCTTCATACCAACCGGTCCCAGATACTTCATTGATCAAATGTGACATCTGCGACTTTATGGGACATACCTCACTTTATTGCTATTATAACCCAAGGAATCAGCCTCACAACCAGTCAGGGGGACATTATCAACCTCCCAGACACCATTTTGTTTCACATAATCAAAATTAGCACTATCCATCACGAAACAACCAAGTTCATATACAAGAGTTGCCCAGACAATCTAAACATGAACCTCAACCATAGCTGGCGCTCTTAGGACCACCTCCAAGGGGACAACCTGATCTAGGAGCACAAAAACATAGACACCTTCGAGAATCTGCACAGACACATCTTGTAGAAAACTCCTACAATCACTCATATCATCATGATACCACACTTCCATCTGTTAGTTCTCAACAATATCCAACCGACAACTCATGATCATGCAAACGGGATGAGTATTCTACACCACCAGAAAATCCAACACAAGTCATCCAAGATGGTTATGCTATTGTCATAGGCCCAATGAGCAACAGTTGATTTATTTCTGGCAAAATCGGCCACTTCATGGTTGACTGTAAAGCTAAGAACCAATACCATGCGGAGTGCCCAAACTTTGTTCGCAAACACAATTTCAAAGACTGTCCTAAACAACCTAACAGGATCCTTCTAGCACGTCATATATCATCCGAACCTGTTAGAGTTCTAACAAGAGCACAACGCCAACAACAAGAACAGCAGCAAAACAATGAAAAATCAGCTGACCCGAATGAAAGCCACTTGTGACAGCTTCCACATCACCCAAAGACTACCTAGACCCAACGTGGAACAAAGACAATACAATGAATTTTGAGAGGAGTTTTTGCAAGAGGAAGGACATACGGAAAGTTTGTTATCCGCTCAGGTCCCTGACAAAGAGAAATTTCTACAAGGACTTGACGTATTTTCTGACCTCTTGCAAGCTCAACTCACTATGCCATTCCATAGTGCACTAAAACCTTTCACCGCGCTTCAACGATATATCCATTGTAGTTTTCAGCTGCCTACTATTCCTGATGAATAGTAGAAAACAGAAGAGATTCCTGAAATTCCCTAGATTCCTATGAATCTGCTGAATATAGGTGTTGCTAAGGGGACTAGCATCACCTTGCTTTTGTCCTATAAAGACTATCCCGTAGTATCTGCTATCCTTGATAGTGGATCAAGCGTAAATATAATGGCTTTGTCCTTGGCAAAGTCATGGGGTTTCCATACCCTCGATCAACCACAATACAAACTTCACATGGCTAATCAACGTATTACAGACCCTGCTGGTCATTTATCAAATATTAAAGTTCAAATAGCAGGTGTCAAATTTGTAATCGATTGTGTCATCTTAGACTTACCAGAAGATGCCAATACTTATAAACTCCTTCTCGGTACATCCTGGCTCCAGATGGTAGGTGTTGTCCAAGATTGGAAGCATAGCAAAATCACCTTTGGCAATCATGACAAAAGAGTCACTGTTGACTCAACTGGCCATGTCAAGCCTGCTAAAGTTTATGATGATTGGTCATCAACAACATATGACGAATCAGATAGTGTCCCGATCCAACCCAAAGGCCACTATACGAGATCAACGGACATAATCAATTGGGGACATGCACTAGCAATTGTGGACTGTGCTGATTCTAATCGATGTCGTATTGAGACCGCTGCAAAAGCGGTGGATATTCTCCCATCTTCTACAGACATTGATACACCCATCATCCCACTTATGATGATTGACCCGATTTCTATAGCGTGGTGCCCAGGAGAACCTAGCATCTCTACCACCCATATTTCCAAAGAAGGATTCTTTCCATGGGTGATGTTCAAATGATGGATGAACATGTACTCCTTTATTTAGATGCCCAACGTTATCCCCCAAAAGTAATTCCTCAGGAGATCAAGTCACCAGGTCCGTAGGCTCATGTCCAACTAACATCCAAAGTACCCACCACACAAGCGTACTATAGGCCCAAACCCAAAGTAGACACATGGGATGTGTATCCAGACGAAGTCTGGGATACAATCGATGACGACATGATAAGTGAGGCAACAACACCACCCACTCAAAAATCACAAAAACCTCGGTTACAAAAAAATAAAACTATCGATACAAAATTAACTGAGCATCAAAAACAGATGCGTGAGAAGCTTAAGCAGTTGATTAAGCCCTTCTCTAAAGAGACAGAATCCAAACCATCAGACCAAGCTTCCACGTCTGGTAGTGACTCAACAAAGATGATTCCCAAATTTCCAGAAAACTTTGTGGAACCACCTTTTGATCTTCCACGGAAATTTAAAGATTTCACATTGGATGACGTTGTTATCCAGTTACCATAGCCACACCGGGAACCTACACCAAGTTCCAACTCCTTTGAAGAACCAGCTAAAATCATGCCGTTAAAACTTAAAGATCCTGATGAGGAGATGGATCGACTAGTTCATGTTGGTGCACACCTTTCGTCCGAACAACTTTCTGATCTAGAAACTTTACTTCGAAAATACATGGACGTATTTGCATGGAACTATACAGAAGTGAAAGGAATTTCGCCTGAAGTAGTGGTTCGTATGATTCCTTTGGAAGACAACGCTAAGCCTATTCGGACTAAACCTTATAGAAGTAACCTCGTCTATCGCAAGAGAATCGATGAAGACATTAAGAAATTGCTGGATGCTGAGTTCATTTATGAAGTCCAACATACTGACTTGGTATCACCCATTGTGGTTGTACCCAAGAAAAAATGGCAAACTTCGTATCTGGGTCGATCTCAAGGACCTTAATGCGGTTACGAAGAAAGACCATTTTCCCTTGTCTTTAACAACCCAAATCTTAGAGGAAATGGCAGGAGCTGAAGCTTTCAGCTTCTTGGATGGATTCAGCGGTTATTTCCTTGTTCAAATAGCCCCTGAAGATAAACATAAAACGGCCTTTGCCATAGAGAACAATGTTTATGCTTATAATGTCATGCCTTTTGGCTTATGCAACGCCCCTTCAATGTTTCAAAGGGTCATGCAACTACCAGTTACATCGGATTGTCGAGATTTATCTCGACAATCTGGGTGTACATTCTTCAGCCGCTATGCACCTTGACGCACTGGAGAAAATCTACATTCGCTGCCGTAGATTTGGAATCTCACTAAACCCTGATAAATGTCAAATATGGGTAACCCATGGGGTCGTACTCGGGCATATAATTTCAAAGGATGGTATTTTTACCGACCCGTCAAAAATCAAGATTATTGAAATGCCCTTACCTACAATAGTGAAAAAAGTTTACATCTTCCTTGGTCATACAAATTATTGTCGCATCTTTATAATCGACTATGTCGGCAAGGCACGTCTCATTTATTTAGTTATGGTAGATCCTCGATGGACCAAAGAACGGATTAAAGCCTTTGAGGAGTTGAAAATAGCCCTTACCACGGCACCCATACTCCGCTCGCCAGTTATACGAAAGAATTCCATGTGCATACTGACGCAAGTAAGTATGCCATTGGAGGTCTTCTTGCGCAACTGGATGAGTATGGAAAGGATTTCCCAATACGTTTCTTGAGCAGGCAACTGGTGTTTGTTGAAGTAAACTATACAACCATCGAGCGAGAAGCATTGGCGATGGTCTATGCCGTACAACAACTAAGACATTATTTACTAGGCCAGACCTTTGCATTCTACACTGACCATCAAGCCCTATTATATATTGTTAATAAATTCTGTAAAATAGGACGTATAGCTCGATGGTTGTTGATACTAGAGGAATTTAATTTTCGCGTAGTCGTTCGGAAAGAGACCCAACATTTCATGGCGGATCACCTTTCCTGACTACCTAATGTTGAAAAAGCAACTGCACCAATCAACGATGATCTTCTTGATGCATGTCTTTTTCAGATTGATGCTACACCCTTATGGGCTGAGGAGATCACTTAGTTCCTAACAACAGGCAGACTCAAAGAAGGCCTGAGTACGGTGGCAAAAAGGAATTTTTTGCTTAAAGCAGCGCCCTTTCAGCTCATAGCCGGACAACTTTATAAACAAGGCGTTGACGGTATTATCCGACGATGCGCTTATGAATCTGAGATACGGCCTATCATATCTCAGACTCATGAGAGTATTGGCAGTGGCCACTTCTCTGCTGAAGCCACAGTTAAGATTATCCTTCGAGCAGGATTGTGGTGGCCATCTTTGTTTAAAGACACATTTGTTGTCATAAAACGTGTGATGTTTGTCAACGAGCCAAGAAAAATACAAAAGCAGACTTCACGCCACTAACTCCCATTATAGAAGGCGAAGCCTTCCATAAGTGGAGAACTGACCTTTTGGGACCAATCAGTCCAGCAGCGAAACATACCCAAGCTCGTTACATCCTCATAGCCACAGATTACGCCACTAAGTGGGTTGAGGCTCGAGCAACAAAGGACGCCAACGCAAAAATTGTCGCGCATTTTCTTTACGAAAACATTATTACACATTTTGGTTGTCCTATAGAGCTAGTTAGAAATCAGGACACACATTTTTTAAATGTTGTCATTGATAATTTACTACGCCATTATCTTGTTGTTTACCGAAAGAGTACACCACCGTACTATCCTAGGTGTAATGGCCAGGCTGAATCAACTAACAAGACGATATGTAAAATTTTGACAAAGATAGTTGAAACCAGTCGCTCTGATTGGGAAACAAAACTTTTTTCAGCTATCTGGACTTACCGCACCACCCCGAAGAAAGCCACTAGGTGGGTTACCCCTTTCCACTTAGTGTATGGTCAAGGGGCGGTAATGCCTGTAGAATTCTTAGTACCTTCGCTAAGAGTCATGGAAGCTTTTTCTACATATCTCTGTGAAAAAGCTACAATTGAGCAACAAGTCAAGACCAGGCTATTTATGCTAGCCATTAGAAGAGTTCCAAGGCCCAAAGGGTTGTCTAAGAAATGCCACGTAAAAGAGAGAAAATCATTAGATTTTAAAACTCCGACCGAGTTCTTGGTCTGCCCGCACAACTCCGATGACTTGACCTCACTAGTAACGTATGTAGTTAACTGGAAGTTGGGTAGCCACAACGCGTGGGGATTATACTTCAAGATTCTATTTTCTACCATTAACTAACATAACTTCTCATGTGAATGCAAATTGTATTGCACATCAAAGTTTTCTTTCCATCTACTCAAAGCGTTTAACATCAGCACATGTTATGATTTAACCCGAATTGTAGGCTCTAACAACAAGTCAAGGGAGAACATTCTTTAAGTACTTGAGGTCATACCTAAGGAGGTGAGTCAAGGATCTACCATGTGTTGGATCTACCTTAGGTACAGCATGGGATGGGGCTTGATTCTATATCAAAGTGTGCTTAGCAATCCATAACATGAGGTCTGTGTGAGATAGGTCCACACACAATTAGTTGAATAGTTCATCCTATGCCTAGCTCTTGAGTGTTTTTTAATCATATGTTATCAATCAAGGAAAATCTTATAGTGGTATTAGAGCATTCTTGTAATAGACTGACCAACATGAACCAACGACATCAATTTTGGCGATGTGTGGACTTGACATCAATTTGGAGTGGATTTTCATTTATGTCACAACACTATGAGTTGTATGTACTAATTTTAGGTTGATTCTATGTTGCTTGCTTAAATACATGTTATTTAAACACTTGTTTGCCATCACATTGTGGGAGCAGGCACTGATATTTATGCTCACTACCCAAGGTTCTTAGTCCACTAATGTTGTCCTAAAAAAATTTTGACTAGAGTACTCAACAACGTGTCAAGAAGTTTGTGCTTGTAATGATGATGAAGGTTTGCCTTGAAATAACATATCATGCCTAATCATGTAAGTAATAGAGGTTACACTTTGAGTAGTCTAAACATGTTGTTTAGTTTGCAGTTTGAATGGTAAGTAGTTCTTAGATCATGAACTATTAATTGTCTTGTTCTGTAGACACAATAGAAAATAAATTTGTCCACTTTTTTTCATTCATTTTTACCTTTAGTTCCAATTTGCTTCTCGATCCTCATTTTGCCTTTCAGAATACTACTCCCATTTCTTTTCCGTATTTGACAACATTTGCCCAATTAAGTCACTTGTCAATTGGAATTGATGTATGATGATTATTATTTGCCGCCTGCCCTCAACAAAAAAGCTGCCACAGTTGCGATCCACACCCCTTGCTCTCGTGATCGAGAGAGAGAGAGAGAGAGAGAGAGAGAGAGAGAGAGAGAGAGAGAGAGAGAGAGAGAGAGAGAGAGAGAGAGAGAGAGAGAGAGAGAGAGAGAGAGAGAGAGAGAGAGAGAGAGAGAGAGAGAGAGAGAGAGAGAGAGAGAGAGAGAGACCCGCCTACTCACGATCCAGAGAGATCCATATATCAGCAGATTTTGGATCGGTGTATAAAAATTAGGGGGGTGTATCTCAAATTTCCTCCCATTATTGATACAGTCAACCCAGATAATCCAGCTCTGAACATTATGAAATGGCTCTGACTCTATGTCAAATATCCAATTGTGCCATATTTCAGGCGTGATTTTATCTCTGGTGAAATTAAGATCACACTGCCTCATATCTATATTTGTCAAGTTATTTCAAAGAAAATGTATGAAAACTAAACAATCTAATTATATATTCACACAACAACCTGGACTGTAGATATGTGGTGGGAGCTAGATTATTTAATAAGAGGCAAAGTTATTTCTTTACAAAATCCATGTACTGATTAAGGTTGTTAATAGTAAGCTAATAAGACAACTTAGTGGCATTGAGAGCTACTCTCAAAGGATGTGGATGGTGTCTGCTTGCGGGCTAGGTCCACAACTATAGGATCAGCCAGGGACTATTACGTCAAAAGGAAATTTACCAGGGATGTTTGGATGTCATCTCCCTTAAGCCCTTTAAAGCTTTATGCTCCCAAGGGTACACGCTAGTTTCTAAGATAAAGAATCATCCTAACTTGAACCCAAAATCTTAGAAGATCCATTTTTCAGTCATCTGCATGGTGGAGCGACTCTTCTTCAGGGAGGTTATGTGGAAGCCTTCATACTTGAATTTGTGATCTCATCAATCCTCATGTTTGTGATAACAGCAATTGCAACAAACACTCGTGCGGTAAATTCTAAAGCCTTAGAAGTCTTCAACTTCACTCATCTTACTTTAGAACAAAGTTTTTAGCTTCACTAATCTTACTTCAGAACAAAACATGTCTTGCATTCTCTAGCTTCATTAATTTTGTTTTTATCTCTATTTTCTTATCATGACAGTTGATATTTAAAAAGTTTCTTAGTACATGCACTGCTGATTGTCGCATTTGATTCTTTTCTAGAGTACAAATGAGGCCTGGAAGAATTTTCGGACTCTCATAATAAGTCATAGGGCCTGTGTCAACGCATTTTGGATGGCCATCTTGCTGGTCCAATCCATTATGATCTAGTAGAGGCTGGTTTTCTAAAAGTGGGAGATTTTGTAGTCAATGGAAGTGGTCCTACGCTGTTGGTGCTCATCCTCAACCGCAGCTGAGTAGCCCGAAAATTCCCAAGGAAACATTTCGAGCTCACGCACCACCACCTCTCCACCGCCATCACCACTCTCAAACATAAATTCTTGTTCATGATTGCTAGTTTGACATCGCTTCTCCGCGACAGATCTCTTTCCTCATTCACTCAACTGCTCATCAACTGCTCATCAGAGTTCAGGGCTTGCTGCTATTGCATGGAGAGCTCTTAGGAGATGATTTAAGATCTGGAGGTAGGGAAGGGGCTGAACAATATCCTAAGACAGCAGCGGCTACTCCTGCTGTTTAATTACTATGTGGCGGCTCCTTAATGAAATGTGAAATGACTTCATTTGCAATAGCGCCAATACATTCACTCCCGATTTGTGTCCCTTCATCGTGGAAAGCAAAACATGCTTATTACTCAATTTGTGACATGATTTCACTTTTCTTTCCGCTAAGATCCAGTGTAGACGCGCCCGTTACCTTTCACGATCAACGTATTGATAGCGTCATCGTTGGCTTGAATAGTTTCCAAGCACCGATAATCCGATAGTTGCCATGCCTTCACGGTTTTGTCCCAGAATGCAGAGTATTATAGAACTCCATTACCAACAGCAAGAATGGATATGGCGTCAACATGCTCGATCCAGGTTGCACATTGACATTGAAAAACAAACCAATGCTGGAAAAGGTGAAGCCGCTAGATAAAAATAAGCTGCACCTTCCATCTGCAGCCAAAGGGATTGGACGTCTCAGCAAAGTGTTTGATAAAATGTAAAAAGATGAATGGATCGCGTCGGATGCAGAGCAGATGAATGGATCATGGAGAGAGAGAGAGAGAGAGAGAGAGAGAGAGAGAGAGAGAGGGGGGGAAGGGAGGGGGCGGGAAATGAAATTTGAAAAAATAAGTTTATGTGTGTGTGAAAAGAGTAGGCTCTACGGGTGACATAGGGTAATACGGGTGACATAGGGTAATAGATCGAGTTAACACATCCCTTACACTCTCTCTATTAATTTTTTTTTTTTATACATATATATATATATATATATATATATATATATATCTACATGTATATTTAAGCTTATGTACACTTTTGCGCATGTGTATGGGTGCACTCATGCATCCTCCTCCCCTCGCCCATGCATGAGCTTTTTCTAAACAAGAAATTCTTAAAAAGAGCATGCATGTATGGGGAAAAGGATATTGCAAGGCCCTCCTCCCCATGCATGCATGCATATTTCTCTCTCTCTCTCTCTTGTTTTGTTTCTTCTTCCCAATTGGGTCACACCTAGACCCTACCTTAATAATTTTTGAATATCTCTCTCTCTCTCTCTCTCTCTCTCTCTCTCTCTCTCTCCCTCCCATCAAGTTATAGCACCCGCTGGATCGGACGCATTTGTTGAAGCATTCATCGGGACCTACCAGAGATGTGAACATGGTAGCTGAATGGTGAGGATGGTAGCGTTCTCTATGTCTCCTCCTGTTACGAGCTCGTAACCAGTGCCGAACCCTAGAGAACACAGACAGGTCAGATACCACAGTCAGGGTCGTGTCCAGTGTACATGACCAACAGGGCAAGACAGTGTGAGTAGTGTGCCCCAGCACGGTCCATAGCCATGGCGGGCCTAACACAGCCTAAGGACCCTGTCAGCAGGATAGGGCTCCCAGTTGGGTCCCGACGTGCAGTCGGCCACGTCAGTGCCACGTGGCCGACACTTGGCAGTAGCATGCTACCAGTCCTCACACTAGGCTAGGAGGGGCTTACTCTATATCAGGGAGTAGGCAAGGTTGGGTGGATCAGGGAGTGTTTGCCCTACTGTGGTGTTAGGATCTATTACACTGGTATCAGAGCCATCTCCATCCTAGGGAGTTCAAGAGCAGCAGTAGAGAAAGCTATCAGAAGATAGGAAAGATTTCTTAGTTTCTCAGAAAAGATTAGAGGAGGAGAATTGTTGTAGGAACAGCCTTCAAACCCTTGAAATTCACTGAGAATTTACAGTTGTAGGAAGTAGAATTCCTTCTGTAGGTAAATCGCTGGAAAGGCAGCAATCTATATCAGATTTCAGATATCTAATAGGAGATTTTAGAAAGGAATTAGAGTAGAAACCAGCAAGCAGGTCCATCGCTGTGGGATCATAAATCTACCTCTGAAATTTCAGAGAAATGCAAGGAAATTTGAAGGGTTTCTAAGCAAATTTTCTTGGCAGGGTCAACGCTAGACAGGGAGGAGAAAAGGTGAAAATTTATCCCTGTTTGTTGAGAATTCTCAGGAGTTTGAACTTCAAACTTACTTGCTACAGACCAGTGACCTACAGGCTTGGGTCAAATCGAAGATTTGAGGTGATTTAGAGCTGTAAATTGGACAAATCGGGCCGGACAGGTTGCTGTCCAACCAGCGAGGGCAGGGACTTCAAAAATTCCGGATTTCCTTTTGTAAATTTTCGGTTTTTACTCAGTTTGATGGAGCCCCACACCTGAAATCAGATCAGTTAGCTACTCAACTCAAGAACCGGAAAAATTGGCACCGTTTTGAAGCTTCAAACTGGCATTTTCCGGGACAGCAGGTCTGAAATCTTGGGTAAAAGAGCTGAGAGGGTTCCTCTTCATTATTTCTTTGGAAGTACAGTCCTCAGAAACAGCTAAGTCATCTTTCCTTTCCCTTGTACAGTTGTAAATTAGTCTTTTAGACTTTTTTTCCTTCAGAAGTTAAGGTAGCTCTCTTTTAGTTCCGAGGATGACCACTCCTCAGGGACCCGATCAACCCCCGGAGAGAGGCTTCGACGAACTTGAAACAGAAGCCTTGGCTTACAGAAAAGGGAAGGAACCCATGGAAGTAGAAGAACAAGAACAGTTCGCCGAAGAACTCGACGAACTGGTTACCAAGGAGCAGTTCCTCCAATTGGTAACAGAAGTGGATGAACTGAAGTTGGCATTAGCCAATTTCAAGTCCAGTGTGGACGACTCGTTCGCTGAACTCAAAAACTTGATTTTGAGTTCCGCGAAAGGAAGCCTTCCCTCCACTTCTCAGTTATCCCCTTTTCCACTTCCATCAGTTTCGGGTGAGACTTTACGATCTCACCCCAGTGTTTTTAAAGACTTAAAACCTCCTACTTTTAATGGGGAAGAGAAAGATAGAAATGCAGATATTCTACAAACCTTCCTCAGCAAATGGAAGAACATTCATGCTCTTAAACAGACCCCTGACCATTTGCAAGCTATTGAGGCCAGTCTTTCCTTAGGGCCTATGGCCTATAAGTGGTGGTTAAATCTCCAGGAGACTGGGCAGACTCCTCGGTCATGGAAAGCTTTTGAAGAAGCTTTCCTAAGAGAATTTCTACCAGAGAATGAACTTGATAGAGCCAAGGAAGCCTAGGAAAGAACAGTAATGGACAAGTCCCTCATCCAATATATCTCGCAGTATCGAGAAGCAATTTTAAAGATTAAAAATATGGATGACTATCAAAAAATCAGGGGATTTGTCCGTGGCCTCAAAGATGAATATAAAGTAGAGGTCCAGAGAAACTCGCCTACTACCCTTGAGCAAGCTCTCAGATATGCTCAAATCTATGATGATTCAGTGGGTAGGAAGAGGGCAAGACAACAGCCACTTTCTGAACAGCCTTCTCAAAAAGACTTTCAATTTAAAAAGAAATTTTTAAAAAGAAAGAAAGAAGATAAATTGAAAGGTGAAGCTCCTCAGAAACGCCCTTCACTCATACAGCCCTTAAAACCAGATGATTTTGAGGAAGCCAAACAAGAACGTTTGTGCTTTGTGTGTATGGGCAAGGGACACACAGTCAGACAGTGTCTCAAGGGGCCTTTCACTAAAAAGATAAGAAAGATAAAAAACAAATTCATCTTGTTCAGACTGTATGTTTCCCCAGTGACTCGGCAGCTTCCGAGATCAAAGTGTATCATGAAGATCTTAGTAGAATGCCTATGATAAACGAACTGAGTTTTACTCATATTCGTAATGAGTTACTCGAGTCCTTGAGAGAGAAATGCCAGCATGATGCATTCTTCTCTATTATTTGGAACTCAGTCCAGAGCAGACAGTTACAGACTCCAGAACCAGTTCCCGGGGCTGGTGCCAGTTCATCCAAGAATACGGCAGCTTCCGTTGAGGATGATGATGAGTCCGAGTATACGTCGTCAAATGACGTTGAGGATTCTGAGCCTGTATTACCCAAGCAAACCCCAGTGGTTGAGGGTCAATTGACTCAAGGATTCAAATGGAAACACTATTCCATTCAGGATGAGTACTTGCTCTATAGAGATAGAGTATGTGTCCGCAATTCAGAGGATTATAGGCAGCAGGTCCTATATGAATGTCATGACAATCCTAGCGCGGGACACCCAGGCATACAGAAGACCTATGAGCTTCTTCGTAGGCAATTTTTCTGGCCCAGTATGAAAAAGGACGTCCACCAATATGTAACCAGTTGTCAGAAATGTCAAGTAAATAAAGCAGAGTGTTTAAAGGCAGGAGGGTTGTTGCATCCCTTAGAAATACCAGCTGGTAAATGGGAGAGTATCTCCATGGATTTTATAGTAGGCCTGCCTAAAACCCAAAAGGGTAATGACGCTATATGGGTCATAGTTGACCGTCTGACCAAAATGGCTCATTTCATTCCGACCAAAACAACTGTTAGAGCTCCAGAGTTAGCGAGGTTGTTTGTAGACGGGCTATTTAAATTGTACGGTCTACCTTTCGGCATAGTCATCGACCGGGACAGTAAGTTTACTGGATATTTTCGGAGGGTAGCATTCCATCATCTCCATACTAAACTTAATATGAGTACCACCGACCATCCACAGACGGACGGTCAAACAGAAAGGGTAAATCAAGTGCTGGAGGATATGCTTCGTGCATACGTCAGCAAGAAGCAGACTAATTGGGAGGAGTATCTCTCGATATTAGAGTTTGCTTACAACAGTACCAAACATTCAGCTACGGGATACAGCCCATTTATGCTGATGTACGGTTTTCAGCCACGCTCACCCACAGCTGTAGAGTTTAAACAAGAAAAAGTTGAAGCAGCCAGAAACTTTTTAGAAGACCTAAACCAGATGATAGAACATGCTAAGCGTAGCATTAGACAGTCCTAGGATCGAGCCAGGCATTATGCAGATCCACACAGACGGGATGTGCAGTTCTCCACTGGTGAGAAAGTCTACTTGAGAGTTCCAGTTGACTCTAAAACCCTCAAATCAGGAGTGTGTGCTAAGTTGTCTCCAAGGTATTGTGGTCCCTTTACCATCAGTAGGAGACTAGGCGAGGTCACCTATGAACTAGAACTCCCACACAACAGTAAGGTTTTTCCAACCTTTCATGTAAGTCAGTTACGAAAAGCCTTAACCAGATCAAACAATCTGGTAGGGGACAATGTTCTAGTTCTCCCATTGGATCATCAACAACCTCCACATGAACCAGAGGAGATTCTTGATATTAGAGAGACACAGACTCGTCATACTCTATACCGAGAATATCTGGTTAAGTGGAATGATCAGCCTGTTGAGAATGCCACTTGGGAAAGAGGCAGCGTCCTTCGCAAGATTTTTCCAGACTTTGTCTTAGAGGACCAAGACGGTTCTTAAGGGGGAGAGAGTGTTACGAGCTCGTGACCAGTGCCAAACCCTAGAGAACACAGACAGGTCAGATACCACAGTCAGGGTCGTGTCCAGTGTACATGACCAACAGGGCAAGACAGTGTGAGTAGTGTGCCCCAGCACGGTCCATAGCCATGGCGGGCCTAACACAGCCTAGGGACCCTGTCAGCAGGATAGGGCTCCCAGTTGGGTCCCGACGTGCAGTCGGCCACGTCAGTGCCACATGGCCGACACTTGGCAGTAGCATGCTACCAGTCCTCACACTGGGCTAGGAGGGGCTTACTCTATATCAGGGAGTAGGCAAGGTTGGGTGGATCAGGGAGTGTTTGCCCTACTGTGGTGTTAGGATCTATTACACCTCCTACCAGCGTTCCACACATATATTACACGGAGCAGAGTCACAGTATTGACAGTCTCCTAACAACCAAGGATTATAAGGCTGATGGTTCTCCACGAAAGCTTCAAAGTTGAGGTTTTTGATCTTGAAAAAAACAAATTGATGGCAGCTTCAATCACAAGAAGTCACTCTTACTCCTGCCAAAGGCATTTCTATGAAGTCCGCTTCAGGAATTTAGACCCGGTCCTAACTGTTGTTTAATCAGCTAGAAGGATGCACAAAGTGACACGCTATCTATTTTTATTCCTTAGTTTTTTCAGATATCCATAGCTAACTTCTACTAAAAGAACTGCAAGCACACATGTACAGGGATTATGGCTGTCAAGTTAACCTCAAAGATACTGAATTAATCCAGACTAGGTGCTGCTGGCCGCTGCGTATTGGTCTATGCAAGCCGATGGTGAGAACAACAGGCTATTGGTGGTAGTAAGTTGATGCAAATGACCTGCTATAAAAAATAGGAAGGCGCATGAAAATCTCATGCTAAAAGGCTGTACAACTGCCTTCAAGGAGCCTGATTAGTAGGCGGCATAATAACAAGGGTTCTTATGAAGAGATTCAAAGAGGTGCGCCACCGTCCAGTCCACTATGAATGATGTTTGCATTTATGTGCTGCTAGAATTTATCGTCCAGTCCACTATGAATGATGTTTGCATTTATGTGCTGCTAGAATTTATGATAGAATCCTATTCACTTTAGAGCTTTGGTCGCTGCAGGTATCTCCCTCTTTTTGATGCTCATCCTGCTTTTACTCCTTTTCTTTGGTTTTTGTTTTGGGGTTGCTTCATGTAATTCTTGCTGTGTAATTCTTGCTTCAGGATTGGTTATGTTTGACAATTGTGCTGACTGAAGTGTTTGAATGTTGTAGATGAACCGCTGGAAATCACCTACAGTTACTGGGATGGAGCTGGTCATAGACGAGTGATTCAGGTTAATGGTCAATTTTCAGCTAGCTGGTATCTTTGCATACTACATTTTAATGTTTTTTAAAAAATTTTGATTTTTTTTTGTGTTGCTGTATAGGCCAAGAAGGGAGATACTATAGCTGAGAATTCTTACGAGCTGTTCTGCAGCAATTAGATTGCCTTTCATTGCTTTTGATTTTGTTAGGCCACATGGCATTTCCTGACTGAAATCTGCACGCGTTTTGGAGACTGAACATCGCTGCGTTTTGGTTCAAGAGTTTTGCGTTTAGAAGGAGCTGCACAAGATCATTTGCGTTTTGATTCCAGAGCTGATTTCAATCGTTGAAGGAGCTTCACAAGATCATTTGTGTTTTGGTTCAAGAGTTGATTTCAATCGCTGTTGAACCATTCATCAGAAGGAGCTGCACAAGATCAATAGGTACAATACCTCAACTTCAGATCACAGTTTATCTCAGCCTTTCTGCTACGGCTTGATTTTGCTTTTCTAAGTCTAGCACATGCATGTTTAGTCTGAGCGCATGCTATGAGAAATGAATGTATGAGCATTAGTAGTAGTACCGTTGCATTTTTTGGTTCAAGAGTTTTGCGTTTTGGTTCAGAAGGAGCTGCACAAGATCATTTGCATTTTGGTTCAAGAGCTGATTAATTCAATCGCTGAAGGAGCTGCACAAGATCATTTGCGTTTTGGTTCAAGAGCTGATTTCAATCGCTGCCGAGCCTTTCATCAGAAGGAGCTGCACAAGATCAATAGGTACATCGCTGTGTTTTGGTTCAAGAGTTTTGCGTTCAGGAGGAGCTGCACAAGATCATTTGCGTTTTGATTCAAGAGCTGATTTCAATCGCTGAAGGAGCTGCACAAGATCATTTGTGTTTTGGTTCAAGAGTTGATTTCAATCATTGCTGAGCCATTCATCAGAAGGAGCTGCACAAGATCAATAGGTACAATTTCTTAATTTCAACTTCAGATCACAGTTTCTCTCAACCTTTCTGCTATGACTTGATTTTGCTTTTCTAAGTCTAGCACATGCAACATTTCTGAGCGCATGCATGTTTAGTCTGAGTGCATGATATGAGAAATGAACGTATGAGCATTAGTAGTAGCAGCATTGCATTTTTGGGTTCAAGAGTTTTGCGTTTTGGTTCAGAAGGAGCTGCACAAGATCATTTGCATTTTGGTTCAAGAGTTGATATTTCATAGATTTGGTGTTGTTTCAGCTGCCACACTGATCCTGGTGTCGTTTCAACTGTCAGATTGATCCTGTGTGAGCTTGTGAGGAAGCAATGGCGAGCTTTGATGGCTATCCGACTGGAGCGGATGACCTTGGTGATGCTACCCGGCCCTTCGACAGCGATGGATATATGGGGTTTGATCCGTGCCTACCATCTCAGAGGTTTGACTCTGGACGCTTTGAATCCGGAAGATTTGATGAGTCTGGACGGTTTGATGCCTACAGTGTTCCAGATCGAATATATTCGGAAGATCATTTTCTCTTTCTGGATGAGTCGAAGGAAGTAGAAAATGATAGTGGTTTCGATGCGTCGCCTTCGTACGAGCATTTGTTTAGCGAACATTTGCAGACTCTTGAAGGTGCTGCTTCGTATGAAGGCTCTTTTGAGCCGGATCAGAATGTGGGATATGGTTCTAGAGGAGGTTTCTTACCTGTGTGAGGTTAATGGTAAACCCTTTGGAGTTGAAGACGACTCTGGTTTGTTCGGATTTTCGGAATAGTCTCTCATGTTAGTTCAACTAACGGTGTTGTCCTTCCCCCGCCACATTGAAATGCAATCTGAATAAGGCTTTCTCTCAACTAATGGTGCTGTCCATCCCCCGCCACATGAAATGCAATTTGAAGAAGGCTTTCTCTTGAGAGAGAGTGTAATAGGCATTAATGTTAAAGAAAGTGTCTCTCTCTCTCTCTCTCTCTCTCTCTCTCTCTCTCGGCATTTACGATTCTCACGGTTCTTCTCTCTTTGAGGCAGCTATTCCCAAACATTGTTTCCAAGGGGTTGTATCATCACACATCAACTATCTGTAAGCTATTGTGATATACGATGAGTCGCAGAACTCAATAATGGCTTAAATGCGGCCTAAATGTTGTCACTCACGGTTCTCACAGTCCCTATGCAGCCCATCACGGTCTCATCATGGCCCATCACGGTCCCATCACTATCCCTATGCCTATCATAGTCCCTATGCGGCCTGAATGCTTTGAACGAACCGCAAACTGCACTCACTCGGATGCTCTCTCTCCCTCACACCGCAAAGGATTCCATTTTGACCGCATATGACCGCATTTCAAAGAACCGCAAAGACAACGATTGCGGTCACATAAGGACCGCCACGTAAGGATCGCATTTAGGTCGCACAAGGACCATCGCCGCCTAGATCGGGAAATCATCGTCCGTCAACGACATACTAAATTTTCAAATCATCGGCCACCACCTAGATCGGCCGCCATTGCCCGTCAACGACGGGCACTCATTACTAGTCTATATATATATTTAAACTTATGTACACTTTTGCGCATGTATATGATTGCACCCATGCATCCTCTTCCCCTCACCTATGCATGAGTTTTTTTTAACTAAAAAACTTGGGGAGGAGTATGCATGTATGGAAAAAATTATGCATGTATGAGGAAAGTGCATATCCTCATACATGTGCACATTGTGTGCATTGGGAGGTGTGCCCCACAAAGATTCGTCACCCCTCCCTCCCAATTAATAAATTCAAATATCTTTCTTAACTAAAAATGATGGGAATGGGGATGCATGTATGGGAAAAGTGCATATCCCCATACATTTGCACATTGTGTGCATTGGGGGGTGGGCCCCAAATATCTTTCTCTAAATTCAAATATTTAAAGTTTGAAGTTAAGGTTTTATTTTCTTCACTCACTTCAATGTGTTTTAAACTTTAGCCAATAATTTTTATTAGATGGTTTTCTTATTTATTTTGAATTACCAAAGTTTTACCCATAAATCATGAACATAAAATTTTTCTTGACTAGTTAAAATTGCTTTTTCTTTTTTTTCAATCCTTTAAATCTTTATCGTGACCCACCATTTTCATGAATGTTAATCCACAAGCCCAAACTCACTCTCTTTAATCTCAAAGGATCAAATTTTTTCCAAAGACTCGAATTTTTCCAAAGGATTGAAGGACCCTTTGTACTGTCAAGTCGAATTTTTCAAAAGACTCGAATTTTTCCGAAGACTCGAATTTACAAGTAAGACTCGATTTTATTTTCCAACGACTAGAATTTTCCCGAAGACTCGAATTTTTCCGAAGGCTCGAATTTTTTCAGAAACTCAAATTTTTTCAAAGACTCGAATTTTTGACATTCGAGATGCGAGATGTGCAAGATTGATCATCATCCAAATCATCGGCCGCCACCTAGATCGGCCTCCATTGCCCGTCAACGACGGGCACTCTTTACTAGTCTATATATACATATTTAAACTTATGTACACTTTTGCGCATGTGTATGGGTGCACCCATGCATCCTCCTCCCCTCACCCATGCATGAGCTTTTTCTAACTAAAAAACTTGGGAATGAGGATGCATGTATGGGGAAAAGGATGCATGGCCCTCCTCCTCATGCATGCATCTAAGGGGGCCCACTCCAAATTCAAATTATCCTTTATCAACACACATAGTGTTTTGAAGTGCATGTATATACTTTCATGGTGAAAGGTGTTAAACAAATGAGACTGTCATTATCAAAAATTTGAAGGGTGCTCTAAGGATTTTTTAAATTATCAGGCTTTTCACGGGAAAGGTTGAAATAAAAATGCATTTCTATGAAAGAAAAATCGGCTATGAAGGGTTGGAAAAGCTTCAAAACGAAGGCCTGGTGGGCCTTTCTCTCTCTCTCGCTCTCTCTGCAATTGCACGTAAGCTTGCATGACAGACCTACGTGGTGCATAGCTTAGTTAGCTTGCCACACAAGCCTACGTCAAGCCTATGTGGCAGACTGCAACATGCCTACATGGCAGACATCAAGCTTATGTCATGCCTATGTAACCTGTCACACAAGCCTGGCTTGCCTCATGGCAAGTCCCAAGCCTGTGTGGTTTGTCTCATGACATACCTACGTGGCTTGCCATGTGGCAACTTGTGAGCCCCAACTCTCTCTCTCTCTCTCTCTCTCTCTCTCTCTCTCTCTCTCTCTCTCACTAGGTCCACTCAAGCTTACATGGTAGAGCTTGGTTGACTTGCCACACAAGCCTATGACAAGCCTATGTGGTAGCTTGCGACATGCTTGCATGGCAGACATTAGATCTATGCCATGCCTATGTGGCCTGCCACGCAAGCCTATGGTAGGCCTGCATGGCAACTTTCGAGCCCACCTATATTTTTTTCTCTAAATCCACTCAAACCTACGAGGCAGAGCCCGGTTTGCTTGCCATACAAGCCTATGGTAGGCCTACATGCTTGACACATGGTTGTCACATGACAAACCTTAAGTTTGCATGATTTGCCATGTGGCAGACCTACGTGGCTTGCCCCATGGCAGTGTGCGGGATGGCTTGCCATGTGTCAGCTTTCGAGTCCACCTCTCTATATCTCTCTCTGGGTCCACTCAGGCCTAATATGGTAGAGCTCTGTTGGCTTGCCGCACAAGCCTATGGTAGGCCGACATGGCTTGCCATGTGGCATACCCCAAACTTGCATGATTTGCCATGTGGCAGACCTACTTGGCTTGCCATGTGGCAAACTATGATAGGCTTGCTAGATAGTAGGCCTATGTGGCCTACTACATAGCCTATGGTAGGCCATGTGACAAGCCACACAAGCCTATGGTAGGCCTACATGGCTTCTTGCCACATGGACAGTCCCAAGTCTACATGGTTTTTCACGTGACTTGCCATGTGACAACTTTCGACACCCAATTTTCTCTCTCTCTCTCTCTCTCTCTCTCTCTCTCTCTCTCTCTCTCTCTCTCCATATATATATATATATATATGTCCACTGAGGCCTACGTGACAGAGTCTGGTTGGCTTGCCAAGCAAGCCTATGTTAGAACTACGTGGTTTGCCACGTGGCAAACCCCAAGCTTACATGACTTGCCATGGGGTAGGCTTACATGGCTTGCCATGTGGCAGTCTATGACATGCTTGGTAGATATCAGACCTATGACATGCCTATATGGTCTGCTACTCAAGCCCATCGAGCCAGAAATTGGTCGGATTCCATAAAAAATGGCCAGAACTTCAAATGGGTGGTGTCCACAGGTTTGTGGGCTCGACACAAATCCACAGGTTCATTCACAGCTCAATTCCGACGTTGTGTGAGGGGAATGCACTAAATGGACCACTATCCAACATACATGAGAACTGGTCCAGTGTCGCCGAACAAAGTCCATTTTTTGGATCCTCTGTTCCGTCTTATGCTCCACACCGAGACGAACCTGCAGGACTAAACCAGATTCCAAACGATTCAGTAATCACACACAAACGTGCGTCCGAACCAGAAACCCTATACGCATTCCTGGAATTCTAGGCCCATCAAAATTGGTCGGATTCAGTAAAAAACGGTCAAAACTTCGGATTTTTTTAAGACTCGAATTTTTTCGAAGACTCGAATTTTTCCAAGACTCGAATTTTTTCGAAGACTTGAATTTTTCTAATGACTTGAATTTTTTCAAAGACTCGAATTTTTCCAAAGACTCGAATTTTTTCGAAGGATTGAAGGACCCTTTGTATTGTCAAGTCAAATTTTTCAAAAGACTAGAATTCTTCGAAAGACTCAATTTTATCAAAAGACTTGATTTTATTCCCAATGACTCGATTTTTTTTCGAAAACTCGAATTTTTTTAAAGACTCGAATTTTTCCAAAGACTTAAATTTTTTCAAAGACTCAAATGTTAGATATTTGAGATGCAAGATATGTGAGATTAGCCATGATCCAAATCATCGGCTGCCACCTGGATCAGCCTCCATTGCCCGTCAACGACGGACACTTTTTCCTAGTATATATGTGTGTGTGTGTGTGTGTGTATGTGTGTGTGTCTCTCTCTCTATATATATATATATATATACACACACACACACATATATACTAGTAAAGAGTGCCCGTCGTTGACGGGCAATGGACGACAATCTATGTGGCGGCTTGTGGTCGACACGTGTGGACGATGCTCATAGCGGGCGATTGATGATTGAAGGCGGACAATGGAGGGCAATGGACGGTCGACGGCCGACAAATTGGGTTACGACCGATGGTTTGGGTCGAAGGTCAATGGTTTGGGTCAAAAGTTGTTATTGACAATTAGCCAAAATTTTGGGTGGCGGCCAATGATCGTACAAATATGGTGTGGATTTAGGTGGCCGCCAACGATCTGGGTGACGACCGATGATTTTGATGGTGGTCGATCTCGCATCTCGAATATGTAACATATCTCACACATCTCAGCCATAGTAGGGGTCAAAATGTAACCATGCTCAACAATAGCACAAGGAGTATCTTAATAAAAAGTTGACAGGCGATAGGCGATTTCTATTTGCAAATGTCTGTTAACGGACGACCCACAGTTCAAAGTGAATATGTTGTTCATGCATGTGGTATGTATGTGTGTTTTGTTGGAATTTGATGCCCAGCCTCAATAATGAGCATCCTAAAAGCTATACAAAACCTAGAAAAAGAAGGCTCGAGTTTTTCAAAAGGTCGAAAAATCCATTGTCAGATTTTTTTCGACCCAATGTCTTTGGAAAAATTCGAGTCTTTGGAAAAATTCTACGTTGACAGTACAAAGGGTCAAAAATATACAAAGGGTTGGATTGTACTCTAGGTCGAAAAAATTCCACAGGGTCAAAAATATACAAAATGTCGGAATAAATTTGCCTCTATCCGATCCGATCCAAGGTCAGAAAATCCTTCTTTGCCAAGCTCAATGTTGGGTTAAAAAAATTCGAGTCTTTGAAAAACTTTGAGTCTTTGGAAAAATTTGAATCTTTGGAAAAATTCGAGTCTTTGGAGGAAAAAATTTGAGTCTTAAAAATCCTAGCTCTTTTTTTTTTTTTTTTTTTTTCGGGGAGGGGGGGTGGATTTCTTTCTTGATGGGGACTTTTTTTAGTCTCCGTTTAAAAAAAAAATACAACTTAGTGTATGGGGAGCCAAAAAGCCCCTTCACTTTTTTTGTTTGATGGGGAGTGGGGGTTCACATTTTTAAGGGGTTTACATTCATATTTTTTAACGAGGGGTTTACGTTTTAAAGGGGAGGTGTTTTACATTTAAGAAAATGTGTGTGTGTGTGTGGGGGGGGGGGGGGGGGGGGGGATATATATTGTTATATTTATTTTTTATGGAATGGAGGCACCCCCTTGTTTTATATATCTACACACACATTTTAACCTTCTTAATTTTTTTTAGGAGCATGAAGGGACCTCCCTCCCTCTATGGGTGGTTGGTCAGCCTGTGTATGGAGAGAGAGAGAGAGAGAGAGAGAGAGAGAGAGAGAGAGAGATGTGGGGCCCGTGGGAGGGAGAGAAGGAGGAAAAAGGACTCTAGACTCTATACTTCATACAATATACCTCATCCACAATATGGAGATGTGTATATGTGTGTGTGTGCGCACACACACACACACACACAACAAACACGCTTACACACACATAGGCGCACGCGCACACACACACACACACACACACACACACACACACACACACACACACACACACACACGTGTGTGTTCCAAATCCCCGCCTCGCCCTATTTTTCTCTTTTTATTGTCTCTTTTGCTCCTAATTTAGGAGTTAAATCTAGTGAGTTTGGGCTTGTGGTTAAACATTTCTAAAAATGGCGGGCCAAGATAGGGATTTGAAGAATTGGAAAAAAAAAAAGTTTAAGGTAGTCAAGAAAATTTTTATGCTCATGATTTATGATAAAAACTTTGATAATTTAAAATAAATAAGAAAGCCATGTAATAAAGATTATTGGCTAAAGTTTAATGCACATTGAAGTGTGTAAAGAAAATAAAACCTTAACCTCAAACTTCAATGAATTTAGAGAAAGATATTTGAATTTAGTGAGTAGGAGGGCGGGGGTGGGGAATCTTTTTGAGGCCCACCCCTCAATGCACACAATGTGCAAATGTATGGGGATATGCACTTTTCTCATAAATGCATCCCCTCCTCATCATTTTTAGTTAAGGAAGTGTGTATGCATGGGTGAGGAGAGGAAGATGCATGGGTGCACCCATACACATGCGCACAAATAGTTTTATATATATAGATATGTGTGTGTGTATATATATATATCTATATATATATATATATATATATATACACACACACACACACACACACATATATATACTAGTTGTGAGTGTCCGTCGTTGACGGGCAATGGCGGACGTGTGCACGCATGCTTGTGCGTGTGCGTACGTGCGTGCATGTTGTTAGAATGTGAGTATCTTTTTCTGTAACACTGCCTTGTAAAGCCCTATTCAAACTTCCTCCTCTCTTGAACCGTGGTATATTTGCATAGAAAATCAGAGCATGCTATTCATCAACTTTGCAAACAGTCGCTATGCCAGCCAATCGAGATCCACAGCCAGGTTTTGCAAACAGTAGCTATCCACATGGGATCCACAGAGAGCGGTCTGCAAATCCGCAAGAGAGTTGAGAAAATACCCAACTTCCAAGGATAAAAGAAGATATCCATTCTAACGAGTAAATGTAGTCACATGATAACTTGCTAGTGTATGAGTGTGCAAAGCTTGTTGCTGCCTTGTTTGAATTGCCCTCAATTAACATCGTTAACATCGAGGAACAAAGATCAAACGTTTTTAACATCAAAAAAATATCCTAGATTTTTCCTAGATTTCAGTGTGTCATCTCCATCCCAACTACATGGAACTCTAAAAATTGAAAATCACCTAACAACCAAAGATTCAGAATTGAAAATCACCTCACAACAAAGATTCAACTATAATGGTTTTGGTTGTCAATTTAGTAGTCCCTTTGTACCTCCTTACCATGCATGATCCATGCACTAAACTCAAGAAAATTGACTTTTTGGTATTACTCTTATAGCCAGTGATCAAAACTCCATATCCTTTTTGGTATCAATCCTATGGCCGCTAATCAAAACTCCATAGACTTTATTATGTGTACCATTTTGAGGGATAGTGGTAGCGTTGTTGTATTTATATTATAAATATGCCCCTCACACCAACCTTCTCACTTGTTACACTATCTCGATTCCTATTTTAATCAAGAGTGATTTTAGTAACAAGCTAGGCAAGGGTAGGAATATTTTAAATAATGTTGGCAAAGTTGGAAAAACTACAAGTCCCAACCAAGACTATCATAATACTTATTACCTTACATTTATTCAAGATGAGCACTTACTTGTGTTGTTCTTTCCTTCCGCTCTAAACTCCTACTTGAGCATCTATCATGTTTTAGATTTATTAAAAGTTAGAGTTAGGATGTGTTGGTTTAAGAAAGGTGATCTTCTACTCACTTCTTCTGTTTTTTCAAGCAAAAAGTGTCAAAAGTTCACATAATCTTTTATCTTGGTTGCAGTTGTGGCCCATAATAATTCTCCTACTATGACATAAGCTATTTATTTTCACTACAAAAAAGAAACTGCAAAAGATTTTCCCCAAGATTGGCATACGGAATTTATATTTGATTAAGACCAACCATGTCTCATTAAATGTCACTCTCACCATTGCACTTGATAGAGCCTTGACAACCCCTCGAACTAAACCCAATGTGAATTCCAAAATATTCATTCACTTTTTTGATGTCCTTTGACTTTTCTCTCATGCATTTATTCAAAACTGTTTCCTTTTTTTTCCTCTAAAGTGTTACACTAGTTCTTTATTACTAGAATTCCTACTACAACTAACAAGTGAAAGTGAGGTCGACATTGTCTACATGCCATTGATTGATGAACATTTGTAAATATACGTATTCACAATAACAACATATTGTGACAAATGTTATGTACCATCATCGTACATTGATTCCATTTAATGAATTGCACACTTACATTAGACATCAATGTCATGAGAAAAAATTAATTTTCATGACATTGTAGCTCTCTCAATGGCCATTCAACCTATGGAATCTACGAGATTGATTTCGCCAATTAAAAAGCATCATAAGTGAAATTTATTATTGGTACCCAATCTTTGAGCGATAAAATTTTGTTGTCATGCATAATATGCATGATGCTACCTTTATGAAGCATGTTCTATACATATTAAAATTTTCATACAATAATATTCTTTCCAATATGACTTGTAGATTGCAATAGTAAGTGCCTCCTCTCCAAAAGGGAAAACAGTTATCATGCTCAAACTTTTGTAAATGATTACCATTATAATAAAAAAAAAAGGTTGCAACACAACTTGAGCCAATTGAACATTATTTTGGACCTACAACCACAAGTTATTCTCTCTCTAAACCGGGGGCAAAAGCTTTTGCCCAGTCCCTTGCCATAAAAGCACATAAAAGTTATTCCCATGCCATTAAAGTTACTCAAGTCAAGCCCATATCACGACTTCTAAAATATGTAGAGTTGTGGCTATTAAAGTTACTCCCAAACCATTAAAGGTCTTGCTCTTGTGTCATACTTGTTACCAATGACTGTGAGAGCTCCCTCCACTTTCATTCCATACTAGATATAAAAAGACTTCTAAATACATTGATGAGCAATTTCTCGACGTGAATTTAAATCATTGCACATCTTAAATCCAATCAAAAATGAACATGGAGAGAAAAGACATTGTAACCAACTTTCCTTGTCAATGATCTATTAGAGCCTATAGTCATGACAATAGGCTTATAAAAGTCCATTTGGTGAAAATTGTGAACCCACACCATTCGCAAGGTAAGCATGTTAGACTCTGCTAATACTATGGAATCAGCCATGTTTCTCCCACTAATTCGTCCATGATTTGCAGTTGTTTGAAAAACACTTTAATTTCCAGTTTATTTTGAACTTTTAGGTGATTTTGCCTATACCTTAGTACATTTTGCTTGTATAAGTGCCATCTTGCAGTTTTACGAAAAACATCGATTCATAATGCAACAAACATTAACCATCCAATCCAAAGAGTTTTATGAGCCAAGGAGAAACATGCATGTCTAAGTAGAGATGAAAGGAAAGGAATATAGAGTGACTAAGAATCTCTCGGGTCATTCTATGATTCCACATGGGAACAGTCAAAATAAAACACATAGCCTCAGTAAAGACATTGTTGCTACAAAAATTGCCCGTCAATAACTGATTTAAGAAATTGTGGCTTCCCTAAGATATGCTGTTCAAGATTTCCTCCTAAAAAAATAGTTAGATTCCTGTAGGTCGTCTTAGATGCAAAAACTCAAGGTTCTATTCTTCTCATCAAATTGTTAATGACTTGCATTCGGATTGAGAGCCCCATTAGATTAAGTGCAACTCAGAGACACATTACTCCAAAATTCCGTGGAGTAGAGGAGCTGTTTTTTTCCCGTATGTCCTTACAATGGGCACAAGCAGAATTTAACTCCAAAACCTTGGGTCTAAAAAAGATTATGTCCATTACTAGGCCAAAATACAGAATGAATTTTATTCAGTGATATAAAATCACATTCTTCCCAAAAACATGTACAAGGTATGCAATTTGTACCCAAGCAAGAAATAGACAGCTTTATATAGTATACAATTCATTAAATAGCAAGAAATCATGGACTTTGTCACTTGTCACAATCACTCATTTCTATTAAAATACAGCACATGAATAAACAGAAAACAAATTCAATGTGCATCCTATGCCAAACTTACATGTTCGATTGTGATATACTGATAACATATGTTAATATTGTGGAAGTAAAATACTTTTTGCATACTAGCTTCTAAAACTCACCTCCTTTTTCAAAACAGCTTAGTATTCAATTTCTGCAATTGAACATTCTGTTTCCGCTTGCTTTTTATTCAAACACTGCAAATAGGAGACCATTGCAGATTCTTGATGTACATTCCATAATTGTCCAAATCATAATTAGAGATCTCTTGATTCATATCAAGAGCCTAATAGGATCTGGATAATTAGGGAGGAAAGTCTTGTCAAATACGTTAGTGTTAGTCTATAAAAAACTTCCGGTCGAAAAAAATTCTAGGACTTTATAGAAGCTGGAGTACATTCTCGCATTAATTAACCTCTTAAGCTCATTCTGGATGTTAAGTTCAGGGTATCAACTTCATTTTTACAAACCTAGAATTGTATATATTAGAATGCAATTGATTATGTGATGGACGAGAAAACAAAAATCTGAGCATCAATCAGACATGTAGCTGGATTGTGTTTTACACTACGATGGGAATGTTTTGACAATAAGAAAACAATCTGCAAATTCCATACTTGGCCGACACATAAGCAAAAGCGTCTTCGTTCATTATCGTAAATAGTATTACCGATGAATTGAGAAGAACATTGACTGACCTATTTCAACAAATCAAGTGAGGCTATATGCAAATTTATAAAAGGCAACCCAAAAGTTACTCCACTGAAAGGAGGAAACAAATATCTTCCCTCCCCGATTTTCCCCAATGTGAATCCATCCATTCATCCAGAGTGGTATTAGACTTAGCTTGGACTGAGGCAGAAATTATCTAAAACATAAGAAATTTAAACCACAAATACTAACTCTTAGCAAAGTAGTTTTACACAAAACGTAAAGGCCACTAACTCCTCAAGCACTCTACCAAAATGAGTGAACTCAAAGTGTTAAACTCATCACGTTCCCAAAAGGATAGATGGGAGGCCAATTTTGATGGAATTTCATAACTAGAGATTAGCAAAATTGTTTTATGGAAATTTAATGACAAGAATCATCGGCAAGCACCGAAGCCCTTGTGAGAAAGGCTCATCCATCTCGCAGAAAATAGTAAAAAACTATGTGGATGTGCTACTTGCTGCCTTGTGCTTCATAGAATGTGTTTACGACTCCATAGGTGTAAACAACATTAAATATTGAAGTAACTGGTTTACAATAACAACCCGACCAATTTTCAAGCGCTTAAGCAATCAGAGATCATCCTCTACCCCTTCCTCTAAATCCTCCACCACGACCACCAAAGCCACCACGGCCACCACCAAAACCTCTCCCACCACCCCTTCCACGAAACCCACCTCCACCTCGGCCCCCACGGCCTCCTCCACGCCCACCTCTTCCTGTATTATAGATTCAAATAAGCATTCCAGCAACAAACTCTACCAATGACAAAGAAAGACAATTGCAAAGGAGCTAAGCCATTTGAAGCTGCCACTTACCACCACGACCCCCGCCACGTCCTCCACCACCTTGCAGTCCACCTTGTCCTCTGCAAAATAAAAATCAGCCAGAGCTTTTCTCAATGACTGCAATATCTCAACCCATTTTACTGGTTTACAAAACACATGACATGCAAGTAGAATAAATTGAGTGCAGAACTCAAAGAAACATTCACAACCAATATATTACAAAGTTACATATCACCACTGACTCCTTACAATGTTGATAGTCCTACTCAAAGTAATATCAAATCTAAAGGGAGTTCTTACTTTGGCTGAGGTAGAAACCGTTGCAAGGGTAAAAGCTTGTTTGGATCTATATAAAACTTGTCCCCACATTGGTAGGAAGTTGCAATGATTCCTTCTTGCATTTTAACAGAAAAGTACTGCAAAACAATAAGATGCTCCAGTTATCTCCAGTCCAAAAGATTCCATCAGTTATAACAGAATCGAACATCTTTGAAGGTTCAATATGCTGTAACTAACCGTTTACAAAAGTAAAAGAAGGAATCCCACACGTTTGCTTTGCAAATTCTCATCCTCTCCAGCCAAAAAACAGTGATGAGGATTGCTTACTGCTTCATTAATAGGACCAAAAATTTCCTCCACTTTGCCAATCTGTGTCTTGTTCTCCAAGAAAATGGGTGCATTGAAATAGGGAATCTTCTCGTTTGTCAGCTTCACAACTGCCTCTCCTTCACATGCATGCGAAAAGACTGAAACCTCTGTAGAAGCAAAAAAATATATGTTATTATTTGTTAGGAATCAGGACCAGGTGATTGTAGTTTTGCATGACAAAAATAAGTTCGTATCCTCTAGACGTTAACCAGCAGCTATCTTCTTGCTGTACGTAGATGTAGCAGAGAATTTTGAATATTTACCATAGTTGCACGAACCACGGTTCGGACCTCGAACCGCGGTTCACACCGTTCGGAGCCGGTTTGAACCGGAAAAAAAAAAACTCCAAAAAAGCCAAAAAAACGTTTTGGATTTTTTTTCCCGGTTCGAACCGGTCAAATCGGCCCAATTCAAATCGGCTTGTAACCTTGTTTTTGATGATGGTTTCACACAAGTTTATAAATGCTAAATTGGTGTAGAAACTCAAGGCGGCCACCGCACCAAGTAGTCACTTGTATGTGGTGAAAATGGCGTTGGGGGAAGATTGGCAAGCTTGGGACCAGCTTGTTTCTTAGTTGCCGCTTAGAATTCAAGATTATGTTGAACTGCTGGATTTTCATATTATGAATTTAAATAGCGTAGACATAATCTTAGGAAAGGAGTGGTTTTAATCCAAAAATGAGTCCTTAAGAAAGGACTATGAAACTCATAGTATAACCTTTTGCATTATGGCTCATTTGTTGAACTAAAAGGTGATGTAAATAGGCCTTTTGATCTTGTTGTTTCTGCTTTAGAAGTTGTCGAATATTTGAAAGACTATAAAAACAAAGTTTATCTTTGCTTTCTTATAGATGAAGTCTATGTGGATGACCATGAAGTTCAGAGTCTAAATACTGATTTATCGCATTTGCCTTTGTATATGCCTATAAATAATACCCACGTTGCTGAGTTAGATAGTGGAGTCCTTCTTGGGATTCACAAAGTTCCTTGCCAGGAGCAATTGGCTTATCTTCAGATGGTTCTACCTCTTTTTACATACAGAGCTTTTGGTTAGTAAAAGGATGGCGGCACATGGTTGTGTGGCGATTTTAAAAAGTTAAATGACTTAACCATCAAGAATAGATATCCCTTACCTAGGATGGATGATCTAATGGATTGTCTAAATGGAGCTAAGTATTTCTCCAAGATTGACCTTAGATCAGGATACCATCAGATAAGGATTAGGAACGAGGATGTTCCTAAGACTAGATTTCGATCCAGGTACTGCCAATACAAGTTTTTAGTTTTACCCTTTGGACTCACGAATGTGTCTGCCACTTTCCAGCAGATGATGAACGATATCCTTTGTCCATATCTGGGAAAGTTTGTCGTGGTGTATTTGGACGACATATTGATTTATAGTCGGACCCTTGAGGAGTATGAAGAGCATCTTCGTATTGTCTTAGATCTTCTAAGGCAAGAAAAGCTCTACGCTAAGGAGTCGAAATGAGAGTTCTTTCAAACTAAACTCAAATACGTGGGCCATGTCATATTTGATAAAGGTATTCAAATCGATTATAATAAGGTCCGTAAGGTCAGATAAAAAAACAATTAAAAAAAGAACAGTCACAACTTGGCGTCCAACGATTAAAGCGACAATTCTCACAACTAGTGTCATCCATAGAATTAATGAACCGTCCACGGTTCATCACATTTCTGAGAACCGTATGGTTCACAAAAAATTGTGAACCGTACAGTTAATTAATTAAATACTTTTATTTTTGTTTCCCACCCCCAAAAATAGGCCAAAAAAACGCCAAAAAAAATCTATGACATCTGTAAATCTGGTTCAATCTGTGAAATCATTTGTGAAATCAGAGAACCATTTGTGAAATATGTGTGAAATCTTGTTCAATCTGTGAAATCATTTGTGAAATCCAATCCAAAAATCTATGAAATCTGGTTCAATGTGTGAAATCGTTTGTGAAATCAAAGGACCATGTGTGAAATCTGTGAAATTTATGATGAGGACCAAAAATGCCTTGGGAGGGGTTTTGGGGGGAAATTGGGAAAAAAATAAATAATTAATTAATTAACTACAGGAACCGTACCACGGTGGTACGGTTCCCAGGACCACGGTTCTGAGAACCGTGGGTTCTATGGTGCCATCCAAATCAACAAAATAAATATTAAATTATCTGGCGCCTTAAAAGATTTAAGTTGTCCGCCCGATTTCTTTTGCTTCTTCTTCAGGTAATCTTTTGACAGAGGCCCCTTATCCATGCAGGAGAAGCACAACTCACCGGTTGTCGCCTTGTCATAGTCCGCGCGATCCAACCTGATGCGCTTTTTTCCCACCCTAGGGACCGATGTCCGTCTTGCCTTTGCCTCGCTTCTGAAAAACTTCTTTTCCTTTTGCTCAACCTTGGGCATACTTTGCGAATAGCATCCTCAATTGTCTGCGGTTGGTTACGCCGCACTTCTAGTTGAAATTCCTTTGGAAGCCCCAAAATAAAGTGTAACTTTATTAAAACAGAGTCAATTCGCTCCTGGAACTCCTATATGTAGGCATCTAACGGCCTACTACCCATCTGCAAGGTGGCAAAACGCCGCCAGTGCTCAAAATCATCTAGGACTTGCAGAAAAGCCGTTTTAAAGGCTTTCTGAAATGCATCCCACGTGGAAGGGGACCAGCCCTTTCCTTCAGATCCTGCCACGACTTTCCGCATAAGAACATGAGGGCAGACACGATCTTTGTACTATCAGGCGGGTCGTGCATGGAAAAATGACTTCCACAAATCGAGCCACGATAGTACAACATCAGGATGTTGATCCTTCTTTTCACCCAAAAGGAATTCCGGATTGAACATGGGATAAAGGACGGCAAACCGCAAGTGCGTTGAAGAACACCACTCTTGCTTGGCCACGATATGCCTAGATTGCATTTCTAGGATTTGGTTTTGGAGAGAATTCAAGGCATGTAAAAGTTGTGCGATATCAAGATCAAGAGGAGGAGATGGTGAAGATGGACCCTCACTAACAAGGTCCATGGCGCACTAAGGGGGGCTCGAAAGAAAAGTTGGCAAGAGTTTGGTTACAAAATGGCCTGGAGAACTTGAGAACTCAACTCAAGGAGACTAAGCCAAACAAGCTCCTCAATGATGAGTGGAGCCTTTACCCCCCACCTACACCCTTTTCCTTCCCTTTTTGCCTTGTTGGGTGGCGGGCCTTATAGACGCCACCTAGCAAGCACATGGCCCAAAAAACAAGTGTCAACCCCTTATGGGAACCTTGGGTCGAAACCATCGACATGTGTCAGTTGTGCACACTGACGTGGGTCCATAACAAAGGGTCACCTCGCGCCATTGACACGTGGCACCCAAAAGACCTATAGCTCCAGACTAGCGTTCTGTCCCATAAATGAGACCGTCACCTCAGGTAACATGTTGCGTGCCCTTATGGGTACGTAACAGGCTCCCTCTCTATCAACACTTTGTAACAACTCCTACCTACCAATGATTTCCTTTGAATATTGATAGATTTACACACTTGATCTTGTCAAACCACTAGCATTCACACTACATTAAAAGATAGAAATACTAGTAGCAACAAAGTTCATGATAGGTCGCCTACGTGTGTCTGACCAACCATCAGCGATCGTGCACCCATATTTTGCCCACTTATCCTTTACCATTTGCTACTCCCTCGTAAGCAATTTTGTCTCCTCTCGCAGCTCTTTCACCTTGATATCCTCAAAAGAAGGAGCTTTCACTATACCACCACCTCTCCTGCAGTTCTCAGCATATCCTGAAAGTATCTGCTCTTTACTGCAAGGAATCGAATTGGCATACATAAATTTCAATTCGATGTTTGTTTTTCTTTTCTAAGGTCCATGCAAATTCAAATCACCACTATCTGCACCTCAACCTCTCTTACGTGTAGGCCCTATAGAAGCATCCACGGATGGAATGTGCTCCATCTCACGAACTTGATCCTCATTGCTACTGACATCTGGATGCTGCAATCTCATTTCTGAATATGCTTGCACCACATTGAAGGTGCTTTCTCACATTTATCCACTCCACATCCCAATGCCCCACGCAAATGTGGCAGAATTTGTTAAGGTCCCCCTTGATAACGATGTTCACAATAATGGCATTTCATTCGTTTCATGCCTCCACCTTGCTTACCAGCGTCCCCAATGATCACAACATGCTCCCACACATTAGACTTTGGCTTTAGGCATCGGCATCTTGAAAATTGATAAAATTGTAAGCTTAAGGTCTAAAAATTGTGGAAAAAACCCAAAACCTGCAACTGTTCTTCACAAGAAATATGGCCAAGCAGATGGGGGTGTGAATAGCTAGGATGGGGCAGTCTAGAGAGTAGAAGACTGCCTCCAAGTCTCACTGGAACCGATCAATGACCAAAAAAGACTGATCGATTCTTTGAAGTGGCCTCAAAACCTGTTTTTTTGCACACACTGCTTGTGTCACGTAAACCAAGCTTAACTCTGATCTGATGCTTTCCATCACTCCAACATAGTCCAAAACCCCTGCGTACAAGCACAAAAAAATATTGGCAAAGTCGGAAAGGAGAGGGAGATTCGATCAATCACATGAAATGGAGGAGGCTGCACTTTTTCTCCACAATGAACGAGCAGTTACTTAAGGAGTTATGAGGGCTGGTCCGACTCTCGAGCTGTCTCAGCCTGGTGGTAGGTCATTTTTTAGGTAGATGGGCCCTAGAATTTTTTTAATTAGTCACTAGGTTATTTGGACCCATTTGGAGGGCTAGGGACCAAAGAAAATTAGAAGCAAATGCCCGCGTTTCAAACGTGGGCATTTCAAACGCATTTGAATCAGCATTCAAACACGTTTGAATAGAACTATGCCCATAAGGCAAAGAAATTCCTCTTAAAGTCATCAGCAATACAATGTATAAATAGTTAACATGCATACTTTATAGCCATATGGTTACAATCACAATTCTACATTCTTACATGAAGATCTTCATTTTCTGTTGTCCAGTGCTTTCCTACTGCAAAGACTGCTTCAAAATTACTTGGATCATCTACTATTTCAACCAACTTTGGGGCTTTATACTTCTTCATTGAATTCTTGAATTCTTCACAAGTTTATCATTCCAATTTCCAAACACAAACATAACGAATAGCTATTGCAATATTACCTCTGAATTTTTCATCCATTGCTAGTAAATAGTTTTGCTTCTTCAAAGGACTTCTTCATTATCACTCAAACAGTTTCACTTTAAAACGCAAGAAAGCTAATATGTTCCATCTTGTTTTCCACACTCTCCAAGATCATTCTTGTCTTCATACGCATCACAAGTCAGAAGCTTTGATTTTACTTCACATACATAATCAAAGATGTTCACAAAGGGTTCACTCTCATCATCATATACACCATACTTGGGAAGTAACATAGGATAATCGTTTTCAACATTTATGGATTCATCCATAAGATTTTCTTAATTGTCACGCATTTCAGTCTCAAATGAGACACAAAATCTGAAAATTTTCAGATTCTCCTTTCATGGGCTGAAGGGCATTACCTCCAAATACCTCACTTAGGTACTTAAGAGGATAATGATCAACTTCAATTTCCTCATTATAAGCGCATAACCATGAGCAGGTATTCTTGTTTTTGTTGCCTTTCTTCCACAAAGTTTGGTGACAAATTTTCTTCAAATTGTCTTGGAATTGTTCTTGAAACCTTCCCACATTCTCTGCTCTTTCCTCTCACTCCCTATGCATATTGTTTGATTCACATTCAACTTCTATGCGACCAAGCCTACCGTGATTATACCAGTTTCATTCTCTTGAATATACATTCATTCATAGCAACCCGGCTTTCCACAATGAAAGCAAGTTCCCATTCCTTGACGTCCATCAATTGAAGCACTTTCTTGCTGTGGTGCTATTTGTGACGTTCCTTCCTCTACCTCTTACTCTTACTGAAGATGACTTCACCGCACACGCTTGATCCACTACATTGCCACCAGAACCGTTTACACTAGTTGTTAGCTCTTTTTGAAGTGGACTCCGGAAATTTCATCAAAGAAGAGTGTTCTCTTATACTAGGGAACTACGCTTGGACTTTCGTGCTCACTATGGTTGGCCCATTTGTGAAGTTCCTTCCTCTACCACTTCCTCTTGGTGAGAATGAAGGTGCAACTGACAGACTAAAGGGGCCAAACAATGGAGGCATTAAGCAAGATGCCAAAGGCAACACAGCCAGGGGAGAGTAGGAAGAAGAACTGGAAAAGCATATCTAAAAAATCCTCACCTAGATGAAATCTAACATGAGTTAGGCTGGCGCCCCACCTACCCTTAGCTCTATTAAGTTAGCAATTAGTTAACAGATCATGTTAATGCTAAATGATGCATTGCTGTCCCACTTGCACAGTGCAGTTAGAGCTAGCAGTTAGTACTACCCTAACAAAAGCCGAGGCCCATTCAGCTGTCATTTATTCTTTGGCAGCGAAGGTTGTTTTTCTGAAAACTGATGGCATTGATGCTGCTCTAGGAACTGGAAGTGCTGCTGCCATTCCACACTGCTACTGCGCTGGATCTGCAAGAATGTGCTGCTGTGCTATGCTGCTACTGTTGGAGTAGGTCGCTGCTGTAGGAAATCACTAAAGCCTGATGTGAAGACTCTCTTGAGGTGCGATGGTGGCTGTAGGAGAGAGCCATGGTGAAGGCTGACATGTGTGCTCACTTTACTAGCATTGATGAGAAGTAAATACTGCGTACGCTTCAATTACAGTTACGTTATCTCTAACTGAGAGAGATAATTGTAGGTAGCGCACAGGCCTTACTCTCCCAAACTGGCTTTACACTTGAAAAAATTAACCAGAAAAACTGGCTTTACACTTGAAAAAATTAACCAGAACTGAGGTTAAGGACCGAGATTTTAGGTATTTGTTAAACGAACCAAAAGCAAATCATAAACTGCCTGCAATGAGGAAACAGCGAAACTGAAATATACAAGACAAACCGCTCATTCACTAAATTGCATGTGCAATTTAAAGCATGATCCTGAGCTTGAATCAAGCTCAATATAGTTGTGAACAAAAACAGAAAAAACAGAAGAAGGTAAAAACAATGTGATTCTGAATCTTTGGTTTCTTACGAGTAGAATGAAAGGAAGGGTACCTATCACTTCCTCTGGAGGGCCTTCGTCACGGTAACCTCCACCGCCTCGCCCGCCAAACCCACCTCTGAATCCGCCGCCACCACGGCCGCCAAACCCACCACCACCCCTGCCTCTAAAACCCCCTCCTCCCCGAGGCGGCCTCATCTTCCCTTCCTTTCTAGCTCCCGCTCTCTCGCTCTGTGTGTGTCTCTCTCTCTCAATCAACCAGAAGGGAGGGAGAGCAAAGCGATCTTAGTGTATCATCATATTACCGCTTCCTTCCCTCCTTCCTTCCTTCCTTCATTCGTTCGTTCATAAAAAGTGCTGCTGCTGTAGCTGTTGGTTGGAAGGATTAAAGCACGCCCGCTTTCTAGGGTTCAGGGTTTTAGTTTTTTTTTTTTTTTTGGGGTCTTGTATGCCTCTTCCCCACAAGAAAAGGGGAACATAAAAGGATTCTTAGCCACCTCACCATTAAACGAAAGAGGAGTTTGTCCATCGTAATTGGCATGAGGAGTGATAGAGGACCGATGTCCCATTTTCATAGGCTCTAAAAAGTTGTGTTCAGAGGCATAGCGCAGGGGTGAAGGGTTGAATGGCCAATTACACCCGGTAGCAGGCCGTGAGCAGGCCTGCTACCATGTAAAAGCAGCCTTCAACGCACTTCGCCGCAGGGCAGCTCATTGCGTGAAGGCTGCTTGTTACAGAGGGTAGCGGGCCTGCTCACGCCCGCTACCTGGTTCATAGCGCGCTATATGGGGTAGTTGTTGACTGCGACGACTGACAAAGCACATGCTCGAATCCCAACAGCTACGTAGTTATCTTAGGAGCATGCTTCTTACTTGGTGTTGTCAGGTTGTGTAGGTTGTGTATAACTACTAGTTGCGTAACTTTGTATAAAAAAATAAAACAAAAAAGAGTTTAGGGTTTAGTTGGAAGAGGATTAGAATCAATAAATCCCCTAGACTCAACACATTAAGATTTGTTGTTTCCCAATTTAGCCTTTGTTGGCCTTGCCTTGCAAAGGCAATATTATGTGTTGAAGTCAGTCAATTGAGTTCATGCAAACATTAACATTAAAGACAAAGTCCTAAATTATAAGAGTATATGCACACAAAAAGCCTTGTCACGATATTAATAGGGAGATGCGCAAATGGTATTTTCCAAATGCAAGATAAGGTGCATCCCATTCACAAAACATGCAATAGGGTCGAATACAGAAGCATGTGTGGTTGACTACGACTGGCTAAGCGTGGGCTCGATTTCCAATTGTTGCGAAGTGACATCTTAGGGGCTTGTCCCTCATATGGCGTTGCCCAAATAATGTTGCTAGGTTGTGTATATGTTGTATATAGTCGACCATTGGTTGCTTAACACATTGCAAAAATAATAATAATAATAACCTACATTAGGTACAAGTTGTCTAAGCAACATAACTACTATTTGCTATTAACATGGGAATTGATAGCTATTGTCTTCCAACTTGGCAACTCCAACTACCATGAATGCTTCTTGGTTTCCATGGGAAGGCTCGAACCTGGGACCAAAGAAACTTTGGATGCCAAGCTAACCAGTTGAGCCAACCCCGTTGGGTTCAACTACCATGAATGGCACATGCATTAAGTGCAACAAACAGAAAAATAGTTGCATGTCACAAAAAACCAAAGCGTAGAGTATATATGAGACAGAAATCGTGTCTCACGTTTTCAACACGATTATTAGATAGGTAAAATAGATACAAGGTACCTATTAGTTCTGTGATTGTATAGAAATTTTCACAAATTTGTTGAAATAAAAAAAAAAATAGAGAATGATCGTGAACCATATTAGAAATAATGCGGAAATAAGAGAGAGCTAGTAAGCGACATTCATACATTAAGATGTTTGGAATGATCCTTGAAAAGTATTTTGTTCAATAACAAAACTGCAATATCACACTAATATTCAAGTGTTGCATGAACTTCTTAGAACTGTTCGGGGACTGATAATATTGTATTGAGACAATCGAAACTATTATGCAAACACTCGATGTTGTTCACTATGTCTCTACATGCACTATTCTCATTCATTTTATGCTCTTCCTCTAATTCTATACATGTATATATATAGAACAAACTATGTATCTAGTACTTCTATCAAAAAACAATTGTATTTAGACCATTGTAACATCAATACTAACAGTCTATTTATGGTGACAACAAGTGATCTTCACCCTCATTGTTCAAATCCAAGATGGTGGTAATTGATTCAAATTTCTCCTTGAAGCAAACAAATATTTGAAGATAAGATGTCAAGGAGAACATGCCAACAATGGAATTAAGTGATAATATCATGCCATCATCTCTAAAAAATCATGGTCATGATACTCCACATGCCTCTCAAGCAAATGATGGTGATATGGTTTGTGGATTAGAAGGCACAACAGGTGATGAACTATAGCATGATGTGTCATCATCTGATGACTCCACACTGCACACATCTTCTTGCTCATCTTTGCCATCACCATCACCATTAACTAATGAAAATTTATGTATTGATAGTGAATTTGTAAGAGATGGGTGGATAAAGTCATAAATAGACTTGTTCAGTATGGTGAATATGCCACATGATGCGATGTAATACTAGATTCATGAATCTTATTCATACATATATGTATTGCAAATAACCATATTGATTGATCATCGGTTCAAATTTTACCATGGCAAAGTTGTTGCATGATGCATGCACAAATGATGTGAAAATCGATTCATGATTTTTACCTACATGTATAAACCACACTCACGCTTCTAGTATATATTGATTAATGGGCTTGCTTTATTTATAAGATAGCATGGTTGATTTAATTGTGAAACCATATTTGTTTGAATGTGCATCCATAATCCTGTTCAATCAAGCAATCTATATATGGCCTATACATTTTGATCCGTATTTACCAAGTCACACATCAATGTCCTAATACTATCACATCTATAATTCAATACATAGCACCATATATTACTTGATTTGATTGATCCATCTACCAATAACTATTACTACCTACCTTCCTCTAGATGTAATCATGTGTATAATGTATATTTTTATACATGGAAGTAGCGATGATATTATCCTTGATATTTTTGCCATTATTTCCTATGATCACCATTGAACGAGCCTCAACCCATTTTTGTGGAAAATACCAATCTCAACAGTCGTTGCATCTATCAATGTCCGTGTTTATTTTCAAAGCCCCCCATAGATTTTTTTGCCTATTTTCCAAAAAAAAAGGTCGAAAAATAGCCATTGTGGATCAACCAAGATCTAATAAGATATGATTGCAATCTCCACTCAAAACACAAATAAGGAACTAGAACTGATCAAATCCAAATAAAGTAAATTACAATATGGTCTAATGCTTCATAAACACTCTATAATTGGTTTAAAGACAATCTTTCAATACAAATGAAAGATCATCCAAGATATAGAAAAAATGACTATAACTACTTCTAATCACTTCACGTTACTTGACCAAAACATGTGCAATGTAGTCAAACTTGATACAAACACTAACATGGAAAATCTCTAATCGTACCACTTTGTATGAGAGAAAAATACAAAAATTCTATAGAAGAACAAAATAGGGGGTGGATCGATCACCTTGTCTTCCAATATACCTATCCATGAAGATGAATATACACAAACTTTGCTTTGGTGTAATACCAAAATACACTTGGCTTTTAAAATAGATCAACCTTTATGACTCACATACACTTGCATAAATGACTTCAAAATGGTCTTTAATAATCCTATATAAAGCTCTAATACCATGTAAAATTTTTACCCAAGATTGGCTATGAATATGATTGATCACATACATCCAAGCTTAGCAAGCTACAAATCTACGATTGTCTAAATGAAGGCTATAACAACATCTACATATGACCAATCAGGGCTGAGCGAGATTTCTTTACCTGATCAAATTTTGGATACACCAATCACATTCCTAGTGAATATGATGAATGTGGCATGGATATCAACTGACCCAATCTCTAATCCTATTGAAGATAAATGCATTCATGTCATTCATGCCTTACCTTATGATGAAAATGCAGAACTTACTGATGAGAAAATTTTAAATCATATGTATCCTACAAGATTTGGAGTTCGCACGATTTCTGATGAACCGACAATAAAACCGCCAAAAGCAGTTGTATTGAAGGAGGGAAAGAATACAGGACCAATGACAAAAACAAGCTAAGCAACATTATAACACGGTCCTGAAATGGGAAAGTTCATCACGAAAAGCAGTTTTGACTGCTGATCATAAAAATGTACTGCCTTTATTGGATAAAGGTAAAGGGAAGATCAAGGATGACTCTTCAAGTCAAAACTCTCACAAGACATCACCTTCTAGGAAGTCGTCATCTTCGAAGAAGACTTCATCTTCTAGAAAGTCATCACCTCCTAGAATGATTCCTTCCAAGAAAGCTAAACGAAGATCCAAGGACAATCCTTTTGAAAAAGAACATTCAGACAACATGACATGCCGAATCATTTCAAACACTACACATTGGATGATATTGTTATTATGTTACCAAAAGCTCATCGTGAACCTGAGGTGCAAGTGCCAGAAACACAAGAGGTTTATGATGGACCAGCTAGAACTTAGCTGATGAATCTTGCTGAACCAGAAGAACCAAAGAAGATTGTTCAAGTTGGATCACAACCTACCCTAGAACAATTTCAAGCGTTAAGGAAGTTGTTGATTAAGTATCAAGGTTGTTTGCTTGGACATACAAGGATCTAAAAGGGATTCCGACATCAGTAATTGAGCATACAATACCTTGATACCTGATGCAGTTCCAAAAGTGACAAGATTCTATCATTGTAATCTGATTGTTACTGATCTTATCAAGGAGTTATAAATATTTCTCAAACAGAGTATATTTACGAAATTGAGCATATTGAATGGGTTTGGCAGAATGGAAAGATGAGAATTTGCGTGAATCTCACTCTCAGAACATAATTTGATGCACTCTCCTCACTTCTTTGAAAACTCTAAAAACTCTGATTTCTAAGAGAGTATTCTAGAAGTGTTCTTAGCTTCATAGATTGACTTAAGTGCATCCCAAGCTTCTTTATCAGTGGTGCAAGATCCTATATTTCTCTTAGAATCTCATTAGAGACATTCATTTTAATGAAGTGTAGAGCCATTCTAGCTCTCTTCCTATACTTTGGTATTTCAAGCTATGCTTGAGGCTCCTCCTCAATACCAAGTACTATGTCCATAACATCCTGGAGTATAAGAATAGACTCCATCCTTACCTTCCATATTGAATAATTGGAGGTACTTAGTCTTTCACTTGCTTCTAGGAGATATCCTCCCACAGATGCCATAATTGTGAAGATTATTCTTGTTATTGGACAATTATATGTTTGAGCTTGTTCCAAACAGACTTGATATTGCTACTCTCTTTCACTATAGAAATTTTCAAGAGTGTGCTACCAATCCTATGTTAAAAACTTGCAATTGTATTTGAGATAGATCTCAAATATTCCACAAAACAAAATAATCTAGATCAGTCTCTCAAAATGGATTGAGAAACATAGACAAGTTTTGATTATGCTTTTGGCACGTGTGAGATGCTACAACACTAATGATTCAAAGAAGGCTCAAAAGTATTTAATAACACCAAATTTTGTCTTGATCTTCAGTTTCTTGTGTTAAATACTCAAAACATTGGATTATGAATCAAGCTAAATTGGATCAAATCAAAAAGTGGTCAGTTGGATTTTGGACCTCTCCCTACTCTCTTTAAGAGCTTATAACTCTTGATAGGCACAATAGATTGATTTGAGATCAATTGCAATGGAAAGTAAACTTTATAAGCTTTCCATCAAACATCAATATCTTTGGACCAATTATGAAGGAAATAAAGAGGTCTGAAAATCTTTGATTTTCACACGTGCGAAATTCCAGAATTATGTACAATGTCGATTCTGCTCTGAAAATCTAGTTTCTATCCTCTTTGATCCAAACACTTTTCAAGAAAAGGTAAAGAAAAGTGATAAACAGCTTATTTGCTTGAATTGGGCTCACAAATTCTTGCACAAACAGAGATAATAGCATGCAAAGCTTCATTTGGCTCTGATACCATGATAAAATTCCAGCAAGCTCACACTTGTGGTTAATGATCCTCAAGTGTGAATGATCTTGTTAAGCTTTGTGTTTAGCACATATTTGATTCTAGAATGAATGCCAAGATCTAGTACAAGATTTTATGGCTAAATCACAATCTAGCATGCTAAGAATCAAAGAATGATTGCTTTGAAAAACAAGAGAGAAGAAGTACAAGAATTTAATGCATTAGCATAAGCCTCTACTCGAGTTAGAGAGAGAAAGAGAGAGCAAAATTCAAGCAAACAATGGTGTAGATCTAAAATGACATGAAATAGTTTCAAAGCTTGGTTCTTCATAAAAAATTATGAGAGAGTCTACACATATTTATGGAGTTTGGAGTAGGTCGAGATAGAACCATCTCCATCCAACTTTTTTTTTTTTTTGGAAAACTAGAGAATTAGTGACATTTGTCACTTTACATGCATGCATTTCTACCTACTTTTACCAAGTGTCAAATTCTCAACTAGAATTGTACAAATCATCATGCATGTGTCCAATTCACATTGTGCATGCCTTGCATATCACTATGGATCACTTACAACCATTGCATGTGATATGCCACGAGTTTCTACAAGCCTATTATTGATATTTCTATGTCTACATTCTATGTGCAAGTTGTATATTACCAACTAGACTTGAAGAACCCACGTAGCTTGAGTTTCTTCTAGGCCAAATTTGGCATTTACAATATGAAACAACATATACACATGGAAAGAACTTTGTCAAAAGGCTAAAGTCAAGATAGATGATTTTTCATTTTTCAACACTCGTCCAATAAAATATTCTTCTCAACAACACCATTATCAGATTGGGGCTTACACTCATCAAATTCATTGTACTCGCACAGACAATCAAGCAGATTACTAGCCTTGCGGGGCTTGGATTAGAATTCATAAAAAATTTCTCCAATATCACTAGTCGTTTGATCAACCTATCAGGAGGGTGCAGCCTGCTGAGCATAAGTTTGATTGCAATACTTGGAGCGTAAATTATCACACTTCTCTGTGTCAAATAATGGCAAAATTTACAAATGCCAAAACGAATAGCCAAGCATACACGTTCACCATAGTTGTACTTAGTCTCAGCATCTTTCAGCTTAACTCCAAAAAATGCTATAGGATGTATAAGTCTAGGTTGACCTATTTGAAATAAACACAATCAATGGCTAGCGCTACTGATCATGCTGCTACAAAAAGGTGGAATTCCAACGTCCTGTCAGGTGGCTTTAAAATGGTTGAGTTAGTCAAAGCTATTTTCAAACGCTCGAACTCCGGTGATAGCTAATGCTGCCAAGAAAGAAACGGATCCCTTTCACATCAGTGGGGGGTAACATCGTCCTGACCTTGTCAACTTTGGTAGGATCCGTGGATATGTCATCCTTACTGACAACATGACCCAGAAGGATTCCATATGGTATCGCAAATAAACATTTCCACAGATTCAATGCTATAGATTTAGCCTTACAAATAGATAGACAAAGTTTTAGTGCCTTCACATGTTCTTCCATCGTATTGGTAGCTATGCAAATGTCGTCCATGAAGATCTTTGTAGAATCAGATACCAGATTACCAAAGGCTTCATTCATAAACCTTTGATAGGTTGCTGGTGCATTGCAAAGCCCAAAGGGCATGACATGATAGGCATACATAAATGGAGTAGTGAAGATTGTTTTGAGCTTATCTTCAGCAGGAATATATGGTTATAACCAACATAATAATCCATAAACGTATAAATCTTCTTGCCTGCTAACTGGTCAAACATCTGATCAATAAACTACAAATGATAATAATCTTTGACAGTCACTTTATTGAGGGGTTTGAAGTCCACACATATCCTGATCTGACCACTCTTCTTAACTTTTGGCATAATAGCAGAACACCACTCAGTGTTAAAACTTGGGAAGATCAGACCCGCATCACGCATCTTCTTTATCTCTTCAACAACCGGTGTCATCAAATGATTAGCCAGACGTCGTTGCCTTTCTCTGACAGGTACAACACCATCCTTCAAAGGAATCTTGTGCACAACCAAAGAGGGTAAAATCTCCTTGAGGTCTTCATAATTCCAGGCGAAGATTCCAATGGCAGTGACTAGAAATTTTGTGATCAGACTTCCATTAGCGAACTCGGCATCAGTCTCTATCAGAAACTCCTTGCTAGCAGAAGCTTTACCTTGATAAATCTTTGTCGCATTAACATCGCAGATACAAACCAAGGGCCCTCTCCCCTAGAATTTCTCAATCATCATCACATGATGATTTTTTGTAGATGAATCCTCACTAGTAGTGTCCAATGAATCTTCTGATTCCCAGTCAGTCTCAGAAACAGAAGCTCTCTCACTACCAGGCACATCAAGATAGGCATTAACAACATGTTTTTTGCCTCTCCCGAAGATCAAGTGGCCTGAGGGTATGTCTATTAAACATTCAATCTTGCAGATTCACGGCCTGTCAAGTAACATTTCGTATGCTTCCTTCCTTACAGTCTGCATCCACACAACATGATAATCTATATGGGCTGTCTTACCCACAACAGTAACTGGTAATGTGTACACAACTCCTTCTGCTTTTAGTCTGGAATTATCAGCAAGCTTACCATCCTCAACGGAGTTATCGAGGAGGACATTTACATAATCTAGCTATAAGGCTATGTTCTCAATGGTTGAGAAGATTAGGTATGCAAACTCCATAAAGCTATGTACGATTTGAAACAATCATCCAGAGCATGGTTCCATCGAATAAACACATTTTTTATCGATCATGGATTCTTACCAAGCTCTGTAGACTATAATGTATATTTGTTATTAATCAATTTTTATGATACGTTGTTGTTCAGCAACAATATCGAACTGACAAAAGAAACTAAGAGGATGCTATCCCAAGAATTCGAGATGACAGATCTAGGAGAAGCGCATTACTATCTCAGGATTCTGTCAAGGAAATAGGATAATCCAGGAAATGGATAGGTTGAACAATCAGATCGAAATAATCCTACTACCACATGGAAACAGTGGTCGACAGATTTTCTCGGTGCGTGCACTACTACAATAGTAGGCGAACACAAAATAGAAATTAATTACGTTTATGCGAAAGTGAAAGAGCAGACAATCAGACAAAACAATTAGAGTCAAATAGAATCAAAATGCATGCAACACTGACAAAATTTGAACGCAAAACCTGACAACAACTTATTCAGATTGAATGTATAGAAATATAAGTCAGATGATGCTGGTGAGCACAAAACAATAGTGGGCAAAACTGCGTTCTTCACAAAGCTAACTATGATATGTAGTAGTTATGACCTTATTCTGACAATCAGTTTGAAAAGAAAGAATCAATGCTTGAAAGCATCTACTATGTTTGTCTCTGATAAGCTGTCATCTCAGTGTCTATGAGCGCACGAGCATATATTTAATTAGCCTATCTTGTCTGGCATTTGATTTGCATAGTTAATTGATTACAATAATCAACTATATAGAATTTACATTTGTGAGGATGTATGTACAAGAAGGTGGCTGGAGTCATTGTGCCGTCATCTGGAGTAGATCGTGGCTGCTGTTGTCATTGTCCAAGTACTTGCACAAACATGAAGTGGGCATGAGAAGGCTTTGACTATTCGGAGTCGAGCATGTCACTACCGATAGTCAATGGAGTCGAGATAGTGGTTTGACGGTCATCAACGATAGTCAGTTGAGTTGATAAGTCGGACTCCCCGATAAGTCGGCCAAGTCGTTTCTCCGATAAATTGGCCAACTCCGACAAGTCGGATAACTTCAACAAGTCGGACTGCCATCCTCTTGCATGTCTTTAATAATTGAGTATTTATGCAAATTGTGCGAGAATGCGTGTAAAACTGCAGCAAGAGTGGAACTAGATTAACATGGGATTTAGGAGAGTAGAGAAATAAATCCCACATCCCTCCTTAATCTGAATCCGTGAATGGCTTCATCTTTAGACTAAGCAATGCACAAATTTTTTTGTGTGCGTCAATGCTCAAAACCTTGGTAAACACATATGTGATCATGTTTTGCGTCTGACAATACGTTAAGCTTATCTCTCTATTGAGAATCTTACTCCTTACATAATGATATCAAATCTCAATGTGATTACTCCTAGAGTGAAATCTAGAGTTGGCCAATAAGGCAATGACACTCTGATGATCACAAAATAGTGTACTGATTCAGACTAATATATGACAATCAATTTTCAACCAAATTGCTTTCTTAATAGCTTGAGAAGTAGCAATGTATTCTACTTCTATAGATGAGAGAGCAATAGAGGTTTGCTTACAACTATTTCAGGAGATAGGACTGCCGTTGAAGAAGAATGTAAATCCAGATGTGGATCTATGAGTATCTATATCTCCTCCCCAGTTTGCATCTGAATATCCACTTAGCTGATGAAAATTATTGTTTTTGACTTCTCCATAGCAGATGCATAGGTTCGTTGTAGCCTTCCAATGTATGATATCAGGATTAGCCATGAATTGGTTTAATGAGCTCCCCGTTATCTTCCCTACTAGCCCAAAAAAATATTTTTTTCAACAATCAAAAACACTAAAAATCCATACAAATCACAAAAATACACAATAGTACACAATGGACCACCATACTGATTTTGATATCCTAGAAGATGATCCACACGACCTGATGTCTCCTACAGCTGAACAAGTGAGATGTCATAGGTTCTACCGAATGAGGTCCCAAATACACGAGCCATTCACAAATCCATTCGAGGGACAAGAACCTGATAAAGCTGAATCTTCACGGGCACGAGCCCATTTTCACAATGTTGACACATCACATGTCAGAACACACCTGAATGGAGCTTTTGCCACCCACAAAGCTCATATTGAGAAGAGAACACCCAAGTTGGATCTACCCAAGTTTGACGGTAGTTTGGACCCTCAGAGATTCTTGCAAATCTTTGAGAATGCATGTGATGTTTACAACGAAACATCTCCTGACGCTATGGTCCAATTGTTTTCTATGACCATGATTGATAAACATGTGATTGATTTTTTAACCTCTATTGTGAAGATAAATTAGATTGATCTGAAAGAGTCATTTATCAAACGTTTCAAGCCCTTTCGTTTGATAGAGAGTCATTTTGTCAAATTTAAGAGACTCCCTCTTTGAGAAGATGAGCTTTTGTGTAATGTACCTACTCCATGTCCAAATGAGAAGAGCCTCCACGAGTTTGGTGCATCCATTGAGCTCCTTGATCATGCTTGTTTCTTGAGTGATGCATTCATGATCTTGCCCTTCCATCCTTTGTGTGTGGTTGTGGATAGTAGAGTGGATTAGTTTTCTTGTTTTTCTATAAAGGATTAGACTTTCTTTCTTGCTTGTGGATCAATGTAGGAATCAACAATCTAGTAAACTAAATAGGCTAGAAATGTGGTGTAGATCCTGCAGATTCTTGACATTCTAGTTCTTGATGTTCTTGGGCTGTCCAAGAATCAAGAAATGAGTGTTTATTGATCCGTGGACATCTAAAATGCTGTTAAATTAGTTTCTTGTTTCTTGTATGGTGTGGATTAATGCAGGTGTAGCTTAGTTTTAGTTGTAAGGATCTGTTCAAACTCATTTTGCAACAGTAGAGTATGATTTCATAGCATTGCAACCATTCTTCACATTGATTTCTTGGTTGAATACCTGATCTGCATGTTTGGTTTGAAGATGTGATTATAGTTCAAGAGTGACCTTCCTTGGTGTCCTCTAGTAAGCAGACATTGCTACATTGATTATCAATCCCTTTCTACCTGATCCTGGGCATTGTAATAACAAGAAAACACCAAGAAAATGCCCAACGTAGTCTGGTAACAGGCAAGAACGGTTCTGAAAGAAGAAGACAAAACAAGAACCAGTAAACAAAACCCTATAGACAGGAAATCTGTCTACATACTCCTTGAATTTAGTAGAGATATACTCTCCACCATTGTTGCAGACCTCAAGGCTTTGATGTTTTTACCAGTTTCTTTCTTTGCACGCTCCTTGAAGATTTTGAAACAGTTGAAATTTTCTGATCTATTCTTGATGAAGTACAACATCATCCTTCTGGAAAATTAATCATAAAAGTGATAAAATACTTTGCATCCTTCAATGAAGGATTCTACATTGGGCCACAAATATCTGTATGAACAATATCTAACAATCCTCTAGCAAAATGCTGATGGCTTGGTCTAAAAGATTTCATGGCCTATTTACCGACTATACAGTCTTGACAGACAGGTAATTCAACTTTCCTATCTAGATAGTCGAGATCAAGTACAATAGACTGTCTAGACATGTGCTATATAGAAGAATGATTCATATGACCAAGTCTATAATGCCAAAATAAACTTTTATTGATCTGGACAAAAGTATTGAGAGCCTGATTAGAGGCAAAAAAGCAATGACTTAACTTGTACAAGTATCCATGTCTCTTTCCAAGTGCTAGGATCTTGCCTATCCTATCGACTACTTTGCATTGATCTGATTCGAATTCTACTTTGTGTCCTAAATTTGTAATTTTGCTAATAGAGAGCATATTTGTAAAAAGATCTGGTACATGAAGGACACTTGAGAGTAGTTTGGATTGATCATTCGCAAAGCTTAATACTATTGTAACTTCACCTTTGATAGCTTGTGTGCTATTATTGCCCAGGTGAACAAACTTCTTGGTACTGTAAGACGTATAGGATTTGAAACAGCCGATGTGGCTAGTCATATGCTGAGTGGCTCCAGAATCAATAAACCAAGAGTTGTCGTCTGATGCTTCTTGATGGTTTGTTATGAATACATTATGATCCGCATCTCGATTTGGCTGAGATGCTTCTGCAACTACATTTGCCATCTGATTCAATTGCCCTTTGTTGTTGTTGTTGGCTTGTAGAATACAACAATCATGAATCTCGTGGTTGGTTCGTTTGTAGTATTTGTAGAACAGCTTCTTCTTTGTCGATGACTTCGACTGCTCTTGACGATTTTGTGTCAGCTTTTGATTTGGCTTATGTGGCTTTGAGCCTTTCTTTTTTTGATTGCTCAAATTCTTGTTGGTGTATAAGGCATGAGAGTTGACAATAGAGGAACTGGAGGGTTCGTTCCTTCTTGTCTCTTCCTGTAGCAGCATCATAATGACTTGTGATAGAGTCAGCTCTAGGTGTGTGGTGATCATCATCACCCAGTTATCATATGATTTTGGTCAAGATTGAAAGTAGTGTCATTACTGCATCTTGATCGCCTATGATAGATCCAAAGGAGGCCATTTGTTGTAATAGATTCTTGAACTGGTTGATGTGATTATATAGGGAATCACCATTTGTCATCTTGAGGGAGAAGAATTTTCTCATGAGATGTAGCTTGGAAGCTATGTCGCGCACTTTGTATTGGGTGCTCGAGATGTCCTAGACTTCCTTGGAGGTCTGAGCTTCAGACACATGGACAATTTGTGTGTTTGAGATGTTGAGAATGATCAATGCAAAAGCTTTTCCATCCTTCAGCTTCCATAGGGGGATTGCAGCGTCCTCTGCTTCGGGTCTTGCCTCTTCACCTGTGACAACATCCACATCATACAACTCCTTAGCCATTAGCACAGTTTTCATCTTAAATTTTCACAGATGGTAGTTGGATCCATCAAGCTTGTCCACGATGGGACTGGCTTTCCTTTGGAAATCCATGTGGAAGTTAGTCTAAGTGATAGTGATATACAATTTTAGATGATGTTGGTGAGCAAAAAACAATAGCGGACGAAACCATGTGCTTCACAAAGCTACCTACGATCTGTAACAACTATGCGCTTATTCTAACAATCAGTCTGAAAAGACAGAATCAATGTTTGAAAGCATCTACTATGTCTGTCTCTAATAATTTGCATCTGTATATCCATGAAGTCTATGGATATCGATGAATAGACATCACCAAAGCATATACAAAGGTCAATGGTAGTTCGTACATATCTGATTAATCTGAAAAGAGCTTTCCAGTGGATCATACCAGGATTAGCCATATATTGCTTAAAGAGCTGATGGTGTATGCAAGTATGGGCCTAGTAGAGATCATTGCATACATCAGGGATTCGATAATGGATTGATATGGATATCCCTTCATTTCGGTCTTTTTCTCATTGGCTTGAGGGCATTGCTCCTTAGATAAATTTAGACCTGGGTCCATGGGGTTGTGTACAGACTTGCAATTCATGAAATTGAATTTTGTCAACAAATTACAGGAGTACCTCTGCTGGGTGACATAGATAAGTCTTCTACCTCTGTCTCTATGGATCTGAATCTATTGGATTTATTCCTCTACTTTCCTAAATCCCATGTTAATCTAGTTTCGTTCATATTGCTGCATTTTTACATGCATTGTCGCACAGTCTGCAAAAATACTCAATTATTGAAGACATGCAAGAAATGGCAGTCCGACTTGTCAAAGTCATCCATCTTGTCGGAGTTGGTCGACTTATCGGAAAAACCCAACTTGGACGACTCTTCGGGGAGTAAGACTTATCGAGTCAACCGACTATCGTCGATGACCGTCAAACCACTATCCTGACTCCATTGAGTATTGATAGTGACACGCTCGACTCCGAATAGTCAAAGCCTTCTCATGCCCACTTCATGTATTGTGCAACTACTTGGACAATGACAACAGCAGTCACAATCTACTCCAGACGGCACAACGACTCCATGCCACCTTGTTGTACATACATTTGCACAAATGTAAATTGTATATAGTTGATCATTATAATCAATTAACTATGCAAATTAAATGCCATACAAGATAGGTTGATTCAGTATATGCTCGAATGCTCATAGATGCCGAGACGACAACATAGTTCACAGGTGGTCCTTCTTGTAGCCATGTATTATCGCTCAGGATGTTCCATTCCCGCACTCCATAGGAGAGAGGCCGATCGTTTGGATAAAAAGACATCCTCCACGAAGGCGAATTATGTTATGGACTTAAATAGAGACACCTTAACATGGACCATTGGAGTGGTTTGTCGCGGTGGTGTTGAGAGGTCACCTAGCTTCTACAGGTTCACTAAATTCTAATTTTGAGTAGTATTACTACATATTGTATTGAATAATCATCATATATTCTCTTTGCCTTGAAACATGATTTTGTTTATTGCAGATATATAATTGAGTTGTTCACACGTCTTGAAGATGTGGAGATAGACCTCTTTGCTAGGATAGGAAACATGGCAAAGGAGGCATCAAAGAGCAAGAGGCATTGTGTTTGTATGAGGAAGATGAGGAGATGTACAACATTTTCTTGAAGAAGTTAGAAAACATCTAGTGTCTTCCACATACAATTTTGATTCCAGACCATAGTATCCATTGACAAGTCTACAAAACTATAATTATATTTTGGCATGCTTAATATGCATCAATATTTTGAGAATGTGCCTTGTTTGTTGTTGGGGATAGTCTTTAAGTTGTTATTTTAATTTTAATCAATATCTTAAGTTTAATCTAAAAGTGCTATGGGCAAGTATTAAACTTAGAATTATTCAAAACCCTTAAGTTCAAATGGTGCAATAGCTAGTTTGATGACCATTGTATCCTGACGACACATTTAGCTTCAAATTTTGACATGTAAATATTTTACAAGATGAAGTTACAATATTTATGGTGGCATGCAGTGCTAATTGAATAATAAACATATTTTTATTTCAAACAAAAATAAAAGGTTGATAGAATCAAAATGCTAGGTAGTGTACAAGATGGTTGTACAATATTCACAATGGTAGAATGCTAAATGTTCTTGATAGTAGAGTGACTGCACATGTCAAAAATTTTGAGCTTGATGCAATAATGGCATTCAACATCTCATTCACTACATTTTTGTCTCATGGTGTTGGGATATGCCTCTAAAAACATGTCCTTGAATCTTATATTACATCAAATCATTAAAAAGTTCCTCCATGATTACTTTAGAGGGATTTTTGAGAGCAATGCATATTGTTTCAGTGAATAGTTGACATGCGCCTCAGAACAAAAAACCCCAAGCTCAAACTACTGTTCTCCTATTTAAGCTTTTGGAGCTTCTCTTTTTCCCATACGAACGAAAAAACAATAGTCTTGTAAAATGTGCAAAGGTAGTGACTCTGGTGCAAATTGCAATAACTCTTCAGATGGTGAGACTTCATCAGAATTAGGAAATGTTGATTGTTGATTCAAACTTTCTACTGACATTTTATCTCATTTTATCGTCGTCTTCGGGTCTTCAGTCCCCGCCAATGCTCCTGTTTACAGATCCCCTGCTCCAGAGGATCTGTTGGTTACTTCTTTGGTTCTTCTTCAGAACTGTTTCTGCCTGTTACCAAGCTTCATGACATTCATTAGATATGTTCTTGATATTAGAATGCCCAACCAGGTAGAATGGACGGATTGACGTTGTAGTAATTTTGTCCTGCCTGTCAAAGGACAACTCAGGGTCGTTCTCTCTTGAAAACACTCACATTCAACAGAGATGCAAGCCATGAACATTCATTTATAGATCAGCATGCAGCCCAAATGAGCATTCAATTGATTCTATAGCTACCTACTCTAAAAACGAACTGAATCAGATCCTACACTTTACTAAAACTGACCTACACTTGCATTAATCCACAAAGATGAAACAAGAACTAATCCACAACATTTTAGAGGCCCAAGAGTCAAGAAACCAACCAGTCTTTTGATTCTTGGACATCCCAAGAACATCAAGAACTAGAATGCTGGAGGATATGCAAGATTTATACCACATTTCTAGCCTATTTAGTTTACTTGAATGCTGATTCCTACATTAATCCACAAACAAGAAATGAAAACTAATTTACAACTAGGAAAACAAGAAAACTAATCCACTCTAAATCCACAACCACACACAAAGGAGGGAAGGGCAAGATCATGAATGCATCACTCAAGAAACAAGCATGATCAAGGAGCTCAATGGATGCACCAAACTCGTGAAGGTTCTTCTCATTTCAGCATGGAGTAGATACAATACACAAAAAGCTTCTCTTCACAAAGAGAGAGTCTCTTAAATAAGCAAGAGAGCTCCTTAGGTGGCATCCTAGTGGAATTTCCACATTTCACAAATTACAAGTGGAATAATGCTCTCCACTAGAGGTCACCATCAAAAGGTGGCTCACTCTACTTTCTTTAAGAGGGGTCTACTTGTATTTATTACATTTGCCTAGAAATACTACTTCCTTCATGGTCATTCCATCTTCCGAGATTCACCATGAGGCTTACACAGTTCTTGCTTGTCATTACTACTAATATTCCTTGACTCTAATACTCGGCTCTCAGTCTTTGTTCGTCTCGTCTTCTCAGAGACCTCCTCGGTCTAAGGTGAGAGGTGCTCTTGAGTTGCTCTGTCTGAGTATCTTGGGGATTCGTCAGAATCAGCCAACATCATCCCACCCCTAATGTGTTGCAGGACCCACTACAACTCATATTGGACGATGTCGCTCCGCTTCCGCATTGGCATCTTCGATCGTCACTTGGAAAAGCATAGATCCTCGGTCGCTTGAGTAAAAGCAAGTGCTTATTGTTGTCAGTCTTTATCAAAAAACTACTTTTTGCAATTTGTCCCAATTTGATCAGAATGTCTTATTGCTATAGGTGGTTGACATTCTCAAAATTTGGAGAGCTCCCGACAGCTTCACAATTTGCATGCTCTAATGCTTTCCTCGTGTCTCTTTCTTTCGTTGCATCTGCCATGGATGATCTCACTTCTAGTTTCTAGGCAGATTCTAACTTCTAGAAGGTCTGTATCATCCATTTGCTTTTGGACGTTTCCGCAATTCTTTTCTCAGTTGAAGTTCCAGTCTTGTCGATGCTCTTTCCTCATAGGTAGCACAAATCTTGGTTATCAATCTTCAAGGGAATGGGCTCATTCACACATTGGTGGTAGAAACAAATTGGACGAATGGTTGGTGATGGCAAGGAAACATGATGAAGGCCTGGTGGAAGGGTGAAGGAATTGATAGTTCTACAATTGCAACCTTGGACCCTTGCAATGCCGAGCTTTGACCACCACTTGCTGGGTGAGGAGCTCACTTTATTTTGCAGGTTCACGATTGTGTTATCTTTCTTTTTCTACAGCTCTTTCTTTTGATCCATTACTTTTGGATCTCTTTGGGCTTCATAAGAGGGGGGATTAAACTATCATTGGATGAGAATCAGTCGCGAAGCTTTTGTGAAGTGCAATTCGGATGGAGTTCAGATCCGATCACTGGACACTGGCAGCTGAATGACTCCTACAGTCCTCCAGAATGTAGTCAGGCACTACTGATCTACGTTTATAAAATTAATGCAGCATTCAACATAGTTTCAACCAAGGTGCAAAATTCAAATGAACAAGAAAACTCAGACATACGAATAACAGCATATGCATTTGCATTCGAGATCATACACAACAAGAAAGTCATCTATATTGATTTTTCTTTGACTTCTTCAAGCACTGCATGCAAATCCACGCAGTGTGTTGGCGTGGGAGAAACACAGTTCTCTCACGAGAAATCGTCTCGCTTTACTAGTGGACAGTTGGTTCTACAAATCCTAGACATAATTGTCTTCGCACGCAGGCGGACATGTATTCTGTAATTTTGTCTTGATTACTTACTAGCATCAGACTACTGCATTACACTATATGTGTATTCTATTGATCTATATGTCAAGTATCATCCAGTAAGTATAGTCGCTCTATGTAAATCTAACATTAGAGTGATTAAGCATGTACAACTAATCAGGGAATTACAGCCATGACCTAGGGAGTATCTACTGTTGTCATGCCATCAGATCAAATTTTTGTACTTCTGAGTACTTGTGTGATCTTTGTTGGTACTCTTTGGAGCGTGAGGGCAAAATGGGTTTTACAATATTTTTCGTGTCGCATCGCTGGTTTCGTCTCCATCGTTGGTTCTGTTTCCATCGTTGGTATCGTTTTGCTTGGTCTGCTTTTCTCTCGTACTGGACCGCAAAAGATTCTCGTGCCAGACCGCAAAAGATTCTTGTTCGTGAATTTTTTGTGTTCACGAACCGTTCGTCTTTGTCTCCTTTGACTTTCGTGTTCGCGAATCGTTCATCTTCGTGTTTCATGTCTCCTGACTTTCATGTTTGCGAACATCTTCATCAGGCTGAGGGCTAAAAGCTAGCAAGGCTTTGTAAGCAGAAATGTTTTGTTTCTTCATCATTGCTCCAAAGAGTTTCTTTTGATCAAGATTGATCTGACTCATTTGTTGCTTAAGTTTTGTCCTTTCCTCCTCAGCTTCTTTGCTTAAATTCTTATGTCTTCTAGCTGCTTCACCTGCTTCTTAGATCTTCATTTGGCTGATCATCCATTGCAGGTGGCAGTTAGTCTCCGCAAGACATTTGCAATGATCTATCAGCTGCTTCGGTAAGACTATCAAAAAACTGGAAATTTTTCAGAAGAACAGTGAAATGATGATAAACAAACAGATGGAAGGTAGGGTGGAGGTAGTGACATCGGTATATGGTGTGAACGACATGAATGAGAATGGGCGCAGAAGTATGGAAAGAGGTCGGTTGAAAGAGACCGATTTCCCAATGCTTGTGTTTCTCTTTCTGAAGGATCTTCATCATGACTGGGGTACTTCTTTTGATTGAGTCTCTTTGGATTACCCATATTTTTTCCTTAGCCTTGTCGTTGTCGACTTTGGGTTTGTGACCTTGGTTGTCGATCTTGTTGATGTTGTTGCAGGCAACGTAACTGCTCCAGTGGATCCAAGCAGATTCACTCTCTCCCCCCCAAAAAAAAAAAAAAATCTGTTGGTGGAGATGTGGTTACTGGTAACTGTTCATGGTCAATATTGGATCGGTGTGTTTAACACGTAGTTGAAAACATGTTGAACATGCGACTGGACTAAAGATTGAACAAATTTTAACTAAATTTGTTTTGATCTTGCTGTAGTTGATTCGAAGATGAATATGGCAATGAGATGCAAGAATCAACTCGGACGGGATATGTACTCGCAAATTTGGTAGATGCGCAAAAATTCGAAACTTTGTATAAGGTGATTTGAAAATGGATAGATGAATGAAAAGTTATTCGTGAGATACGCTACATGATGTCTCTTGTTCAATGGCTATCTCTGATGAACTAAAAACAATCTAGATAAAGATATGCATTTATAAAAAAACTACCAAATAAAAAAAGAACAAAAAATAAACAAGGAAGATACCAATGTTACTGAGAGTGAAAGCTGTAGAGCGCTTGTCAAACAAAAAGTCATTCATCAACATGTAGAATTCAGCTTGATAGTTTCATGAGTCTAGTGATCTTTTAGAGTAATGAAAGAATTTTCATAAGCCCTTGTCAAAAAACAAAGAAGGAATAGTGACATTGAATCTACCATCGTTGATAGTAGATTTTGTAAGATATAGCTTGAGATGCAATTACGGTTGAGGTACTATGTCCTGAGGACCTCTCTGAGCAAGAGATTCAGAACCGAATCTCTATCTGAATTTCCGAATCCTAGATTTATTATGTATTGGCACATTGGAAATCTTATCAGTATGTGGAAAGACGAATAGATTTGAGGTTGTAGAAGGGGAGAAAAGCTATCAATTCTATGTGGAGGTTGCTCTTGGTTGGACATTGTAGCAGATGACGGAATATTGGTTTCACTTTCTTTCGAAAAGGACTCATTTCATATTAGTGTCTGTTTTGCATTTTGGAGCTGGTGTATTGTGCAGTTGTGTAGAAGTTTGCAAGAAACTTCTCGACTGAGCAGCAAGTGTAACTATTGGCTGCTATGTGCTCCTTAAATACTGTATGGGAACCGGGTGGGTCTCATCTTTCAAGTGTTGAGTTTGACGGAAAAGGGTGAATGACGTCATTTAAGTCAGAATTGTGGCTTTTCCTTCCATGCTCATCATCAAAGTTGAATTTACTTGAAACTTTAATAACATTTTCGTCTTACCTCGGAATGGGGCAAAGTAAAAAAAAAAACTTAAAGCAAATTTTGTATTGTTTTCAATTGTGGACTGTAAACAAGGATTCAATTTCAACGTTGACTTACAAAATTCATTTCTTCTTTGTTTGGGGTTGCTTAAGAAACTAAAAACATAATTGTGTTGTGTTTGACCTTGGCAGTCAACCAAAAATGAACGTAAGTTTTAATTTTACACGTTAGTTTTATTTTCTACACTAAAATATTAAGCAAAACCACGAACGTTTTTTAAAATTTTAAGATTCTTGAACGCTTTACAACATGGGGTAATTCGACAAGGTTTAGGTAACTTCACTCTCTCGTATTTTTGCCTTAAATGTTGCAAACTAATTAAGGACATGGGCCTTACCAAAATTTTACCTAGACAATAATGTTAGCAAAAATTTTAAGTAACCCTAAATTCAAAAGTCTCTGGGACCTAGCTTTTGCCTGAACACTTTGTCTAAGTACTTAAAGATGTGGTTGCCAATCTAGAAACATTTCGTGCTTAGGCCTTCGAATGTTCTTGTTTGCTCTGTTATTTTATGGTTATCATAATCTATTCAAACTAGCATACTTGCATTTCTTTAAACCCATGCCGAGCATAGTTTATTATGTTCAGCATAGAATCAGGTCTTCAGTTTTGTTTTATTGTCGACATATTTAATCAAGTCCCGTGACTAAAAGCAAAATTGTAGTTGTTCTAATTTTTACTTCGTAGTACTTTTTCATTTTGGTTTAGTTCATCTTCTTTAGTTCCTCTTGTTGTAACTTATCACGACGGAATTCCTACAAGTTCATCTTCCAACATCAAGATTACAACTGTGTACCATGAGGTGACTCTAGGTTTGACACAAGCTACAGAATTTTGTACAACATCATCCTCGTCGTTGTGTCTCTTAAATCCTAGAGCAGTATACTACTCTCTTTCACCAGATTTCCACACTGGTTCGGAATCAAGCAAGCACTCAGTTACTGATTCCAGTCAATCCACCATCCCACGATGTGGCAATCTTTCCTTGAGAAAGTCAAGACCAACACAAAGTCCTGGTCCGTTCAATGTTGCGAAGTCCAAGAGATCTATATTTTTGAATGTTGTAGAGATTTCTGAAAGCCCGAAGCCTTCTACTGAAAACTAAGATAATGAAGTGGCAGAGAATCAATCCACACCTTCCCAGCACCTTTAGGTGCCACTGTCCAAAGTTTTTCATACAAAGCAAAAGCCAAAGGGAAAGAGAAATTTCGAAGAGACTTACAATCGAATCGAGAATGACCTCACATCAAAAACAATTGCTGGAACCTTGTGAAATCCATAGAGTCAAAAACTTAGTTTGTTGTATTTCCTCCTGTTTGCAAAAATTAACCTTTGCTAAAGTTAAGCAAATTCACTCGAACTTTTTTCCAATGACAAAAATGATCAAAATTATTACCTTTGTTCATCTATCAGGTTTGATAGAAAAGATTTCGCTTACTTTCTAGAAACAACTGAAATTTGTTGCAAGACTTTCAAGGCTGTCCATGCAATTGGAAATTCTAGACTTGCCCGTATTCACACGAGATTTAAAAAGGATCCTAGTCTTCAAGGTTCAGTTCAAGGTCGGACTGTTTCTCCGGACTCCTTAACTGCAAAAGCATGGTTGACGCATTTTATAGACGTGCATGCTGACTCTCGAATTCTTTATATTTTCACCTTCGAGACAATTTTTCGGAATTGGAAATATTCCTGATGTACAAAGATTTTGCAATGTCGAAGAATGTTCAGCATTTAAGTTATTCTTATTTCGTGAAACTGTGGAAGAGAGATTTTGGTCTCGTAAAAATTCCAAAAAAATCTATTATATCTGTCTGTAGCATATGCGAATAGTTAAAAGCGCTCCGAGAACAAGCAAAAAGTCCACAAGAAAAAGGTATTTGGTAGATACTACATTTTGTTATTTTTTCAAACACCCAGTTTGATCTTTCGCTAATGCCTTCAATTTACTAAATCATTTTTTTTGTGTGATTTTTTTAGTGGACATTACGAAGTCACTTCAAAAATACAGAGAGCAACAAACTACAGAAAGACAAAAGCTTACCAAGCACAGGAAAAAGTGTTTGGAGTTTTCTCAAAAGTATTTGGGTCTTGTAATCAACGGTATGGATCAAAAGAAGACGCTATTGCCACATTTTGTGAGGGTGCCAAAAAATCTAAATGAAGTGGATTTCATCCAAGTTCATTTAGTTGGAGCTCTTATATTCAACGACACCTTGCAGTCTAAAGTGTATTTCAATTATCAACAGTCTTCCTGATATTCTTTACTTGCAACTTGATAATATTTCCAAAGAAAATAAAAATCAAACAATATTGGCATATTTGTCTATGTTGGTTGCTTTAAAAATATTCAAAAAAATCAAAATAGGATTTTTACTGGTGGGTCATACTCACGATCAAATCGACCAAATGTTTAGCTGCTTTTTCAAAAAGCTGAGATGCAAAAATTTTTTTCTTTGTCGGTACTGTAGAGTATTATCGAGGAATCGTACACCCCTAGACCAAATGTGTTTTTTATACGACACACATTTGATTTTAGAGACTACATGAAAACGGCGGAGGAACATTGCATTGCACCAATAAATGATACTAGTTTTCAACATCAATTCAAAATTGAAAATGATGTTGGTGGCATCACATTGTTGTGGGCAAAGCAATTTTCAAACTCTACAGAATGGTTACCATCTGATGGAGTTCGTTTCTTACAAAGCGTGCCTTCTTCTCAAGTTAAGCTTGCATCTTTGTGTCACCTGACTTCTATAATGGAAGAGCAAAAGGCTCAAAGAGAACGTCGTCTGATTGATCCATTTGCGGCTTAAAACTTTTTGGAAACGACCATTCAAGCAGCATACCAATTTTTTGATGAGTTTGACCGACATTGGTGGACGGATTTTGTTGAAGAGCAAAAGTTAAGTTTGCTTTAATTTGGGAGATGCAAACTTGTCTGAGGAGTTTCATTGGCCGTTTAGAGTTTCAACTTCAGCGATGACAGTTGATTCCTCTGTTGTTGCCCAACAAGAAGAGTATTTGACCCTTGTGCAGAACGAAGAATGTCAAATATATTTGGTCCTAGAAAAAGTTGACAAATTGTAAACGTTGCCAAGGCTAAATGGTCCCATAACCTCAATGAATTAATGGTGGGGAGTCTCATTCATTGCACTTTTGGCATCAGAAACTAACGAAAGTCATCCAGTTTGGATCGCTAAAGTAATTGGCTTTAATCAGAGTGACGACACCAAGATTGTACGTGTGCATTGGATGCGTACTGTTTCAACAAATGCTTTATTGGGAAGGTACGAGCTAGAAATGTTACAATTAGATCTAAAGGGCAAGCGGAAGCGTTCAACAAAGAATCAACCAAGAGTCGATGACATAAATCTTGGAGATGTGGATGTACTTGCATTTAATTTCGAGTTGACAATGACGAATCATTTACGAAAGTCAACAATATCTATTTTGCAAAAACATCTTGGATCAAGCGCACACCCATCATCTTCGATTCGGCTTCAACGTAGCAAAGGCACATTTCAAAATTTTTTCTCAACATTGGAGGCCGATTCGGATGAGAATTTGCCAGTAGACTCTAATGAGGAAGATGGATCGTCAACTTCTTTAGCTGAAAAAGACAGTCTTGATAATATTTCAAACACTGAGTTGAGAAGACTTAGTGAAAATTCTATGGAATTTGAATTGTAAAAAATATATATATACATAATTTATTTTCAGTGTTTTCAAAATTTGTGGATTTGATGTAACTAGCTTCAAACGTATTCTGTGAGTTGTTTTCATAAAACTTGATTTAGACTTTCAAAACACCATAAATGTTTGTAAATTTTGCATATTTGAACATTTTTAATTTTCAAGATTTTATTAAAAAATTTATTTATACATTTTACAAGGCTTTTTTTTTTTTTTTTTTTTTTTTTTTTTTTTTTTTTTTTTTTGCGAACGAGCATATTGTTGCCAAACAATTTGTGGTTTTCAAAAAAAAAAATCATAAAAAAACATGTTTTTGGCAAAAATTAAAAAATCAAAAAACAGTGACCTGTTTTTAAAATATTGTTCCATTTCAAAAGATTTCGTATTACATTCAATCAAGTTTTAATGTCAAATATCTATTGTTGTTTGTACAAAATCCAATAAGATAGAGTCAATATTTGGTACATCAAATTATCATCTTTGATAGCAAGTACTTATCTTAGCAGCAATTATAATTTCCAAGTATTTTGTCAAACTAAGGCCGTGATGAATGAGCTACCTACAATAGTCACCTTATCCACCAAATGTGCAATGAGATAGAGGCCCATGCACACAGTAGGTGGCTCTGATATCAAATATTACAACTCCCATCATCGAAGCTGACATACGCAAGGACACAATCAATGATGACGCCCTGAAACTGCCCATCCATAGAGATATTGTCATATCAACCTCATGCACTAAAGCTATAGACCATCATCAAGCACACTAAGGTTTTCACCAACCTATGATTTCCCATACTACTGCAACCTAGCTTCAACCCTCACATACCTCCATCTCTTAGCAAGATAACGTCTTGGCCTAATCACATGGAAAAAGTTCTTCATTTTCCATGTGAGAATAAATGCCTAGCTCATGGCGATCCACCTATCTATCTATCTATCTATATATATATATATATATATATATATATATATATATATATATATATATATATATATATATATATAGAGAGAGAGAGAGAGAGAGAGAGAGAGAGAGAGAGAGAGAGAGAGAGAGAGAGAGAGAGAGAGAGAGAGAGAGAGAGAGAGAGAGAGAGAGAGAGAGAGAGAGAGAGATAGATAGAGAGAGAGAGAGAGAGAGAGAGAGAGAGAGAGAGAGAGAGAGAGAGAGAGAGAGAGAGAGAGAGAGAGAGAGAGAGAGAGAGAGAGATAAACATATATAAACCTACATACGCTTTTGCGCATGGGTGAGGGACCTTTAACAAATAAAAAGGAGAAAGTCCTCCAAATCCAAAGTAGAGCCTCCAAATGTCCTCCAAGCAACCTGCAAGCTCCAAGATGCTTCTCCAACTCCAAGCTAGGATGCCTCCACCTGCAAGTAAGGATCTGCAAGCCTCCAAGGATCTCTCCTCCACCTGTGTCCCTACTCTTAAACACAAAGGAAGATAACAAGTTGGCCTCAAGTATTCACCACCCAACCATAGCTAGATCCAAGCTCCAAGCAAGACCTATCTAGCATCCCCTTGCTAATTATAAACAAATCATAGGCATATCACAACAAACCATAGTTTACTCAAGATCTGAACCCTACTTATGTCCCATACCATCACAGTGCATGTACATCCTATCCCATACTAGGATGCAAAACACGTGTCTATACCACATGCCGGCATAGCCCATGGTCCTACTCAACTATTATTTGGATTAGGCCTAGCCCCTACGTCTAAGACAACCCCTATTTCTCGATGATCCAGAGCTATTTCCTTTATTACTAGCTGCTATACTTCAAATTTGTCTTCATGATAGTCAACGTCGATGACACATTCAATATCTAGTTTAGTGGGATGGTCGTTCCTTTGAGGCGGCCACATGGGAGCCTATAGATGTTTCATTATCATACACTATTACTTGCGAATCATGCTCGTGCTCTAGCTGTCCTTTTTGAGTTTTCTACATCTGATACAGTTGTAGATGCACAAGAACTTGTTATGACCCCGAGGGGGTTTGCTTTTCCCCAAGAGAGAGTTATGGACTCCACTTACTACATTCGTCACATCCTTTTTTATTACTTTACTATTATGCATAAGGAAGACCCTAGGCCCTTTTTATTCATGTACTAGCCTTTGTCCCCGATTTATTTATTTATTAGGTACTTGGCCGTATGATATTGGAGTGGCGGCCCTCTTGTAGGAGGGAACACTATATCCCTCCTTATCCATTTTAATTAGGTTCATTGACATTATCTTATCCTCTGGAAGGCTCCAATTTAAGGCCTCCTTGTGGGAATAAGTAGGACCTATTTGTCATTCATTTCATAGCTGATGACAAGAGAGTATTGTCTCAAAGCTTACATTAGTTTATCATTGCATGTGGACCAAATTTCATCCATTTATTTCCTCAATCAATATTTGCCATACCTCAACATCAATGGTCTATATATCTTCTTGACATGTGTTGTATGTAATCATCCCATGAGCTTAACAACCACAATGCTAAATATATCCATGGAGCTAACTTAATTAGTTTTAGTCAATAGGAGAATTAAGAAAGTGGCTAGAACAACCGCACTATATTTGTGAACAACGAGAGTGTAATAATAATTGTAAGGCCCATTTTAGCCAAATAAGGCCCCAAAACTCATACTAGGCACAAAGGACCAATATAAATAGCCACGGTATTGGTGGTTCATGAGCCTAAAATCACATGAGAGCTTTGATTATGCTTTGGATTCAGGCCCAATGGGGCATCCAACAAGGCCAAGACATCACAGAAAAATGAATGATCAGAGGTACAAAAGGAGAGCAATTTGTCCTAGTTAGGCGGGAGGGGTTAAAAAAGACACTAGAAAGAGAAAAGAAAGGCCTAAACCATGGAAGGAGAGTCATGGAGCACATGACCTTCAACAATGAGAGAATGAACAATTGGACACCTCCGTCGAAGGTTGTGAAAGAAAAAAGAGGTAGGTAGATCGTCCCGCTTGAGCTAGTTAAGCTTCGAACGGAGCATAAGGCCAACCACCACATAAGCGTTAATTTTACAAAGGATCACCTAATAGTGGAGCTCAAGAGGAGCAAAAAGGGTAGAGTCAGAAGCTTAGACATGAGACACAAGAATACGGATGAGGAGAGAGGAGGCCAATGGCTCGGCCAACTTGTTGAAGTAGAGAAACACTATTATGAATTTTGGCCTGAAGGGAAGTGGAGGTATTGAGCAGACAATGGAATGTAGGAAGGACAAAGTCTGAAGTGAGAAGGGAGGAGTTCATAACATAGGGAGAGAAGAAGGGAGAGGGGACATGAGTATGGAAATGACATTTGAGAAGAATAGGACTATGGTTGAAAAACACAGTGAAATTGTGAGTTTAAGAGGAAAGGAGCCTAAGCCAAGAACCAAAAGATGAAACATAGAAATGGCAAAAGGATGGCCCCGATTGACAGTTGGTCCAAGTGTGATGAGGGAAATCATGAAGGGAGTGTTGAACATCAAGAAGGAAATTGCACTATAACTTTTTATGTAGATTTATTTCCTTAGAATCAATGAGGGAGAAAAATCAAGCACTTGTATGCAGTTGCTCTCTCCCTACAATTTCTCAACACTCAATATTGTTCTATCGTGGTTTTAGGGATGTGGACAATGAAGATGTTGCACGTAGTGTTAAGCTAGCTCCTCATGCTAACTACTATGATTTTTATAGAGCATCAACTTTTTATCTTGTATTTGCTTTGTTTAGTTGAGTTTCAACTATAGGCCTTAAGGATAGGTCATCACTATTACGTCACTCATTGGAGGAGATGACAAATGTACGAATTTGACCACTTTGAAGTTGTTGTTCCTCTCAGATGAAGTTTGAAGTTTGAAAGTTGCTCTTAGGTAGTCGGGTTGGTGTTGCTACTTGGACAATGTCCGTTCAAGATATTGCTTGTCCTTTGGGCTTGAAATGTTCATTGTGCCCCTTGTACATTGCTATTTTGGCTTTTCATGCTATTGGGCCACCAATTGTACTGATTGGACGGGGTGATGGGGATGGGCCTTAGTCCCCTTAAGACATGTTGCTTCAAATTTTGTTGTTGTTCCTCACATTATTATTCATGTGATAAGGTGGTTTTCTCTCTCTCGTTCCCCAGCCCAAAATTTGGGGCATGTTTGGTAATAGGTTAGTTTTTGAAAACTCTTTGACATGTAAAACATTCCCCAAGAAGGCTTTATTGTGGCCAACACATCTTGAAATAGGGTGGCACCTTCTCAAATGCAACCCACACAAATCCCCCCTTCTTACATATGGCTTATACATAAAGCATGGGTGGAAAATTTTTAATCAAGAACACTCAAAATGGCCCAATTACGCTTGTCTAAAAATAAACATCATCTAATGAAACTTACGAATGTGTCAAGTGGGATCATAAATAAAAAGTGATGTTATAAAGAACATGCATTTTTCAAGCAAATTTTTTCATCAATTTTCCACCTTACATGGGGATGGATGTCTTGACGTCTTGACCTTGGGCCTTCCCCATTGTGAGGCAGAGCGAGAGAGGAGTGCCTTTATACGGAGGAGTGCCCTTGGACGGGGCCTTCCCCTATAGGTACAAGCCCAGAGGCCAGAAGCTACTGTTCCAAAAAGTGAAGAAGATAAACAAACACAGAAGAGAGAGCGAGCGAGCGAGCGAGGGAGGAGAAAGGAAGGGCTGGAAGATCCGAGCATTTTGTGTGCTTTAGTACAGAACACGCTCATCTCTTCTCCATCTATATTTTCTTCGTCTTCTGCTTCTTCTTCGTCCTGTGGTTGTTGTTCTTGTTGGATTATTTTAGGTTTTTTTTTTTGGGTTTTTGTTTTGATTTGGTTGAGCGAGGAGGGCTGTGGGAAGGGTTTGTTTGGTGTTGTGCGGTAATAAGAAGGGTAAGGGTGTTGGTAAGGCGGCGATGAGTTTGGCGTCAAAGCTCCCCAATGGAAATGGAAGCCTGCAGCTGGATGCGCAGATCGCTCAACTCATGCAATGCAAACCTCTGTCAGAGCAGGAGGTGCTTGCTCTTTTCTCTAACTTCATCACTACTTTTACTTTTGTTGTTCAACTGTGAGTTGCTTTGCATTATCACCATCATATGCAATATTATTAGATACACTGAATAACATCCACGCGAAGGTGAAGCCAAGTATGCAAGCGCAAGGTTTCGAGATATTCCTATTTCATAGCAGCGAGGACTTGCTTGACTACCGTGGTGGATACTTCTTTTTTTATGATGATGCAAGCATACATTTTTCGTTCTTTGATGGCTTTGTAGGTGGAAGATTGACTGAAAGCACATGGTTCCTTTTTATTTACTGCTGGCCTACAAATCTTCAAATAATTTTTTTTTATCAGGAGTTGTTGACTATAAATAATTAAAAGCCACTCATATGGATGCCAAGAAGGTTTTAGTTTCTTTTGAAGGGGAGGCCAAACGAGCCCTGTCTAAGGTTCTTCCACCGTGTGAAACCAATGGGCAAGGGCGTTAGCATGGCTTCATGTGCAGAGGGGCGACAGACATATTTGTTCTCGGCCACAAAATCAAATCTGAGGTTTTTTCACTATGGCAATCTGTTCCGATGGATTGGAGGAGTCTTCTGCCGGAAATTCCACCGAATTGGACAAGCTTTACAGACAGAAGGTTGATCAAAATAGTTCCCCCCAATTACGTAGGGTGAGGTTGTCAAAAATACAAAGAGCAAACGAGATTTGATGTCACGGGTAAATAATTTTTCAGTGGAGCTTTCCACGAGTTCTAAGATTCTACTCTTCTTGTTTCTTCTGTGTGAGGTCTCTGGGTGTGCAATGGTTGAAATTGAGAGAGACGGAATTCAAATGATTCAGGGAGAATAAACAAATTTTTACTACTCAAAAATAGTGTAAATATATGCCTTCTACATAACCGAATGAGTAATTAATAACCTTAATTAACAAACGGAATGTTGAGGAGCTCATATAAGAAAGCTCCATGGAAAAGTTTGTATAGTTAGTAACTAGTTAAGTAGTAGTCATCAAGTGGTATCTTGAGACATATCTGAAAAAGGTTGTACCGGTGGATGTTGTGCTGTAATGATGGTGGATGATGATGATGTTAGGTGTCGTGGAGAGAGAGAGAGAGAGAGAGAGAGAGAGAGAGAGAGAGAGAGAGAGAGAGAGAGAGAGAGAGAGAGAGAGAGCTTTATTAATGTCTTTAATGGCCAAAAGGCATACAAGACAGCATGAGCCCTAGATCTGCGAAGTCTATGGGTAGCAATAAAGTGTGATTTGGAAGCAATACATTGTAGTTGAACCCGGTGAAGGCCTTGAGAAGGGATATCTGACTCATCCTCTGATAAATTACCAGCCTCAAGGTCTGCTCTAGAGCGTCTCCTAGAGAAAAAAGAGGTAATTTGGGTCTGGGAGTCATGGTGGCCATACTGATCTCTCTGACAAATATCTCTATGGAGTAGGAATATCTTGTGTAGCCTCAAGGCGACCAACCAAGGGTCTACATTTGAAATAAGTGAACGCAGTTTGATTGGAGAATCAAGGAAAAGACTAATAACATCAGACTAATAACATCCCCTGATCTCACTATAAACAAGGCAATTTGAATAGAAACTGCTCTTTTGACTCCACCTCCCCCAATGTGCATATCTTATAATGTCTACTCATATGAGGAATGCCCTGGAAATGTCCCGTCTCCTGAGGAAACCTTAAATTGTCCCAATCTAAATCAGAGGCAATGTGAGAATTGATTATCCAAGTAACGAGGTAAAATTAGGACCTCAACACTGTCCAGCTCTAGGAAACTGGAATGGTAGAAGTCCAGGTTGACCCCAAGAGGACCCTTCCATGTCACTCGAGAATATGCACGATAAATAACCTTCATGATGTACTGATGGGATCCCTTTGGTAGATTTGAAATATCAATGCCATATATACGTAAGAGACGAGAAGCCTGGGAGTACCATGGTAACCGATGAACCTAGTGATGAAGCTGCGACGAAGAGAGAAAAGCTGTGTGTGGATAAGGTGAAATCGGAAGACTCATCACTCTTTGGATGTATGTGATCAACTTGAAAATAGCCTCAAACCGAAGTGGTACAACAAACTCAACAAGGATGATTTGGCGAGGAATGGAGGGTTTGGCTTGGATCATATGTGCAAACATACTGATCTATAGACGAGAAATACTAGTCCACTTTGACTCAGGAATCCCTGTGCACCAAGCCTCCGCTACATACATACATAGCTATAGGTGAAAGCATTCTGAATGTGCTTCTTGAAGCAGAACCGCTCAGACTAATTGGGGAAGCATGGCCCTTTCTGTTAGGGACCCAACTCCCTTGGGTCCCAAATCTGACTTGAAACTGAATGACGATTGGGCTTGTTGACTTGACCAGTGATTTGTGGACTCGCATGGTTGCCACGTGTCGTAATCTAAGATGTGTGCATGGCTTGGAGACTCCTACCTTGGAGGTATACTAGGGAAGGAGATTTTAGTTGCCATCCATTCTAGGGGAAGGTGATGGAGAGCGCATGTGCACAGCCAGGATGGGTGCTAGCTATGAGGTGGAAGATGGCTGAGTGCCTTGGCAGTGGTATGGGACGCTGTCAGGGTTGGAGGTCGATCTCGCTTGTTACAGGTCATGGGCCAGGGCACGGAGGGTGGACTTGGATTGGGTCCTACGGCCGGGTGGATTGTGTGTCGTTCGGTCTCTTGTGGGTTAACCGGCACCTGGAGGTATGCAGTAAGAAAGAGTGTGACATTTGGTATCAGAGCCACTGTATGCCAAAAGCAGGTACGATCGATCCATGCAGGACGTTTGGTAAGTTACTGATCTTTGGTTGCTGAATTTTCAGAAGCTGAGATTCGGCTTCGCCATTTTCCTGTTTTCCTCTCAGATATGCTCTTTTCTCAATAAAATAAGAAAAAAAAGGGTGGGCCCCTATCCACCACTCGCAGGCTGCCGCGTGGCACTCTACTGTTGTCGATAGGTGGCAGCAGGCGGCGGACAGGGGCGGTGCATGGATTTGCAATGGCAGCAGGGGCTCCACAGGCAGCAAATAGCTGCCTGCGGCGATTATCGTCAATATGCGACGATACACATGGGGAACCGGCCCCTAGATCAATACTTACAAGAATTTCAAAAGGTTTATTCTCGTTTTGCAAACAGGATAGACCCTTTGTTAGTGGACTAGGTATGGCCATTATGAGTTTCTGGTTTTACCATTTGGCTTGACAAATGCTTTGGCGACCTTATAGCAGATGATCAACGATCTTCTTTGTCCATACCTTGGAAAGTTCGTCATGGTTTACTTAGATGATATTCTCATCTATCGTAAGACTTTGGAGGAGCATGATGAGCATCTCAGGATTGTCTTAAAGTTACTTAGACAGGAAAAACTCTTTGCCAAGGAATGCAAATGTGTTTTCTTCCAGAAGAGTTGGTTTATCTTGGTCATGTTATTTCGGACCATGGGTTGGAAATTGACCCAAATAAAGTTCGTCAAGTTCGTGAGTGGCCAATTTCTCAAGCCATCCGGGAGACTCCTTTTTGGGCTTTACGGGGTTTTTCATAGATTTATCATGAGTTATGCAATAATTGCATTACCTTTGACAATTGTCCTCAAATGGGTGAAGAGAACTAGCTGACCTAGTAAATTCAATCCTCCGGTTACTTGGACTGATGAGATGAATCAAAGTTTTGAAAACCTCAAATACTGTGTGCCTACAACGCCTATTTTACACATAGTGGATCCTAAGAAGCCGTATGTACTTGAAATGAAGGCCAATGACTATGCTAAAGGCGCAGTCCTATACCAGGATGGTAGACCGGTTGCTTTTGAAAGCAAAAAGCTAGATCCTACTCAAAGGCGATATTCTACTTACAATAAAGAGCTTTTTGCAGTTATTCATGCTTTGAAGGTGTGGAGACATTATTTGTATTGCTCCCAATTTACTATAGTAACATATTAATGATGTGGTTGACCTTAGGGGTTGTAAAGCCAGACGGTCGGAAATGCTCCAAGAATTTCATTATGACATTGAGTACCAGAAAGATACTTCTAACAGTGTCGCGGATGCCTTAAGCCAGATTGGAGAGGTTAATCAGTTAAGTTTTATGAGATCCAATCTGAGTTATATCTGGTCCTTCTAGATCTAGTGGTGAACTTGGGATGCAAAATTCCAAGATTTCTCCTCAAGACAAGATATTAAGAGACTATTTCATAAGGAATGGGTTACTTTTTCAGAATGGGAAAGTTTGTGTGCTAGAAAATGATGATATTAGGCCCAAATCTTGCATGATTGTCATGGCAGCTCGTGTGCAGGTCACCCTGGCTAACAAAGAACGCTTGACCTTATTAAAAGAAACATTTTTTGGCCAAATTTAAAAAGTCAGGTGGAGGCATATGTTCGCAAGTGCGGACAATGCTAGGTTAATAATGCCGAAAGACTTAAGGTAGCTCGTTTATTAATGCCGTTGGAAATTCCCGAAAGAAAGTGGGAAAGTATTTCCATGGATTTTGTGGTTGGGTTACCTCAGACGAGGAAGCAAAATGATTCTATTGGGGTTATAGTTGATAGATTAACCAAAATGGCGCAATTCATTCCAACCAGGCAGTCTGTCAAAGCTTCATAACTTGCTCAACTTTTCGTGGAAAAGTTGTTCAGGTTGTTTGGTTTGCTGATGACATTGTTAGTGATCGGGATTCTAAGTTCACTGGCAAATTTTGTTAAGCGGTCTTTGAGAAATTGGAGACCACATTAAGTCTAGGGTCTACGGATCATCCTGAATATGATGGTCAGACTGAAAGGACGAACCATTCTATGGAAGACATGCTTTGTGCATATGTTTCCAGAAGATAGTCGGATTGGGAAAAGTACCTTCCAATGATTGAATTTGCGTATAACAACGCAAAACATTCAGTGACAGGTTTTAATCCATTCACTCAGATGTTTGTGTTCCAGCCTAGAGCTCGAATCTCTGTTGGCTTCAAAAGCCTCAAGGTTAAAGCAACGGTTGATTTCCTTTATGATATGCAAGAAATGTTGCTTGTTGCTCGCGATAATGTAGAAACAGCTCAGCATAGAGCCCAATTTTACGCCAATCAAAAGCGACAACCTAGGGTCTATGAGGAAGGGGATTGGGTATATCTCAGAGTCCCAAAAGATTCTAAGGTATTAAAGACTGGAAAATGTCCTAAGTTATCACCTCGTTATGCTGGGCCCTTCCGTATTGTAAAGAAGCTCAATCGGAATGCCTATCAACTATACCTTCCTCAAGGTGTCAAGGTGCATCCAGTTCTTGACATTAGAAGTTTAAAGGAACGATGGTAGAAAAGATGACTTATCTTCAGGATGAGCTAGTCCAACTTGAGGACCTGACATCCTTTGTACCTTCGAAACTACATGTTAGGAATTAATGTTTATTTGATACCCCTTAATGATAGTTTGGCCATGCTTGCGTGCTATTATAGGGGCCATTACTATTTATAATAAATTCGTTTTTTATTGCTTATGCATGTAGGTGGGTGCACTACTACTAGATTAAGATCTATTTTACTAAGAAATTTACCTTGGATCTTTACCCAATATAGGTAGTGATTTTAGCAATTAGCTTTTGTTCTTTTGCTATTAGCTTGATGCTTTTAGCTTTTCACATAGATTAGAGAAAGTATATATGTAGGCTGGTGCCCCACCACAATATTATTCCAATTTGTTAGAGCTTTGCTCAATTCTCCTATAATCTGAATTCTCTTTAATCTCTATGCTTGGTGAGTGCTAGTAGGACTAGTAACTCTAGAATTTGTATGACAAATTCTGACATGGTATCACAGCAGGCTTTTTGGTGTGTGTGTGTGTGTGTGTGAGAGAGAGAGAGAGAGAGAGAGAGAGAGAGAGAGAGAGAGAGAGATTGCTTTTGCAGGGTTGCAAAAAGTGTATTGGTGGAGTGGATTGCTGGCTGTAGCTACGTGTTGGATCGCTGGTTGCATGGTGATCAGTTTGCTGGAATCAAACTGGATCGCTGAGTTGAAAGCAGATCCGAATTGCTATTGGAATCAGAACTTACAGTTCGTTAGGTATCTACCGTTCGCTGCTCGCTGCTGTTAAAACCTACTGCTGCTGACAGTTCACTGTCTACTGTAGTTTATGATCGCTAAAAACAGGCAGATCGCTGAGAGAAACAGATCAGAATGCTGCTGTTTCAGACCTGATTACTACAGATCGCTGCTGTTTTTTCAGAAACAGACCTGCTGTTTTTTCAAAAACAGACCTATTCACTGCTGTTTCAGAACTAATTGCTGTCAGATCACTGCAGTTTTCAGAACTCTGTAAGGTTTTGGCTATTGATTTCCGAGGGAAATCTTGATTGAGTTTGATAAGATGCTCATTGCTGAAAAATCAGGCTATAAAAATTAGGTTGCTAAGAATTGTTACGGATCAGAATTATGGCAGGATTGAACGATGTTGTGTTGCCAGAGTCTAGCAAGCTAGATGGCATGAACTATAGTATATGGAATTTCAATAATATTGAGAAATTGTCACAAGTGTCTAGCAAAGTTCCAAGAAGGGTGGCAAAGGCAAGAAGAAGAAGAAGAAGCAGCATTATACGGAGGAGAATCAATCAGAAGATGGAAAGAAAGTAGTTTATGTACCATTAATCAAGAAAAACTTACTCTCAGTATCAACTATTGTGAAGCAACACATGGTGGTGTAGTTTGATGAAAAGCGGTGTCTCATCAAGAGGAAAGATAATGTAGTAGCTAAGGGCATACTTGCAGGACGGTTATACAAACTTCAGGCTCAGGTGGTGGATCATCATGCAAGTATTGCGGATATTGGATCAGTGAGTAAGTTATGGCATGAAAGGTTTGGGCATCTGAAATTCTGAATTACAAAAGTCTACAAGTCTTGAGGAAATACAACATGGTTACAGGTTTACCTCAAGTTGTTTCTGATCACAAGGTTTGTGAAGGTTGTGTCTTAGGCAAGCATCATATGAAGAAATTTTCGCCTAGTACACACTTTCCAATGAACCAAGTACTCAATTACCTACCGATTTCTAAGCCCACGTTGACGTACATCAACAATGGCCTGTTGTGTCAGAATTTGTCATACAAATTCTAGATGAAGTTACTAGTAATACTAGCGCTCACACAAACCAAGCATAGAGATTAAAGAGAATTCAATCATAGGAGAATTGAGCAAAGCTCTAACACACTGGAATAATCTTGTGGTGTCGCCAGCCTAAATATATACTTTCTCTAATCTATGTGAAAAGCTAAAAGCATCAAGCTAATAGCAAAAGAACAAAAGCTAATTGCTTAAATTACTACCTATGTTGGGTAAAAACCCAATGTGAATTTCCAAGTAGTAACAAATAAACATTAATTCCTAACACTCCCTCTTAATGTTTACTTTGTTGTCTATTACTCCTAAAAATTCTCTAAACTTCTGAGATTTTTCTTTGCCAAGTCCTTTGGTAAAGATATCTGCAACTTGCTCTTCGGTAGGACAATAGATAAGCCCCACTTCACCACTTTGAATCTTCTCTCTGATGAACTATTGTTGTACTTCAATGTGCTTTGTCCTGTTGTGAAAAACTGGATTTTTTGCCAATTTAATACAACTCTGATTGTCACATTGAAGTACCGTAGGTGAATCTTGTACCATATGTAGATCATGTAGAATCCTTCGCAACCATATTACTTCACTTGTAGTGGCTCGATATTCTGCCTCTGTAGATGATAATGCAATGATAGGCTGCTTCTTTGAACTCGAGTCTCCAAGAGATAGCACCAAAACCAAGACTAAAAACTTAACTTGTAGTAGATCTTTGATCTTCCGCATCTCCAGCCAATCAACATCCACATATCCCTGTAACTTCAAATCATCCTGTCTCCCATAGAGAATGCCAAACCTCAATGTACCTTGGATATATATGAGTATCCGCTTAGCAGCTCTCCAATGAATCTGCTTGGGCTTAGCCACAAATTGACTAACCATACTCACAGCATAAGTAATATATAGTCTCATAGTAGTTAGTTAGATTAAGCTTCCAACAAGCTTTCTATATACCGTCTCATCTGCATCCCGATCCTCCTCAGCTTTAGTAAGCTTACATCCACTATCATATGGTGTAGAAATAGACTCGCACTTTGACATATTGAACTTTTCAAGAAGTTCATGAGCATACTTAGATTGAGAAATAAATAGCCCCTGTGCTACTCTCAATCCCAACTCTGGCTGCTCCATGTAGACTTCCTCCTCTAGAAATCCATTCAAGAATGCTCTCTTCACATCCATTTGTTGAATATCCCATCCAAACTGAGCTGCTAATGATAAAAATGTCCTCATAGTAGTAGACTTAGCAACTAGTGCAAAAGTTTCTTAATAGTCAATCCCTTCTTGTTAAGCATAACCTTTTGCCACCAATCTTGCCTCACGACTATGAGAAATTGAGGCCTGATGTGAAGACTCGGCAGCCGTAGCCCATGATGCTATATATTTTTGTTGTTAGCTTCAATAGAGAAGTGCCCTCCACCTATTCCTTTGTGGGAGACACTCATGTTTATCTATAAAACCATTTGATTTGTACTTAGTTCTATAGACCCACTTGCATCCAATAGCCTTTTTACCTATAGGTAACGAACAAGCCTCCAAGTCTTGTTCTTCATGATTGAGTCGTACTCCTCATCCATAGCTTTCCTCCAAATATCCTCTTTTTTAGCCTCTCTGAAAGTAGATGGATCCTTGGTTTCCAATACTGTGGCCATATATGCAAAATGTACATCCCCATCTTCGTGATGATCTTCCTGTCGATCTTGATCTTCTTGATGATCCTCTTGTCGATCCTGATCTTCATGTTGCTTTTCAAGCCTAGCCAATCTCCTAGTTCCATGTGTACTGGACTCTCCCTGTTCCATAATGACACTATCCTTGATAGTTTCATGGTACCATCTAGGCAATCTTCTAGCTTCTGATGTAGGATGCTTCCTGCCTGGTGAAGTAGGAGGTGAATGAGTATCCCATATACTTGATCTCTCCTTTCTCAACCAAAGTCACTCTAGGTACTTGGATTGGCATAGGCGATACATGTGTCGATCCAGGCTTTTGTAATAACTCGTCACACAATATAGGAATTCCTCCATCTTGATTCCTATTATAAGGTATCTCTGTATCTTTATGAGTTGCCTCCTCATTAAAGATTATATCCCTACTTATGATCATGTGGATAGGGTTCTGGGCCGCTCCTACACCCGCCAACTCCCTAAGCACTAGGAGCAGAATGGACCACGATCCAGGTATCTAACCTGACCATCCCAATGAATGGCAAATTTACCAGATGCCTTACCCTCTTGACAAACTTTTAGGCGGCCTTCCACTTGGATATTAATAAGATCATCCTCTAAGAAAATCCGCGTGTGCTGGCGGTCCGTTGTTCTGGATTTTGAGAGCCTGCTGACCGTCAATGCCCTGCAGCCCCCAAATCGCTAAGTTTTGAACTTTTTTGAGATCGCTAAGGCTGCAGCAGACTGCTGAAATGATATGAGGTGCCCAGCTCTGAAATTGACCTAAAATGCCCTTAAAAACAGCAAAAGCATTTGTAGGGTTAGGTTCTAGCTCAGGCAAGTAGTATCTATTAGGGTGGAAAATGACCTAAAAAGTAGTCGTTTGAGGTGACAAAAAGTTGCTGTCCCTGTTCCCTTCCCGTGGCCTAGGTTGCTGGAATTTTTTGCTGAAAAATTGGAGCTAAAGGTGTACAAATCCTAGTAGCAGATCTGTCCAGGGCGTTTCCAAGGTGGTGACAGTTGTTTGGAGCTTTAAAGAGTTGTTTCCTAGTCTGGTTTTCAAAGGGTAAATTTTGCCACGGTAAATATGGATCCTTTGGAAGGCTCTAGCACTGAGATATTGAGGATCTATGGAAGCTACCTTAAAAGCAAATTTTGGAGCAACTCAAGGGGAAAGGGGTGAGTGTTCCTGAGAGGGTTAGTGGTACGGTTGTGGAAGCAGAGAGAACATGGTCAACAGGCCAAGAATCTGAATTGGGGTTATGTAAGAGGAAGCTGCCAACTATCAACGATTCAAAACCCCCTAAGTTCACTAGGGCAGTATGTATGAGGATAACAAATGTTGTAGAAAATTGGTTACAGAAATCAGAGAAAACATTCCAGATGTGTGATGTTGATGATGGAATTGAGATGATTGTTGAAGCTACATATCATGTTCAAGAGGTAGCACAAAGGTGGTGGAGGAAGGTGGAGAAAGATGACCTACTTCTAGCTACATGGGAGGCATTCTAGTAGATGTTTACTCAGAACTGGGTGCCCATGGATGAAAAGAGTAAAGCCATGTAGCAATGGACTTATTTGAAACATGGTAATATGAGCGCACAACCGGGAGGCTTTATTACGCATTCCTCAAGAAGTTCCTACCATTAGCGATCTAATACCTATAAAATTTTAGAAACATTGTAGACATTATACATATTACATTAGATATTTTTTAGCATAGCTGAAAATGCAACTGCCCCCATAGTTATCCTCAAGATTGCTCTTCAAATGACCTAGAAACAATTCCTTTGCCTCAAGAACAAATCTGAATTTTCTCCAAAATATCCAGAATTGTCTTCCTTTCTTTTTTGGGAATACATTCATGCAAAAAGTTATTGGGTGGTGATTCAATTTTAGCAAAAGGCCTGCCACTTCCGTAGAGCCAATATTCCCAAAAGTCCAAAAGAGGCAAAAGCATAGTCCACTATTGCCCTTTGACAAAGAGCACCTGAAACCACAACAAGCAATAATGCAGTCGAGTTTGTTATTCCCAGTCTTAGGTTAATGTGGAGCATAGGCTAGATGAAGATAAAACAATGCAAAAAAGACGATAATCTCATGAAAGTCCATGAAACGACATTCTTGTCTGTATAGACTATACTAGCAGAGAAAAACATGAGGAAGGCATGGCATGATCTACACTTGCGAAAGAAGTATTTGATAGAAGGAGAAGTCTGCTTGTTATATAACGCTAAATGGATCTACATCTTATGCATTCACAGACAACATCCTCAAGGTAGGAAAGTATGATAGCTTTTGGTGCTATGGTCTTGCAAACTTGCAAATTACAAGAGCAATGGACATCCAAAAGATTAAAGAATTCATGCTTCAAAATCTTGGAGTTGTTCCAGGTACATTTTTTTCTTCCGAGTCACCATTGAGAAACACACTCTTGGTGCCCATTTGTTGCAAGTCCCAACCAAAATCGGTAGCTAAATCATGCACCATCCTTATGGTTCTCAATTTAACTATTGACGCAAAAGTCTCTTAGTGGTTGGTCCCTTCATTTTGCACAAACTATTTGGGCACGAGCCTTGTTTTGGGCTTGTCACATGCCCCATCTGTATTGAACTTTGTTTCACAGGTCCATTCACACCCAATTGATCTCTTTCCCTCATGTAGTTGGACAAGATCCTGTGTCACATTCTTTGTGATAAAATCATACTCCTCTTGCATGGTTTTTTTGCAATCTTTCTCCTTCACTACTTCATAAGGTTGTGGATCATGAGTATTCATAATAATGGGCATGAGAGCAAACTTGGTGTCTTGTTACTTTCGTAAGCGTGATGATGTCCTAGCACCCACCCTCTTCATTTGTGTTGCCCTCAACCATAATCTACCCTTCTTGGACCAGTTCTTGGTGGCCACTTGTGGTAGTGACGTCTTCAATTGTGTTGGCTCTAGCTCAATTGGATCCTCTTAAGTCTATTCATCAATGGTAAGCATCTTGAGAACTTTCTCATGATCCTCTTTTTCCTGATTCTAGGATGCAATATATTCATGAATAATAGCAACTCTACTCTAGCAGGTCTTCCTATATTTGATATCATAGAGACGATGTGCTTTCTCTTCGTCACTATAACCAAGGAATATGCACTTGTTCGCTTTTGAATAAAGTTGTTGACGGTCATTTTAGTGAAAATTCTGTGTAGGAGGTACATTGCCGTGTTGATCACTTCTACCCAAAACACATAGGGGAGCCCCTTTGCATTCAATATATCTCTTGCATTCTCCATTATGATCTTGGTCTTTCTCTCAGCTACACCATTTTGATCAAATGTATCAAGAACTAAAAATTGTTCACGTTTGCTTTGCGAAACTCAAGGAGTTCCATAGACTTGTATGCTCCACCTTTGTCTAATCTTAGGATTAAACTTTTTTGAACCTAGAACCTGATTTCATTCTTGTCTGATTCTTAATCAGACAAGTCATTCAAAACTCTTAGTAAAGTCTGTTGTCTACATTGTTGTGAGATCGTGAAATTGATGAGAAAAAGGTTAAGGCTTCTAGAGATAGCCTTTTGACTTGAAGCCATTATGAATACAGTGACCCAAGTGTCATTGGCCTCTGTTAAAATCACTCTTTCCATAAGATGTACCTCATGTCTATTTGAAGTTTGAACGACTAGGTTGGCTTTCTGGCAAGATGAGTAATACTTGAGTTTTGACTAGGTTTGTCATGTTGAAAATTGAAATGAATGTTCACTATATGAGTTCAAAGGTAACAAATGCTTTTGATTGTTTCTAAAACTACATTGATTGGATAAAACTCGATGGAGGCGTGTTAACACTACAAAGTAGCCCTCGTCTTAGGTTTCCCCATATGGTGCATGTTTCGTAAGTTTTCATGTAATCACGTCAAGCTGTGACGTATTGGAAAGGTAAGGTAGTAGTTAAGAAGAAAGTAGAGGATGAGAAGACATTGTCATTATTTCTTAAACGACTCCTAGAATATTCAATAACTTTAAAAGTTGAGTTTTTCAAGGGAGCTAGTTAAAAATATAACAAATAGTTAAGGAGATAATGGACCTTGTTTAGAATTTAGGAGAGCATAAATAGCAATAGGTTGATGTTTCTATCGCTTGGTTGTTTGCAGTGTTGCATCGGACCGCGATTCGAACCGGTTCGAACTGGCCAGATTCAAAAAACAAAATAGAAAAAGAAACGGTTTGAATCGGGTTCCAAATCAAACTTTGCTAGCCGGTTCGAATCGGTTCAAATCGCCCGATTCGAATCGGTTGGTAAGTTTAGTTGTTTGTGGATGTTGGGATTCAAACGTTTGGAATCTTCTTGTTGGTTGCGAACATCTTCCATGAGAGCCATTGATGCTCCACTTTTGGGTGTGATCTATTGAATAGCATGCAATTGTACTTGTTTCTTGATTTCATCGACACAATGATGGCTGATTTATTTATTTGATTAATTGTTGCTACTACTTATTGTAACTAGTTTCTATAATTATCAAATCTACTTTTGACATCAGTTTCACTTCTTTTTAGATATGTATTATCACCTTTGTCTAGATTAGCTTGTTGGATATTATTGTTGCAAGTTCAAGTGATAGCATCCCTTTTGTACTCTTGAATGCAAAAAATAGCTTGGGTGCTTGCAAAGGGTCTTGCTCATTAGTGGGTAGATGTTATTTAGAATCATAGTTGCAGCGAATCTCGATTCGCTGGGTCTGCGATTCGCGGGTCGCGATTCTGCGAATCGCGATTCGCGACCCAGAATTGCAAAAAAAAAAAAAATTTTTTTTTTTTTTTTGGGAAAAATAGCTTATTGCTGAAATTTTTTTAGGGGATCAATGGTCAAACCAGCGTTTTGCCTCTCATAAGTGCAGTAGATGAGGCACAAACAAATCTTATTTTCAGTAGCTATCCGGTTGTCATTTGCTCTGGTTTTCAGTAAATGTTAATGCTACAGTTTGGACTATCAACTGTATGGATGATGATCACTTTTGCAATTGGTTCACTGGAGATGTGAGTGCAATGCACATACAGTTGGGGGCATAAATATTGGGCCCTTCTCGGCGCGCATTTGGACCCCATTTTTATCTACAGGGGGGCGGTGGCATTTTTATCTACAATGTCTATATAGCAAGAAGCTCTAGGGGGTTCGGGGGACAGTAGCCCCCCGGGAAACGGGGGGTTCGGGGGCGGTAGCGCCCTGGTGGGGGGTTTGGGGGGCAACGCCCCCCAACGGCGGGGTCCGGGGGTTGCCGGTAGACCTCGGCCCCGACGGTAAGGCCTCTTCATGATTTGGCCTTCCAACTCCCCGAGTGAAAACACACTTTTTGGTGTTTTGCACCCGAAACAGTCGGCAAACTACACAATCATAATCCCCTCGATCAGAGCTTTCATCTGATACCCATATTGCCTAAAAAAATATCAAAAAAAAAAAAAAATCGATTCTACACGATTCTGGGAAAATCCCGAATCGCGAATCGGAATCTCGATTCTGAATCGCGATTCGGGAATCGCGCTGCAACTATGTTTAGAATATGCATAACAATGGATGTTGACTTGTAAGAGATGGTGTCCAACTTAGTGTAAGCTTACCCAAAAGTTCCATGCTTTGACCCCCTTGGTGAGCCTACCATGGTTGTAATTTTTTTTGTCGTGTTTGACTCACAAAAAGTTCCATGCTTTGACCCCCTTGGTGAGCCTACCATGGTTGTAATTTTTTTTTGTCATGTTTGACTCACAAAAAGAAAGGTTATATAATTTTTGTCACAATCTGCTTTTCTATGTGGACACGTGCTCATTTCTATTATATTAATCATCTCTAGTTGAACACAGGTGCAAGCTTTATGCGAAAAGGCGAAGGAAGTGTTGATCGAGGAAAACAATGTTCAGGTTTCTCAATGCTTCAATTTAGATATGAGTTGATGGACATTTTCAAGCAAGCTTTGAGATTAGACAATTTGAGCACACTATGCATTTTCATTTTAATTTGAGTGAATGACACTCTAATGAGCAATGATGTATGTTTTACACATTATTTAGCACTATCGAGGCATTGAAATTGCATGTTGGATATATTAAGCAAGTTAATGTTCTAGAAGTGGTATCTAGCAAGCTTGAATACTAAATGTCATATTTTTGATAATCTCTTTTGTAAGGCTCTTTTGATAACCCCTTCTTGAAGTTTATTTTCAAAAAAGCTTCAACTTCCAAGAGCCCTTTGACCATGCATCTTGCTTTTTTTTTCTAATAACTTATAAGAGAGCCATTTCTGAATATCAATGCAAAACCCACTATTAAATTTTTAAGTTTGCTTGCAACTTTTCAGCCTGTCAATGTAGTGGGTCATGGTAAAGAAGATCAATCGTAATAACTATAGAATTCTTGAAGACTCTAGCAAAAGGTTCCATCAAGTGAGCTTTAAACAAAATTTTGAAGCTTGTTGTGGGGAAGAAACAATGAAGGGGTGCAATGGTGTAAAATTTAGATCTTTGAGCTCCTTGCGAATGATTTGTAGGCTGACGCACTCAATAAGATGATGTCTTTCTTGTCTCAACCTTGCCACTCTTACAAAGAAAACTTGGTTTAGAGCATCTTCCCCTTTCCAATCTTAGGCCATGTAAATTGACTCGTACTCTTGAAGTGGTCTATGTTTTATTCATCAAAACATTCACAATATAATGGAGTCTCCTTTTTTGAAATTGATTTGATTTTGAAACTATTGCATTTTCATTTTCAAGGTTTTTCTTGTTAAGTTTTATTTTCAAAAATCGAAAAACAAAATCATCCAAATTTTAAGGAGATTTTTGCTACATTAGAAATACGAAAAAAAATCATCCAAATTTTGAGAACATTTTTGCTACATTTAAGTAAGTCAAAATAAATGTGATTTTGTTATGTTTCCAACATTGTAGTTTGAAAAATGTTGCAAATCTTTCCTGAATCCCAACTGCGTTTGGTTGTAATTATGCATGTTGGTTTCATTGCATAAAAGGGTTTCCATCTCTTATCCACACATCCATTCTAATGAAGATTTTGAGAAATTTCTACTCCCAAATGTTTGTATCTTTGGTCACCTTGATTCTAATTCATTGGATGGTATCCATTGTCTTTTTTTGTTTTAAAGACAGTTTTTTCTTTCAATATCTAAAAATATTCTAATTTTCACAATTTTTTTAAGAGCATGAGGAGATGTTGGAAATTTCTTTGAGTTGCTGGCCAAAAGAATTACCATGTCGGCATGAAGTAACGTTTGGTTATGTGATGCTATTCTTTGGAGATTTATTGTCAACTTGCTCTACCATCAATTACGTTCCCATTTTGAAGATTCATGCTTACAATCGATATCTTGAGCTTTATCATTGGGCATTTGGGAGATGTACTCCTCAATTTCCTTATTTTTCCATGAGGCAAGCAGAGAATCCATTCAATTGGCTTTGCTCTTTAGTGCTAGACTTCATCATCGCTGAGTCTGCCCTTTACCTCAGGAGAAGTTGAAATCTAGATATGTTGGTCTTTGGACAAATGTATGAAAGCTAATGTGGATGTATGTTTGTGTATGTGACTTACACCTACTCTTGGGCATTGGCAAAGTGAGTAGGGACTTTGTAGCATTTGGTCTGCGGTAAGCATGATAGAGTTGATGGTCAAACATATTTTGGGTGGACTCCATAAGGTTGAAGACGTGTATATGTCTCCTTATGTTTGGTTCGATCCTAGACATAAATATTGATATATGTTCATAGATATTAGAGTTAGACTATGGTTGGGGCCAACGAGCCTAGAAACCATAGAAATTTGCTGCCCTTTACCTCAGGAGAAGTTGAAATCTAGATATGTTGGTCTTTGGACAAATGTATGAAAGCTAATGTGGATGTATGTTTGTGTATGTGACTTACACCTACTCTTGGGCATTGGCAAAGTGAGTAGGGACTTTGTAGCATTTGGTCTGCGGTAAGCATGATAGAGTTGATGGTCAAACATATTTTGGGTCGACTCCATAAGGTTGAAGACGTATATATGTCTCCTTATGTTTGGTTCGATCCTAGACATAAATATTGATATATGTTCATAGATATTAGAGTTAGACTATGGTTGGGGCCAACGAGCCTGGAAACCATAGAAATTTGGTAAAAGGTACCTAGTGCTGCAAAATTTATGGCTTAGGTGCAGAAGAGGCTAGAGAAGGCTTGGTAGGACCCCTCTAACCTCATTGAGGTGGAGGGTTGGGTGCTAGAGATTTGTATGTAATGGGAGCTATCTTCTAGGCTTTGTGATCATAGTAGGTTATAAGAGAATGAATGATGTAGTTTCGAAGTTAGAGCCTGGAGGGTGCAGGGCGTAGGAAGTCGATGGTGAGCAGCCCTCTGCCTGTCAAAAGGGTTAAAACACAAGGATAGGATCCTAACTTAGTTTAGTTGCTAGTTTAGATGCTTCCCTACATTACACTAACTCTAATCCACACTAACTCTAGTCCCACCTAACACTAACATCCAAAATAGAAGTGAATGGAGGTGAAAGAGAGAGAGAGGTGAGGGAGGTTAGGTCATGTGCTCAACATATCATACTAAGGAAAAGCAATTAAGAATACTAAACCAACAGCAAGGAAACAAGTAGAAACATAAACAAATAGCAAGAGCATGAACACATTAGTACATGAGGATGCTTGGCTCTCCAAAGTGGTAGAGTTTTCTCCTCTCTATTAGCATCCCAAAATAGTGTACAAGAGGTGCCTTTTTATCTTTGGGGAGGCCCTTGCCCCTTGCTTCCTATTGGTTACTTGCAAGAAGGTAGGACTGAAATCCTAAGCCTTCAAAAGAAACACGATCTTATCTATGGTGCACAAAGAAGCACACCCCACCTACCACCACTAATTACAAAACTGCAAACTTAAGTTAACTTAAACTTTGGCCTTTTAACATTATTTTAATTACATGGCTTACAAGTGCTCATTGGGCTATGGGCTTATACACGTAGGAAGCCACGATTTATATACACAGAATACCCACAACAGAGGGATGTAGATTGCAATTTCCCATATAGGTAGAGTGATAACCTTTCTAAAAGACTGGCTACACGAATAGCAGGATGCATTGGACCATGGACTTGAGCAGGTACTAGATAGGAGACAAGAGGCGATTCTGTAATCACTTCCCAACACTATCTGATATTCTGTTGTATTAGATGGAAGAACCCCGGATATAGTAACCTACAAAATCAGATCAAAGATGGAATTGAGTTTTTGAGTATCGAGTAGATTGATAAGATTACTACTGTCATAGGACACGTGGGAGAGTCACCAAAGTTTATGAAGGATATGTTGAGAGCTAATGACTTTTAAAAAGAGGAAGGAATGTTGGGGCTCCATCTTGATCCTAACATGACTTCAAAGTTCAGATGCATAAACTATTAGTCAATCGTAGGCTACAATGATTGTAGGCATAAATGCATGATGCATTTAGCTTACGTTGGGTCTAGTGTATTGCAAGCTGCAACCCAGCGAGCTTGTATGGCAACCTTATAGAGATATAGCTGAGGATGATTGTCGTGGACCTAGCTGTCAGTGTTGGAGCTAGTCGGGATGTGACGAGAAGGTAGCTGACAAGTTGCTGAGGTGCTCAATCTGATCATTGTGCCTTGTTGGGGGCATAAGGGTGGTTTTTTAGTCATGAAACCACGCCACTCATTAAACCACGTCACTCATTAAACCACGTCACATGGGTCAGAAGCATGGAGAGCCAGTCAGGGGCCTAGTCAATTTAGTGACGGCTGTTTGACCTAGATGACTAGTAGAAAACATAAATAGTGGTCCAAGGCGTTGGTGAGATTCATTTTCACAATTATGTAGTCTTTAAGAAACAAGCTTTCGGATGTTATAATCATATACTTACAAATATTTGACTATATAGAATGGAAATTAACATCATCTATATGCATGACTTAGAACAAATATATATGCATGACTTAGAACAAATACATCAAGTACTTTAATATCATGATGGAGATGAGGGAGTTTTGTGGCAGCTTCCTTTCTCTTCTCAAATCAAGCATTTTGTCCTTACGCACGTGTTGAAAAGCAATGATTGGGTGCTAAGACACTGACACTTACCTGCTGCCTAACACCTCATCAAAACTTGCTAGCTTAGCAACCCTTGGGTGATTGCTTACATTTGAGGACTTGCTATAGCTTAATCTCGAGCCATTTGGATCTTCTTTCCTAGGTAGAGTGCATGTTCTAGTTCATGTTGCATAATTTCTACAAAGAAACCATAAATTGCAACTGTTTTCTTTTCAACAAACAATGACGATACTGAATGGTGATTATATGAGTTGAAAGATGAGTGATTGGTAGATAACTTCAAACAGTATCTATACTAAGCTAGAATATATGGGATAATCAAACTTCAATAGCGCAAAAAATGGAATTTAGTAGCTACACTTTCCTGTTGGGCTCAAAGTTGGAAGAGCCAGTAAAGTTTGCTGATCATTAGACTTTGCATATGTCAACTTTTTTTCTTTTTACTTTGTTGCCAATCCTGCAAAAATGTGTGAACTGCCAAAATTTAGGATTGGACTTAAAAAAATGGGCTGAACTATTACTGGTCAATCATTTCATATTGTTGTCACCAGTATGCCCATATATGACATGGGAAGTAGTCAATAAGTCAGTCAAGTCATTTGGTATAAGTGAGAAATACAATTTTTTAGGTTCTGATTCAATTCAGTAGCTAAACCAGGTTGAAAGGTAGCTAAACCAAGAAATATTGGGTTTAGGGTAGGAAGGGGTTATTTTATGAGTTATACCTTTTGCGGAGTTGAAGTTTATGTTAAAGTTTGGTGCATAGAAGAGTTAATTTTTTTTTGTTCAAATCTCATCAATTGTCTATGCATAGCAATACTGATATTTCAAGAACCTTTTGACATTCTTAGCTCTGCCGTTGGTGAAGTTTCAGTAAGGAATTTAAATCATTGATTTTCTATAGCTGATCTTTGATTTTACTGCAATTGTCATACTGCTCATGCAGCCTGTGAAGTGTCCTGTAACCATTTGCGGTGATATCCATGGCCAGTTTCATGATCTTGCTGAACTCTTCAAAATCGGAGGCAAGGTAAATGTCAGCCATATCAATTGTGATGTCTGTTTGTGGCAGTATACTCAGCTAGCTTTATTGACTAAGAGAGTGCTTCTTTGAATTATTTATCATGAAAGTGTTGCTACTTATTTAAAACTAGTGACATGCATTCATAGGTTGATAGTAATGCAAGTACTGGTACTACAAGTGTAGCTGTTCTTGTATCCTCGGAGATGGTGATACCTATAGGAATCAGATTATGAAGTTAGGAAAGTGCACAAGATTGGTTCATCAAGTCAGTTCTCACTTGGTCCAGACATTGCATAATAGTTTGAGCAGTTGAAATTTTTCACATTGAAAGATTTGTCATAGTGTATTGATAATTGGTGGCCGTTCATTAAGAGTTAATAGGCTCTTCTGTGGACTGTGGAACTTTTTTAGTATTGAATACCAAAAAGTGTTTGTCTATTTTCGTACACTAAGTTTGAACTGTTATGCATTTTGAACTTGTAGTGTCCAGACACCAATTACCTGTTTATGGGGGATTATGTAGACCGTGGCTACTATTCAGTGGAAACTGCCACTGTAAGTTTGGCTGACTTTGCTTTTTGAGTTTGTTTCTTCTGAAATATATCCATTCGTGTTTTGGTTCTTGTATGTAGCATGATCAGGTGCATCTCACAATGACTTGGGTATGTTTTAAGTCGTAAACAAATGAGACATTTTTGGATGTCCTTTGAATATGGGCCGTTTCTCATTTAGAATTGGTGTTAGCTTCGATCCTTTTGCACATTATTCTTCAATCAACTTGCTAATTAGTGTGATATCTATGGCAGCTACTCGTTGCATATAAAGTTCGCTATCCAGATCGTATCACAATATTACGAGGCAATCATGAAAGCCGACAGGTTTGTAACTGGCACTTTTATTTAGTGTTCACATATTTTCGGTAAGAGCACAATACGTTTATTCATTAACTGAAGCTTTTGTATTCAGCCTACTCATGAAGGATCGGTTGAATGCATGGATGAAGCTTGCATTAGAGTAGCTATTGCACATTTTGATGTTCATACTCCAGTGTCTTGTCTTACATCTCCAATTAAGAGATTGCTTTGTTGTTGGGAGTAGCATCAGCACTTATACCTTTGACAATCGGTATGGAACCTTTGCATATCAACCTGCATTGCAGTTCTGAAACGCAGTTTGTTGTGCATGACACCAGCGACAAAAAATGGGCATTGCATTATATGAACAGCAACCCTTGCAAGAGGAAGTTATGACTAAGTTTGTTACCACCTGTTTTGGTGGTTCCTGACTTTATACTTGTTGATACAGATTACACAGGTGTATGGATTTTATGATGAATGCCTTCGCAAGTAAGTGTCGGTAATGAGGTTTCCTGGCCTTCTTTGTATCTAATGTTTTTTAAGATCACAAACATCATTGTTGTTTCCAATGTTTTAAGCATTTATGTGATCCTTTATTGATGTGAACAGCTTGCAATTTCCTGACATGTCCTTATAGTTATGTTTATTTCTTCATAATCAAAAGCTGCCATGCACAGATCAGTGTGTGGAGCAATTTTTTAAAGGTAATGTTGGTATGTTTCAGGTATGGAAATGCAAATGTATGGAAAATTTTTACGGATCTTTTTGACTACTTCCCATTGACAGCATTGGTAAGGTGTCTGCTATGGTGAATGACATTATTAGTAAAAGTACAGCTACTTCATCTCTGTTCCTATCTCATTTTTGGGTTATAGATTGGACAGCTCACTGCTTTTTTTTTTATGCGTGGCTGTGTGATTTTAAAGTCTTATTCAACCTTCCCCCTTTCAGTTATTTCGTTTGGCCCTTCAATTAACTGGTTGGAGACTTTTTTAAGTTTAATCATCTCTTTTGTGGAGTTCTGGTTATTGAATATTTATAATCATGCATGTTCATTTTCAGAAGATTTTGCATACTAGAGACTTGAATTTGATGACTAGAAGACAGTGAGATATCTAAAAACAATGAATTGCAACAAGTGAATATGTTTTTGGGAATAGTATTTTCTGTTCATATTTCAAGGTTAACAGAAGCTACTATGTACAGTTTATGGGTGAAAACTGTTCAAACTTATCTTGTAGGCTTTTGATGTGCTCAAATCATCAAATATGCCTAACAATTGACAAGTCAAAAATACACTTAAAAATATTACATACATATAGAATAGAATGCCTCAGTTTTTAAGTAAATTACATCAATTACCAAGCTATATGTTCTAGGAAGAGGTGATGTTCCTTGCATGAATCCAAGCAATTTGCTGGAATTGTTTCAAATTGCCCAGTTGGTGAATAGCAATGGACTTGGGGAGTAGCAGTTACCAGAACAAAGAAAATGGCAGTCTTCTATAAGCCTTTATGGTCACTCACATGTTTAGTTTTCAGGTTTGCAGGCATGTTGTAATGTGCATATGATAGGTATCCTTGTTGTCTCATATAGCCCAAGTATATCTTGATTCTTGACACTTCCTTGGGGACACTTATGTGTATGATATATCAGAACTTGGTACTGGCAAGCATTCACATTATTGCATTAGAGTAGGCTTAATTTTGAAGGTAAAATTAGCTTCTTAAGCACTTATTGTTGCTATGTTTGCTGATTCTGATCTGGGACATGTTTGTTAGGTGGAGTCTGAAATTTTCTGCTTGCATGGCGGGCTCTCACCTTCAATAGATACATTGGATCATATAAGAAATCTAGACCGTGTTCAAGAAGTTCCTCATGAGGGTCCTATGTGCGATCTTCTGTGGTCTGATCCAGATGATCGGTGTGGATGGGGCATCTCTCCACGTGGTGCTGGCTACACTTTTGGACAAGTAGGGTCAATCACTTTTTGAAATTTTTTTGGTTTATTCAGGCTATAAAGTGCATTGTCTCTTTTCATGTAAACCATCAGAATAGCAAATTCACCCCCTTGACTATAATTAGTTGACATGTTTGGCTTGTCTTCTGGTTGGCTAGTAGTTAGCAGGTCTTCTTTGCTTCATGTAACTGGAGAGCTCACTCTTTACATGAAGACAAGGGAAGACAACCTTCAGATCCATAAGAAAATAGTGGCATGGCTGCATTTCTCTCACATTCACCGGAAATCAATGTGATGCACTAAAATTTTTTCGGGCATGTCTATTGAATGCAGGATATCTCTGAGCAATTCAACCACACCAACAACCTGAAGCTTGTTGCGAGAGCTCATCAATTGGTCATGGAAGGGTATAACTGGGGCCATGTAAGTCATTTGTGAGAGTCTTACAAAGCAAGTGAAGATCAGCAGTTTTAGTTTGTACAATGCCATTATTCACACTTTGTATCAACCATAACATTCAGAGCAGCTTTTTAAAGATGAAATTTTCCACCATTTGGAATATCCTCTGGGGCTACGACCTAGAATATAAGTAAATGCTTGGCCAAGTGACCACAGCGGCATGCTATGTTAGGATTTTTAACATAGGATGCATTTCAAGATAGTGGTTGTTGGGCTGAAAGCTACTGATTTTCAGTGATAGCCAAGGGAAATGACTGCTCCTTGAAGGACAGCATAACTGCCATCAATTGGTTGAGGTGATTGAGTATCGTTTTTGTCCATGACAAACCACAAGGTATTAGTGTCCGCCAAATTTTATGTTACGGATCTAGCCACTTAATTCTGTATTGCAGCAGCATGGTTATTGGTGAGATACCTACATGCCAAACTGAAGCTCAAACATGCTTGGTATTATAACTGGCAGCCTTGGTATTCCTTGAGCTTGGAAAAAGCAGTAACCCTTATTTTGACACTTTCTGATTTAGGGAGATGATTAGCGGGAATTTGGAAATTGTACTTCAATAGTGAAGATGACAAGAAAAAGACGTATTGTTGTATTTGATACCAGTAACTCATATTGAATGGACTAAGCTATGAATTTGAGAATTTGGTTTAGGGATATGCAATTACTGCTCTGAGTTGGTATGATGATCTTGATGCTCTGCGAAGGTTTTTCGTCAACAGAGACTATCACATATCCAATAGAGCTGTGGAAAAACATACAAATTATTCAGCCCCAAAATTTCATACGATCACATGTAGCTGCGGTATAAGGACATATCCATCTGTGGTAGTTAATCTTGCAGATAGGACAGTACAAGATTTGTCATGTACTAGCCATCTTGAGAATGCTAGTAGTAGGCTATCAACTGGTCGGATGGTTCATTCGGTGCTTAGAGGACTATCCACTCTGTAGTGGAGTCTTCCTTATGATCCTTAAGAGACTAGTCATGAGATTAAGTAATGGTGAAGCTAGTTAGAAAGTTCACAGGAGAATAACAGGTATATAGGACGAATTTGTGGGATGTGTAACTATTCTTCCATGTCTACAGAATTCAATTGGCCCTCAAATGTAGGGATGGGGAATTCAACAGCTATGAAAATTTTTGTGAGAAGACATCTGATTATCTCGAGGGTAAAAGATAGTTCCAAAGAAGTAGTTCTTGAGGGAGTGCACAACCAAATGACAATTTGCAATGACAGAAGCTTCCTATGTTGAGGTGATAAGTAGAAAATTTCCAACAATTTCTTATGTCGGGAAGTCTTCAAGAGTAGTTGCGTTGTCAGTATTGCCCTGCGAATATGTGGGTTATGGACCTCAGGAATACTGAACCCAACGCATATCAATGAGTGCAAGTATCGACCCATAATCCAGTAATGATGGTCAGGAATCAATAACGATTAACATTAGTAAGTCATGATCTCGACTCCAAATGAGCAAATATCAAGGATATATTTACGAGTGTTAATAAATTTTGGTATTCTATAATAACACAGTTTTGATCAGGGCATTTGAAATCAAATAACTCTTTTTACTTGATAACAGGCTCAAGCAGGATCTTCCTTGTTCTATGCTAGTGATTGTTGTCGCTGGTACTGTTAGGAACATCATACCACGTCGAAGGCAAAGCTAGTCTGATCCACCAGCCAATGCACTCTTTTATAGAATGCCCCTCCTAGCCCAGTGTGAGTTTGCATGGTAGCGGTAGGTGGGAGTTACTGCCAACACCCACCAAGGTTACACCCCGATTCGAACCGGCAGGCCAGGTTCGAATCAGAAAACGGTTTGAACCTTTCTTTTCCCTTTTTTTTAAAAAAACAATAATTTTCTTAGATGTACATGTCATTTATTCACTGTACAAATACTTAATAGCTAAACAATTTCCTAAATTTACAGATATCAAGATAAGCATAATCAGATCTCCTGTGACCTGCTGTATGAGTATCAAAACATAATGACCCAAGTTTAAGAGAACTGCAATAAGTTGCAACCATATCCTGGGTGCGAGGATCTGCTTGCTAAGGAGACTGTGGACTTTGGAGTTCGGGTTTAAAAATTAGGAGTAACTCAAATTTGAGGTGATAATAGTTTGATATGGTAGCTACTAGCTAGGTAGACTGTAGGTTCACCGTTCTGGAATCTGAATCATGAATCATGATTCATGATTCATGATTCATGTCACATGAGACATCTGACAGTTGGAACTTGGAACTTGGAGCAATGGCAAATGCATTATGCCTTTAGGATTTGCCACACTACCTAGTTAGTAGTTACTAGTACCTACTACTGCTTAAGATTGTTATTTTGTTTCAAAGTTCAAACTTATTTGCAATGTCGAGAATCGAGATCGGAGAAAAGAATAAACAAGAAGGTTATGACAATGTTTGAGAAAGGCTAAAGCCAAAAAAATTTAGGTTAGAAACTTAGATTCATGATTCAACATTGAACATTCATGATTCAACATTGAACATTCTATATATAACATTACCTCAGTTTTTTATTTTTGATATTGTTCTTTAGAAACAAAATCATCTGTATTAAAAGTCTCATATTCCTCATCTACATCCATTGCTGCCTTTTCCTCTTGAAAACGAAGAGCTTCTTCTTCGAGTTCGTCAATGGCGTTTCTTGGGGAAAAGGGATTTTCCTCGGGATTCATCATGTTAGAGTTTGAAGAGAGTAGCAAAAACGTAAAACAAACCAAAAGGAAAAGGAGCGAAGACTTAGCATTGAGCGAAAGCCCACTCTCCAATTGGATCTCAAGAATACTCTTTAGCTTGCGAACGATCGTAGAAGTAAGACCCTCGGTCTTTCACCTCAGCAATGGCTCCAAGCGATTACTAGTTGCATGCAACCCAAATTTTTGCTCCAAAATGGTGTACTGAAAAATCCAAGGTTTCAATAGAGAAAAACACTACTTCAAAAATCAGAATTCTGGCCCTGAGAATTTTGTTGAAATAGCTGCTGTTTAACGCCTGGCTGCCTCACAGATTCATGCATTAAAAACATTGGAAAAACATGGATGAATCTGGTCGTTGGGAAAACAGGTCCAGTCTTCACCCTACAGCTGTTTCCAGAGCACTATCATGCCAATAATCTTTACTACAATGCTGTCCCTTCCAACAGCAGATTAGGTGCTTGAATTTGCCTTGAAAACGCGCTAGAATCTAGCAAGAAAAGTGCGCTGATAGGACTGGAAAAATTGCGCCCAATCTGGCTGGATTCTGATGTGTAATCTTGCAAATAATTACAGACAGTTTATAACACGGAAAACACTAATAGGCCGCTATAAAATAACAGTAATATATCACAGTATATATTCCTAACTCAGTATATATCACAGTTAATCTTCAAATGTTTTGACTTTTAATGTACTAAGGACCAAAATAGCTTCAAAATATGCATCAAAGTTTGAAGCATCACATTGTACAAAGTGCTGGAACAAAGTACTAGAGAACTTGGAAGTTTCAACTTTCAATCCAAGGTTTTTGAAGTTCATTTTTGGTAATCGATTACAATCTGGAAAAATACAATGTACATGTCCGTATGCCACATGATAACAGAATCTAGATTTATGTCAGTATGCCTAGTGAAATCCAGATACATTAGCAAATGCGCAGAGCGGGGTCCAATATATACACATTTGGCAAATCCTTCTAAAATGATTGCATTTTAGACGTTTCAGTTTGATGCAAACAAATTAGCTGGAACTATGGCTGCCATAGCAATAGCTATGAGGAACATGCTCACCAAAGAAGAGCATTTTCAAGAACGAATCCTCTTATGGCTTAGCTTGCCTCTAAACCTATGAGTTCACCCTAACTTGATGGCAAACACGTTCACAAGTTTGCAATTGGATGCAAATGCATTTGCTGGTAGCTATTGCTTTCATACCAATGGTGACAAAGTCCATGTTATTTTCAACAGGGAATTATCTGTCATGGCTTATTATGCCTTTACCGCCATGAGTTCACCTAACTCGAGGCACTGTTCTCAAAGCTAGGTGTATAAGTGCTCACTCTTTGTATCCTAGGACTGATTCTTTTGTCAGTATTTAAATCATTTCTTTTAGGATGACAGCTCTGCTCAGCAGTGATGCCTGCCTGGCTCCTCTTCCGTGCATGGCCTGCAACCGAGCATGACTTGCTGTATGAACCTTTACATGTACTGCATTGCAAAATATCCTGCGAATGGGCTTGGTAAGCCCTAGGAGATGCTCGCCTAATGATAGTGCTAGAGTATACTGTCTCAATGTTAAATGTAGGCACCGCCGTCTGCACCCTTCGGACCTTGCATACCAAGTATCTTCCCCATCAATTAGCTCTGCTTGCAAGCATGTGTTCCCCCCCTCCCCCCTCATGAAGCATGGCTAAGATGTCTATCTTTAAGGGGGTACTACCTCATTGTATATGAACCTCTCCCTTATTTTAGAGAAATGTTTTATTAATAGGTCACCTTTGGACAGCTGTGGTTAATGATGAGTTGCCATTCCAACAAGATTTTATCTAGAGCCAAAGAGACTGACAATGAGCAATTGCACACAAATTGTTGAAACCAGGTAACTGAAACCCGATGTCGACATTCAGTTAAGGAATCAATAGGTAATTAATAACGAAATTTTTAAGCAGTCAACTTGGTGAATATGCTGAACTAGTCAGAATGTGAGAATCTTATGAAATAGACAGTCATCTTCTACTGTTAAGGACTTGCTTTTGGTGCAGGTACTAATGGTCTTGGGGTGTTTTTGCAGGATCGCAAGGTTGTGACAATATTCAGTGCTCCAAATTATTGTTATCGGTGCGGTAAGTAATTATATGTAGATGTGACACTTTTCTAATGTTTCATGTTTAATTGTGCTACTAATTTGAATCATATTGCTTGCATTGCAGGTAATATGGCTTCGATTTTGGAAGTCGATGATAACATGGGCCATACATTCATTCAGGTATTTAAGACTTGTTTTTTCATACTGGTGTTGTATCTTTATGGTTTGTGTCATGATAATGTTGGATAGTAATGTGGTGATTTCTTGTGCAGTTTGAGCCTGCTCCAAGGCGGGGAGAACCCGATGTTACAAGAAGAACACCGGATTACTTCTTATAGTCACCTGATACTGCAACGACTTATTCAACTCGTGCCTGACCTTTCAGCTTTTACGCAGATAATATAATGCTGAAGAAAAGGAAGTTGACTGGGATGCCTTGTGGGGTGACGGGTGTGATGCTGCAGTGCATCCATTGGTGTTTCAGCTTGACATCCGTTGTCGTGGTTTTTGAAGAGAATGGTCCCTGCTAGAAGCAAGCTTTTGCAATCAAAAGTTTGTGCAGCATATGGGCAGTCGTAGATGTGCAGCTAAGGCAGTCAAAAGTCTGTAGAATGTATTGATTGCAATATTATTTATTTTCCCATTAGGGGGAGTCTTACTTTTTGCGGTTGTTATGTTTGCTAGTAGGTCATCTATGGGTGGGTGTATGCATATCAAGGGTCGCTTGCCACATTGGCAGTGAAGTCCAGGTCTGTGGTCTCATTTTACATTGGGCAAATTTGCAGGTTGTTTTGTTTTGCACCTCTTTCATCCTACAAGGTATTTGGGAATCCGGGTGGATTTCGTAGAATCTACCTTACCATCATTTGGTCTTTTATATGTATAATTGCCTTTCAGGAGGTTGTATTCGTACTATCCTTATTTGTCGTACCTTGCAAAGGATCAATAATTTTTTTGCTATTTTGAAGAAAGGTTTACTATGGACTTGAATAATGAGTATTCCAAGGTTTTTAATGAGGGGTGTCGTTGGACAGGAGGAAATAGATACACTCCCATGGTTTTCCTTTTGGGTGAACTCGCCCAATTCACGTCATATGCATGTCCTGCCACGCGCTTTCCTGCGTCAACTTTTTTTACAACATTTTTCTGGGAAAGAGTGAAAAGGACCTATTGCCTTTGTAGCATTAGTGAAATATATGCCAGTACTATACAGACTACGAAAGTTTTGAAAGCCAATTGCAGAGGATTTTGCATTGTGGTGGTACTTTTTATTAATCTGGAAACCTGTAGTTGAAATGAAATGAATGCAGGCAAAATTTGTAGTATCAACCACAAACTTCAATTAGATCTAGTGCTTTGTCATGCATATCAAAAAGCAGTTCATAATAGACAGCTATGCTAATCGCTTGAGAAGTACTTATTCAAAGTTTACGAGGTTGCTTGCAATCGAAGTTTTTTGCCATGGATCTTTTTATTGGATCTTGTGCTGAATAGTCATGCTGATAAGCTTATACTATCATTTTAACTTGGGGGTATCCTATTTCTTAAAGATTGTAGAGCTCATTGTCGATATTTCTATTTCTTTCTGAGATTATGGCTTTGATTATACTTTCTTAACAAATGTTAAACCAGATGTGTGCCTTCGTTGGTTATCCACATGCACTGAAAGTCTTCCTTTATCATACATTGTTTCAAGTGTTCATTTCAACTAGGTTGAGATTTTGGGAAGCTCCATCCAAATATATTTGGATATCATACAGTGTAAATCTGAACAACTCATGGAGCTTGGGCGCTTGTTTCAACTTGGCACTTAACGGGCCAAGTCAATTGTTTTTTTGGGGGTGAATACTTGGTCGATCATCACGAGAAAGAATCGAAATTTGAGAATGCAAAACTCATGCGAAATATACAAGTATTTTGCTAGAAACTGTGAGTTTATGCTGGAATCTACAATTGATATGAAGATTTTTATATCCAAATGAGGACATGTGATTCTAAGTGCAACTATCTATTTTTAAAATTTGAGGCCACTTTATTGCAATAGCAGTGCCATGTACAATATTTATACTTACAAAGTTGTAGCCACAATTTGAAGCATACAGCTTCCAAGTTTTGAAGCTTGCTCTGAGGTGTCCTTATGTGAGCAAGTCATGATTCAAGCTTGGGTATCCATTGCCACAGGAGCGTGTTTATCTAGCTTGGCTAGGCCGAGGGACTTCGTAGCATGATTCAATGCTTTTTGGTCATTAGCCTATTAAATAAGCACATTTCGAGGTTGAGCTGGTGCACAACAAAAATAAAAAGTCACTCCATACTAGCCAGGACATTTTATGGGTGTTTTGAAGTCTGAAATAGGAACAAACTTTTTTTTGATAGTGGGATTTTTTCGTTCATCTCTCATTGTATACACCTCACGTTTATGAATGCTGCTTTGTTGAGCTAACCTCATTAGTCACTTAAAGAGTGGTAAATCCTTAAAATTGCTTCTAGGAACACCATTGAGGAAACATAGGCAATGACATGCCTTGGATCTTTTATGTTATGCAAGATGTGTAGTATCAAAATATTTGTAAACATTTTGGTACTCTTGTTATTATGCAAGCATCCATATTTGTTATATATGGAGGGCAGAACCTCTGGAAAATTCATTTTGAAAATCTTGCATTTCATAGTCTGTCAATGCAAAATAAACTAAAGTCTAGCACTTGATTTGTTATTGATTGATTTTCTTATCGAAAGAATTTGATTTCTATAAGGCTAAAACCTCCTCCTCCTCCGACTATCTAGCACGATTTTTGCTTCATTTCACGGGTGCTAGTAAAAGATATATTTTCTTAGGCAAAAACCAAGCTAATGTGATAGCGATCGATTCAAATTTTAAGTTTGAAAATAATAATTTTTAATCACATTTTTTTTTAATGAACTTTCTCTTGTGACCTCTTTAACAATGAATGTTTTTTAATGAAATTTGCTTCAAAGAGGCTTCTCCCTCTTGTTTATTGCAAATACATCGCTCTTGGTCCTCAATGGATTAGAACCCTTGGAACATGTTGCATGCAGTCGCCTCCAAAAGAGCCTCTCACCTTCTCAAGTTGGTGCTTTACACAAAGGTAGGTAGCCATTTGAGGCGTATTGAGCAGCTATTAAAATAATAATCTATTTGGTCGCAATGCAAACATAGCCATGTTCTTCAAATTTAATAATAAAAAACAATAGGCTAATTATCTTAACTAAAATCCCAAGGCAATCTCCAATAAAAGTGTAATGCATTCCAATAGATCTTGTGACATCTTGATTGCTTAAAGTAGTTGTGCCCTCATTTGATGTTGATGCTCAAGGATTTATGGGTAAGTAAATTAGACCCACTATAATTTTTGGATCATCAATCCAAGTTTTAAAAGATATGTTGCTACATTTGGTGCAAATCATGCCACACCTAGGCCTAGTACTAGTCCTTAAACCAAGGGAACCCCATTGATTGTACATTGGGTTCCTAAGTTATTTGTGTCTATTGGAATCAAACTCTAGCTTTTAGAGTTGCATTTCTTTGGGGATGACATTTAATAGTCATGAGTTTTAGTATAGTTTTAAAGAATAACAACTTTAAAATGAAAAAAGTTTGGATATAGATGAATACAACTTTTGTGGAATATAACATAGAGAACTTTTGGCCCTTGCATTTGTGTGTGTTGGCAAAGCCATAATATACTAATTGTGATGGGTATAAGTTAATGATTACTAGCTTAAATAAGTTAAAACTCTCAATAATAAGGGCCACAAATAATTAGTTTTGTGATGTATCAAAATTTGTAGCCGCAAAAACATTTATTAATGATCAAACAAACTCACATCAATTAAAAATAATTTTGAATTCAAAAGAATTTGATAATGTTCAATCTAAAGCATAACAAAATCAATAACGAAGTTAAGCTAATTGATGTAGTTCATATTGAAATCTACCATGATGTGAGACACCAATTTTATGTTCGGGTGTGTCTAATTTAGCACAATGGATGTTTTGTTATTGTTGAGTTGGGCTTGTTTTCTCTGACTAGCATCAAGGTCCCTTCAAGTAATGGCGCACATCAATGCCATGCACAGGAGTACTCCAATACAATTATGATGATTGGCATTTTCAAATTGCAAGCAACATTACTATAGAATCACAGTAGTAGCCGCAAACCAACAAGAAAAGAGGAAGACTTTAAAGCTTGCATAAACAATCATTAGATCCATGAAAAACAAAAAGCAAAAAAAAAAATACAATTGCTTAAATTCTCTTATCATCATATACGTTGTTCTGATCCATATCATAAGCCTCACCATTTTCAATTTGATAATAGGGCTCCACAACATGTGACTTAACCCTAAACCTTCCCTAATTATGCCCTAAACCAAGGCCCATAAATTGTGGCATCAGCTCTTCCACCTCTTTGACAAGCGGCCTCAAATCACTACAGTAAATTGCTAACTTGTAGCAATGAATTCTTCAAGTAGATAACCTCTAGATTTGAGTTGACAAGTACACTAAAAATAATGAATACAATATGGATATTATGTACAAGTGGTGGCCAAGTGACCAACCAATTCAGATAGCTACTTTTGCAAAATTTTAATTCTCTTCTAGACTATTCTAGTTTTCCAACATAAATCTAGTCAAAATGTTAAGGGCTGATCTAAGCTTAACGAAATTTCCTATTGCAAGTGGTTTAGTAAGAAGATTAGCCAAGCAACCTGATCTTTACAGATGCTCCAGTTTGAATCCTTTATTGAACTTTTTTGCAAACAAAATAGTGACAAACTTGAATATGCTTGCTCGTAGAGTGCAAAACTTGATTGCTAGAAAGACTTTGTGAAGAACATTGTCACATTAGATCAAGAGAACATAATCAAATTTGATTATGTGCAACTCCATTGGCAACCATTTAATGCGTAAAAGCTCTTTGTCATAGTAGTGGGTGCCTTGTATTCAACTTCAGTAAAGAAAAGTAGAATTGTTGCTTGTTTATTTTATAGCCAGGAAATAGCTCCTTCACCTATAAAAGTCACAAAAGCATTTGTAGATCTTTAATCCAATTTGTAACTTGCAAAACCAAAATGTGAGAAGGCATAAGCGTATTATATCACCCCTAAAAAAATTAGACCAAGATCTTGTATATCCAAGAGGTAACTAAGTATCTTCCTAGCCATTTTCCGATACTACATGGAGGGATCTTGCATGAATTGACTCAATTTTCAAACATTATAACTAGAATATGGGCTTGTAACTGTTAACCATATTAGAGAGCCTATGAGACCCCTATAAGGAGTGATTTCCACTTGGAATGCGTCATCCTCTTTCATAAGTTCTTTTACAAATTGCTTTATTGGTGTAAAAAAAGTGAGTTTTGAGGACCTTGAATAGATCTACCATGGCCTACATGCATGAGAGGTTGCACACTACCAAATTACTCTTGATCAACGGATTTTGATGAGCTATCAAACACAATCTGGATCTATGCAAGAGCTCTAGTACACAAAAAGTAATCATCATCCAAAGTCAACCAAGTTTCATGCATATCCTTGACGAAACTAAGTTATTTTCACTATAGAAGAGCCAAACAAGCACCTTGCAATCGGGTAGAGAGAGAAAACAAGCAAGCTCTCAAGTAGAGAGAGAATAGACCAAAAGTATTCAAGTCAAAAATTGATTATCTCTCAAAAAGCTGGTACAAGTACAATGAGACTCCACATCTATATAGTGGTAGCTCGAGGTCCTCCATTAAGCATGTGGTGATCTCTAAAAATGATTGGATCCATGATTTGCACCTCAAAATTTGATTGAACCTCAAAAGTCAATGTGATGAGGTTTTTGTCCTATGGTGCGCCACTTGCAATTTTGCACTTCTACACTTAATGACATGTGTCAACACCTCACAGGACTCCAGATGGATGTCTATTTGCCTATCCTAACCATGCATTTTGGTTTGTAGGTGATTGGGGCCCAACCTCATGATGACACTTGGCATGCTTCTACATGACTAGTTTTTGTCTAGTTTCACATTACTTTGAAAAACAAGATATTCTAAAGTATGAATTGGCTAATGCAAATAGGCCTACTACTCACACGTGGGAACATGCTCCACACGTGTGATTTACATATGTACATCGAAATGTAAAATGATCAAGCTAAATTTTGCATATTTTTCACAATTGGTGTTTCTACACTTTTGTAATTTTTCATCTTAAATCTTTTAAGTACACGATGAGCATACATAGATTGAAAAATGGGTAAGATCTAAGATTGCATTAACTTATAGATATTACTTATAATAACATATTACTTCTCTTAAAACACACACACACACACACACAATTAAGAGATGCTCTCATGATTTACTTGCTTGTTTCGGTCACTATGATCACAATGATGAACTGTCTTGAGTTTTGTTGATCAAACTTCGTACACAACACTCTAAATGGTAAAAATGAAAAAATTCGTGTGAACAGTCTTCTAATCCCCTCAATATGGTTGTTGCTACTAATTGTGAAAGTACTGTACTTTAGGACCATAAATGGATCTACAAAAGACCCACAAGAGTGATTGGATGCTTGCTTAACAATCTATCAAAAAACTAGACACAAAAAAGTTGATCTAGATTGGCAATTTGACAAACAACAAGCATTAACAATCAAAAGCATCGATCAACATTGAAATCCGATTCTATTACATGGTTTTTGATCAAGCTAGATTTGCCAATTTTTTGGCAATTCTTCACACTCTTCCTCAAATTTAGCTTGATCTATTTACAACTCTCTTGATAGATGAATGAAAGCTTTTAGAAGTGTCTAAATAATCTAGCTACAAACAAGGAACTTTTGAGACTCCAATAGAGAATGATGTCCGTGAAGGATCTTTCACCACCTCTTAGAGGATCCCTTACAAGATATTCCATAAATGTGTCTATATACATGTAGCACACTTCAAAACTAAACATCATGCCAAGCCATGGATTTCAAGACATTTTGTGCACTTGAAGATACATGAGTTAAAAAATTAAGTGCATACACAATGTTTCCAAAGACAACTTGCCTTGCTTCGTCCGCATGATTGAGCCTTGCTGGCTCCATGTTGATACTCATGGTTCTTCTTGGAGTCCTCAGGTCTTGAGCTTTCTCCTCCACTTGACTTGACTCCAAACCATCAATGAATTGAATAAGGTGCTGATCCAAAGGTGCTTCTTCAAGTTTACAAATATTTCACTCTTGAAAGATCACATTTCCATCATTGACAACTTCTTTGATGGAAGACAAGTAGATTCTACAATCTCTACTTGAAGAGCAAAACACTACCATTATTCCTATCATTGAAATAGGATAATCTTTGGTCCTTACATTGGAATGGTCATGCTCAAAGCATGTGGATCCAAAGATTTCCAATACAAATGATGTTTCATCTTTTATGACACTATTCAAACTATTACAAAAATAGTTATCCAATGAAATTGCTTTATCAACAACAAATGTAGATTTCAAAGCATCCCATTTCATTGTCTTGTCATACAAAGTAATAAACACCATGAATCTTAAAGATAAGCAACAAGTCACTCCATGTCTATTAATACTATCCAAAAATCATTCAAAGATAGTAGACTCTCCAATGCTCACCATCATTGCAAGATGCACACTTGAATGGACACTCCTCCTCAATGCAAACAAGATCACACTTTGCCAAGATCTCCTCTTGAATGATCTCCTCCTTTGCCAAGCTCATCTTCTCAAAAGCAACACAAGCTTCCAACTTAAACAATCTTCCATGCTGCAAACATCATTCTTAAAAATGGAACAAACACCATGCTCAAAGTGGACATCCAAACCACTTTCCAAGAGTTGACCAACACTTAGCATATTCTTGGTGATTGATGGACATTTTCTAGATCCATACTTATTAAGGATTCTAGATACAAAGAGAAGGTACAAACACCATCAAACTTTTTAGCATCATTGAATGAGTGTAAGGTTGAGACAAGAATACATCTACTTCATCCTCCTCCTCCTCCTTTGCAAGGTTTCCTTGTTTATCCTCTGTGAAAAATTGTCAACTAGTAGTATTTTCCTAACTTGAGATTTTGTAGGCCTATGGCCAAATAAAAGTTAGAGATAGGTTCATACATGTATGTAGAGGCCCAAAGTATGTGTACACTACTTTTGAGGTCACATTAATTAGAGGAGGTCGAGTGTGGAGCTCTTCTATTGGCTCATAATTTGGTGCATTCCTATTTGACCAAATTTCTAGGTATATGGGTGAATCCTATTGGACCCCAATTTTAGCCTATCATAAGACAAGTGGCCAAGAGGCACTATGGCTGCTATAAATAGCCATCTCCACGAGTATGTACACATCTCATTTTCATTCTATTGAATGAATGTTATGCTCTTTGAAGGTCCATCTTCTTCTCTCTCACTTTTTTGTTCATATCTTGCATTCTAGCCACTAGAATTGTGATTTCTTTGTTGCTATGGCTTCACACGTGTGAAATGCAGGTTGTAGGCTCTGAAGTACGGACAGGGACAGCAAGTTTCTGTTTGTGGAAGCTTATGATCAGATTTTGATGTTTAGTTGATGTTTAGTATGCTTAACATCACAATTTCTATCATTTTTTCAATCTAGATGTGCATAACTTCCATGGCCAAGATCTTTATGAAACTTTAGCATCTTTTGGATCTGAGTTTTTCACATGGTATCAGAGCATTAGGCGGCCAAATGTGCAGGTTTTGCCAGATTTAGAAGAGATTTGTGGGCGAGTTTGCTTTTGTAGCATTCCAATCAAGTTTCTAGCTAAAAATCTTGTTGATTTATGTGTAGAAATTGGATCTTTGTGATCAAAACATCATTTGTATGCATTTCAATTGAAGTAGGGCGAATTCCCTCTGTACTTATCAGAATAAGGAGACAAAAATTGTTTTGGAAAGAGGGAGATGCAAGATCCAACAAGATCCTATTAGTTTTCCATTCTAGCATATAGTTTTTTGATTCAATTTCTTGCTTCTTCATGTCAAAAACTTCAAAATTGATGTAACCCTCTGATTTTCAGTTTGCTGAATGATTCAAGAGTGTATTTCAATCTTAGGAGTGAGGGAAAAGCAAGTATATTGAGGTTTGGTCTTGGTTTGATCAAGAAATCATAAAACTAGTGGCTAAAATTAAGGAAAAAGTGAGGAAAAGAGAGAAAAAGTAAGGTTTTAGGTTCCAAATCTTTGTGATTTCTTCTTGTGTTTCATTTGTTGATTCAAGAGAGTGCTTAGTGCATTGGAACAGGTCAAAGATCAGAGATCAATCATTGCAACATGGCTACAAATGGAGGCTACATGTTGGAAAGCAATGATAGGCTTACCTCCCTCAACTATTCTACTTGGAAAGTAAGGATGGAGTCTTTGCTTGAGATGAATGAGTTGATGGATATTGTTGTAGGTGTGGAGGAGAGACCTTTGGCACCTCAAGAACAATTGAGGTATGACAAGAGGGCAAAGAAAGCCCTTCACATGATCAAGATGAATGTGACAAATGAGCTTATCAAAGAGGTTGGTAAGTGCACATCATCTAGTGAAGCTTGGGAAGCCTTGAAGAAGGTTTATGAATCCAAGTCTACTTCTAGAGTGTTGACTTTAAGAAGGCAAATCTTTTCTTGTATGCAAAAGAAGAGTGAGAATGGACATGCTTTTGTTTTGAGAGTTAAAGCATTGAATGATGAGTTAGCATGCATTAATGATGGCATAAATAATGAGGAGCTTGTTCAAGTGATTCTCAATGGCTTGTTGGATGATCATGCTAATCTTGTTCAAAGTTATGCTATCCAAAAATGTTTACCAAGTGTTGGAGACTTGCAAGAGGTCTTGTTGGCTGAAGAATTCAGGTTGCAAGCAAGAGTGGGAGCATCTTCTACATCTCAAGGAGGAGAAGAGGAGGCAATGTTCTCTAAAGGCAAGTTCAAGGGCAAAGGTAAAAGCAATTGGTCTAAAGGGCAAGACCAAGGTGAGCACTCTACTTTTGGCAAAAAGAAGGATAGATCTAAGCTAAAATGTTTCTATTGTGGAGTCAAAGGGCATTTTGCTAGTGATTGTTTTAAGAAAAAGAGGGATCAAGGGGAAAAGCAAACCAATCTAACTATTGATGAGGGTGGGGATGAGCTTCTTTCAAATGATGCTTTTGTTATGTCATCTTGCTTGTTGGCTAATCATGGAGACATTGATCCTTGGTGGATTGATAGTGGAGCCACTTCTCATATGACATATCATAAAGAGTATTTTTCATCTTTAATGGCATTTGATGGTGATAGGAAGGTAATCTATACCGCAAATGATGGTGAGTGTGCAATCAAGGGGATTGGCACAATTCCTATTTCACTTTCTACAAATAGGAATATAGAATTGAAAGATGTTTTGCTCATTCCATCCATTACCAAGAACTTACTTAGTGTAAGCCAAATGCTTGACAAAGGATTCAAAGTTGAGTTTGATGGTGATGCTTGCTTGATCAAAAAGGGGTGTAGTATCATTGCAAAAGGGAAAAGGCAAGGGAAATTGTTCAAGCTTGATGCATGTGTTGTTGCTAACCAAGTTGGATGCATGGCAAATGAACAAATGTCAATTCAAGAGGTATGGCATAAAAGGATGGGACATCTCAACTACAAGGCCTTGGAGGTAATAGCCAAAAAGGAGGTAGTAAGGGGACTTCCCAAGTCTCTTACTTGCTTGAATCATGTTTGTGAAGAATGTGCTTTGTCTAAATCACATAGATTGCCATATACTAGATCTATATCTAGATCTAAGATGCCTTTTTCTCTCTTGCATTCGGATATTCATGGTGTTACTACAATTAGCAATGGAGGTGCTAAGATGTATGTAACTTTCATTGATGATTTTAGTAGATTTTGTTGGGTTTATCTACTAAAGAGCAAGGATGAGGTGTTTGATGTGTTTGTCAAGTTCAAAGTTGCTATTGAGACTCAATTTACAACCAAAATCAAATGCTTGAGGAGCGACAATGGTGGTGAATACATTTCTAACAAATTCAAAGCCTTTTGCGATGAGCATGGGATCAAGAGGGAGTACACATGTCCAAGAACACCACAACAAAATGGAGTGGCCGAGAGGAAGAATAGAACCTTGTGTGAGAGTGCAAAGGCAATGAGATTGAATGCTAATCTTCCTAAACCTTTTTGGAGTGATGCTTTGTTGTGTGCAAATTTCCTATGCAATAGATGGCCAAGTGTTGTATTGGAAGGAAAAACCCCTTTTGAAGCTTTGTTTGGTACGAAGCCTAATGTCAAGTTTCTAAGAACTTTTGGATGCATTTGCTACTTCAACATTACTCTTGATGATAGAACTAAGGAGGATCCATCTTCAAGAAAGGGCATTTTTGTTGGTTATAGTGAAGTAAGCAAAGCATATAGGATTTATGTTCCTTCAATCAAGAAAGTGTTCACAAGTAGGGATGTCATTTTTGATGAAGGTAACATTCCAAAAGTTGTTTCAAGTGATGATGGTGTTGTTGCAACTAATGTGCTTGATGACAATGGAGTTGATGACACATTGGATGTGGATGTTGAAGAAGCCTCTTCAAGTCAAATTCCAAGGAGAACTCCAAGGCATAAAGTGAAACCCTCAAGGCTCACTTATGATGGCAAAGGTAAGCAAGTGGTGGATGGATCCAACTATGCTTTCCTAACTTCTTTTGATGTACCTTCATGTGTAGATGAAGCAAGGCAAGAAGAGGAATGGATCCAAGCAATGGATCTTGAGTTTGAAGCACTTATGAAGAACAACACATGGAGATTGGTGGAGCTTCCAAAGGGCAAAAGTGCAATTGGATGCAAATGGATCTTCAAGGTAAAGACAAATCAAGATGGATCTATCAACAAGTTCAAGGCAAGGTTGGTGGCTAAAGGTTATGCTCAAGAGCATGGCATTGACTATGAGGAAACCTTTGCACCCGTGGCAAAGATGGTGAGCATAAGAGTAATCATTTCCCTTGCAACTCTTTATGGATGGGATCTTTGGCAATTAGACATTTCTAATGCTTTCTTGAATGGTGATCTTGAAGAGGAAGTCTACATGGAGCAACCCGAGAGCTATGTTTCTCATAGCAAGCCTAATCATGTGTGTTTTCTACAAAAAAGTTTGTATGGTCTTAAGCAAGCACCAAGGAGTTGGTATGCTAGGCTTAACTCTTTTCTACTTTCTCAAAACTTCACTATGAGTGAGTATGATCATTCACTTTACTTTAGAATTAGTGCTAATGATGTTACAATCCTTCTAATTTATGTGGATGACATTATTTTAAGTGGAGGGAACAAGGAAGATATAGAAGATATCAAGAAAGCACTAAAAAAGGAATTTGAAGTGCATGATCTTGGTCTTTTGAGCTATATCTTAGGAATAGAAGTAATTAGAACTTCTCAAATCACTTTTATTTCACAAGAGAAGTATGCTATTTCTATTCTCAATAGATTTCATATGGTAGATGCAAATCCTATTGATACACCTATGGAATCACATGTAAAGCTAACTATAAGAGGTAATGAAAGATCCTTCGAGGACATTACTCTCTATAGGAAGCTAATAGGTTCTCTTATATATCTAACCATCACAAGACCTGATTTATCTTATTGTGTTGGTAGATTAAGCCAATTCATGCAAGATCCTAGCATAGAACATTGGAAACTAGGAAAGAGGATCTTGAGATACATCTCGGGAACAAAAGATTTTGGCATTGTTTATAGAGGCTCATCACCTAACTTATTTGGTTTTTCAGATTCAGATTTTGCAGGAGACCTTATGGATAGAAAATCCATAAATGCACATGCTATTTTCATAGGTGATGGAGCTATCTCATGGATGTCGAAGAAACAAGCAACTATATCACTTTCTTCTAGTGAGGCCGAGTACAAAGCTTTGACATCATGCACAAAGGAGATGGTGTGGATCAAGAGGATGATTATGGAGCTTCATTTGCTGGATTTTTCAGAGAGTCCAATCATCTTTTGTGACAACCTTTCAGCCCAAAGTCTAGCAAGCAATCCGGTTTTCCATGCAAGGAGCAAACATATCGAGGTGGCTTACCATTTTGTGAGAGAACAAGTGTTGGCAAAAGAGATCAAGCTTGAACATGTCCCATCAAAGGAATGTGTGGCTGATATCTTTACCAAAGCATTGGGAAAGGACTTATTTTTCAAGCATAGAACAAGTCTTGGTGTACTTTCTAAATCTATGCTAAAACTAGTTGAAGAGGGAGTGTGAAAAATTGTCAACTAGTAGTATTTTCCTAACTTGAGATTTTGTAGGCCTATGGCCAAATAAAAGTTAGAGATAGGTTCATACATGTATGTAGAGGCCCAAAGTATGTGTACACTACTTTTGAGGTCACATTAATTAGAGGAGGTCGAGTGTGGAGCTCTTCTATTGGCTCATAATTTGGTGCATTCCTATTTGACCAAATTTCTAGGTATATGGGTGAATCCTATTGGACCCCAATTTTAGCCTATCATAAGACAAGTGGCCAAGAGGCACTATGGCTGCTATAAATAGCCATCTCCACGAGTATGTACACATCTCATTTTCATTCTATTGAATGAATGTTATGCTCTTTGAAGGTCCATCTTCTCTCTCACTTTTTTGTTCATATCTTGCATTCTAGCCACTAGAATTGTGATTTCTTTGTTGCTATGGCTTCACACGTGTGAAATGCAGGTTGTAGGCTCTGAAGTACGGACAGGGACAGCAAGTTTCTGTTTGTGGAAGCTTATGATCAGATTTTGATGTTTAGTTGATGTTTAGTATGCTTAACATCACAATTTCTATCATTTTTTCAATCTAGATGTGCATAACTTCCATGGCCAAGATCTTTATGAAACTTTAGCATCTTTTGGATCTGAGTTTTTCACATCCTCCTCCACTTGTGCTCTTAGCCTCTTGTAGCATTCAGATGCATAATGCCCCTTCTTTCCACAAAAGAAGCATTTCTGCTTTGACTTGTCCTTTGAGCTTGATGCATCATCCTCTTCTTTGTTCTCCTTTGGATGCTTCTTCTTTCCATTGGTCTTCTTTTTACCCTTGAATGAGAAATTGGCTTTCTCATCACCATCCTGCAAAGACAAGGAACTCATCCTAGATTTTGCATGGAGCATCCTACACTCTTCAACAACTAATACACTGTGAAGTTTTTCTATAGTTGGCAAAGTGTCTTAGATGGCAAAAATTTGGACCAAATTTGCAAAGTCATCTCCTAGACCATTAAGAACAATTTGTACAAGCTCTTCATCATGAATCTTCTCTCCAATAGAAGCCAACTCCCTATTTAGAGACTTGATTCTAAGCACATAATCTTGTGCACTCTCCTCACTTCTCTTCATGCTTTGCAAAATATGATTTCTAAGCATGAGAACCCTCGAAGTGTTACTAGATTCATAGATTGATTTTAAAGACTCCCAAGCCTCTTCATCACTTTTACATGATGATACTTCCCTCAAAAGATCATTGCTCACATTCATTTTCACACAATGAAGTGCTAGCCTAGATCTCTTTTTGTATCTCACTAATTCCTATGCACCTAGAGGTTCATCTTCATCCTCAATCAAAAACTCATAAAGGTCTTGGAGCACCAAAAGTGACTCCATCCTAACCTTCCAAATAGCACAATTTGTAGACTTCAATCTCGCACTAGCTTCTAGAAGGTATGCTCCAGCAGATCCCATCTTATTATTGACTTCTACAAACAAGAAATAGATTTGATTGACTTGAAACTCACAAAGGTCTCACACTTGCAGTGTTTCACTCAAATTGATTTCTAGTCCAACAAATGGACTTATAATCACAGTTCTATCGATCTCTTTCAAAGCTGGAATGAAGATAAGATGAAGTGAAAACTACTTCCAAACAAATCTTGCCAAGACACTAAGGTCTCTCTCTTGTAGTGTTTCACTCAAATTAGCTTTCTAATCCAAAAAAATGGACTTATAATCTCAATTCTAGCACTCCCTCACAAAGTTGGAATGAAGATAAGATGATGTGAGGTTTACTTACAATCAAATCTTGCCAATTTTGGCTATTTTTGGACAATAACATGACTAAATCTCCCTCACACTTTTTGATGTACTTTCAAGACCTGTAAAACAAGTTTAGAGGACCTGATTTCAGCCTAGATTAATTACATCTCATGACCCTATGTCAAATCTAATCAATGGCACTCAATCTTGGTAGCTTATCCTAAGATTTTCACCAAAAATTACATCAAAAGCTCACAAATTGAATTTCTTTGGATCAAATGAATACCATGCATTAAATGCAGGTTCAAAGGTGCCTACATAGGTGGACAGTATGGATTTGGACCCCTACCAAGTTTGGGATCAAATTTTCTTACCAAAATCAAGATTCTAGCTTGTCCTCTCAATACTAGCGTTTTAGCACCCAAACTTGCTAAAAATGGATTTGCATTAGATCGATGGCTTATGCTCTCGTACTTGGCTCTGATACCATGTGAAAGTACTGTACTTTAGGAGCATAAATGGATCTATAAAAGATCCACAAGAGTGATTGAATGCTTGCTTAACAATCTATAAAAAAACTAGACACAAAAAAGTTGATCTAGATTGGCAATTTGACAACAAGCACTAACAATCAAAAGCATTGATCAACATTGAAATCCGAGCCCGCACGTGTGTACTACATGCTATAATACAACCTTCAAGCTGAGAAACAAGTAGAAATTGATTTGTTTCATTTGGATCACAAAAACTCAATGTACATAGTGAACTAGCTTGAGATTGCCAATGAGCTCCAAAAATATTCTATCTTCTCACTATGGGATCTTGGAATACATAGCAAATTCGACTTCCTTCTTGAAGTTATGTGGATTTCCAACATGTAATAAGGAAGTTAACTCACTCTTCTTGCCCTAAAATGAAACCCTAGTCTATTTCCTAGACTCATGCTTGGTAGATAGCTAGTTGGTCAATTTTCACTTTAAATCTAGGATTTAGGTCCTATAAACTAGGAATCACTACAAAAATGACATGACCAACCCTATGGACTTGACCTAACCTACATTAGGAGTGGATTGCCACGTGGCATCTTGGCCTCACATGTGTGGAATCCACTTATGTACAAAATTTACATTATACTACATGGTTTTTGATCATGCTAGATTTGCCAATTTTTGGCAATTCTTCACACTAATGGGTATGAAGAGTTGAAGTGCCATGAAATGATCATGAATTTACTACTCGTTGATGCGTAACTTTCATTAATGAGGTTTCCTTTGAAGTGTACTACTTTTTGTTTAAACCTTTGGTTACACTTCGACTATTTCTAATATAAATGGTATGATGGGTTTAGTTATATGACTTGGATTAGACCTGTCTGTTAAAGTCTATATATACTTATTGACGTCATTATGAATGAATAAAGAGAGTTAGTGTATGATGTTATTAATTTTGCATGATGAATGATTACAAAGCATTTGATCTAAAAGCTGGTAACTCTTAAAAAAGATTGATTGCTATGCATGCAATATATGTGTATTAGATATGCTTACGTTAAGAAAAATTGAATACACATTTTTAGTAATAGCTTTTTGGCATGTATTGCTCTTGATATAAGAGCATGAAATAGTTTATATCATGAATTTTCAATTGAAGAATTATGGAGCAATCTTCAAACCATAGCTGGAAAATAGTAGTTGCAATAGTACAAGGAAAGTTGACTTTTGTAAGGGAAAATGAAACAAAAATGCTTCAGTGTATCTAACATGTAAGTTTTCCCAAAGAAAAATAAAACATCCGAAAAAAAAGAAACAAGATTTACTCCTTAAGACTTACTCTCTCATGCTAACTAGGCCAACTTTTGTCATCTTCTAGCATGCTTTGAGCACATTGTTATGAGCTAGCACCCGCCCTACTAAAACCCCTCTATAGTGTAGGATACACTATCAAGCAACATTCAAAATGTACCACACATTCAAATCGTACTCTCCTCCTTTGTTTGACCTAAATACTTTGATGTATCGGCCCATCTACTTCTATAATCTACTTCTATACTTCCTGAACTTACAAAATTTTGCAATTTGGAGAGTGGATGAACTTCCACCCACTCCCATATCGAAACTCCATGTTCGAGCGAAGTTTATTGGGATGAAAAGTGCAAGATTCCCTTTAAAATTCAATCTCACAAGCTTGGCAAGTTTTTTTTGGTCTATTTAGTAAAGGATGACAAAATTATGACATACTTCGTGCTCATGCATTTTAGTTTCTCAATTCTAAGAGCACATGTATTAGAATAAGCATGTGGGCTTGATATGTATTTTCAGGCCAGCTGCAAAAAAGATTTGTGCACAAAATGTTCATCAAACACAAAACTCAATCACCAATGTGGGCTAGATGGATTCGTAAACAGGTTGATGGTAGGAGGGTGAACTTCAGGAAAGCAGCTGCTTACATTTGTCTCAAAGTTATGCAAAATTTGTTGCCAATAAATGAAATGATAAGCTCTAGTTAGCCAAAAAGAGGCTGTGCTAGAAAACATGTATAAGTGCCCAATTTTCAACTGGCAACACAACCAGTATACAGGTAAGCAGAAGCAAATTAATCCAGGAAGAATCAAAGCCAGGATATGGTTGATAGTCATTGGTAGATCACATATACAAACCAGAAGATATTTGGTAGTAAATGTTGTTTTCACATAGAATGTGACATACAGTCCTAGATGAGCTAAATAGATCAGCTAAGAACAGCTCAAAATTTAGAGCTCCACGTCCAGCTCTTTGTTCTCACTGATTCTTTATCTTTGGTGTAAATGAGAATGGTGAGCTTTGGGGCCAGCTTAAATGTTCAGCTTCTAGAAGCCGCGTCCAAGATTTCTTGATCCTTTCTTTTCTCCAACCTTTTCAGAGCAAAACAAGGCAATCTAGAAGGTATAAAGAGCATTCGACCAAAATGTTCTTTTGAATATGTCAATGAAATTGATAGAACCTTAGGCCTGTAATCAGAGACCAACCTTTCATTCATGACACTAATAAGATTGTTGGAAGGCTGTTAAATATGTTATCCTCTTTAAATTGCTAGATTGATGAAGCAAAAGATTGCCCAAGCATGGCTCCTTAAGAGTACAAGCATCTTACAATTCCAAGTACTGAGATCTTCACATGGGAGAAGAACTAGTAGATTTATACAGGAAGTATGCTTGTGCTATATTTAGCCAAGGCACAAGACCCTTTGAAATGTTTTGGCATGAAATGCACATAGAACAAAAGATAGGCTGAAGCTTTACTAATATGAACATACTGAGATATTCACGAGGAAAAACAACTAGGAGATACTTACATGAAGTATGTTTGTACTTTATTAGCCAGAGCACAAGACCCTTTGAAATGTCATGAATGCAAGTAGAACAAACGATAAGTTGAAGTTTCTAACGTGAACAGTAAGTAGCTTACCAAATTAGTCTCCATTCAAGTGAAATTTTTAGTCACATTGAGAGCACTGAAGATGACTAGTATGTTTTCGGCATACAAATGCAGCAGTGCAAAGGAAAAGTTGTAGAAGAATTGGACTCACTGATTGATTTTTCAGCTACATTGGATGTCATAAAGTCAGACCGATTTCGAAAAATATTTTGCAAGATTTAAACTCATTCTAGAGTATCCAGCACCATAACTCTAAAACTGTCATAGTCATCTGCAGCACCTTATGTGCAGGTGCAGCCTCTTTTGCAATCCGCAACAATTTGATGTGAAGAGCACATCAATAAACAACAATAACCACTGGCAATGTATTGTGCTAGTCTAATAATAGCCAAACTAACATTCTGGTTTGAAATTGAGAGAACTTTTTGTTTCCCTTTACCAGAAGTGACTTTGGTTTGCAACTGTGAACTGTCAATGAGAAGCAACAGAGGTGCACTAATTAAAGAGAAATGAGAAACTTAATCAGTCAAGCGACTTGTGAGCTTGAACTAGTATACATGATATCTCTGTCATGTTGATTGCTTCGCCTGGGTTAAGGTCCATTCAACAAGAAAAATAGTTGAACGTGTAGAAGAAAACTGAGATTTTCTCCGATGAAGGTCAGAAAACTATTAGAGTTTAGCATGATGGCGGGGACGCGCTGTGCTGGAGAAGACCCCCACAGCTTGGACACTCTGGGGCCAGCTTGGGGAGCATGAAATACATCAAGCACTGGCAGCAGCCCCTTGCAACCATGACGTCCTCATCCATTGTATCCATTGATAACTTCTGCAGAACACTATTGCTAGTTTTGCTTGAAAATTGATTCCAACTCCTGCGAAACAAAGATGATCCAGGAAATCAAAACACGAATCGGGTCGCTGTATACCAGTGCACTGCCAGTAGAATCAACACAATATATGCAAAAACCTCGATATGCTTCACTACATGTAACCTGCGTTGAAAGACATACTTTTGAGTGATATTTTGCGGGGAAATTGCAGGAGTTTGCTGATTCGCAGGCGATTCAAGTACTGCTTCAAGTTGTGATTTGATTTGTTTGTTGGCCACCTGGAGGAGCTCCCGTGGATCTCTACATGTCCTTTTGCAGCTGCTCCAATCAATGTAATACACTTCCCCTGTCTGAAACGACAAGCATCAAAACCTTATGTCAACAAACAGCCTTCACTCCACAGAGCCGTACTTCTAAGCTAATTCTAATTCTAGTTCTGTCAACAAGCATGCAGAAGCGGCAAAAACAAGCTTATTGAAATGCACAAGGTTGCTTGTCATTCAGAAAGGCGTACTTCAAGATCCAGAAACTGCTCCCACTGATAGGGCAAGGCAGGCTGCTCTGGAAGCTCTACAGTTGCATTTGCCTTCACTGAGACTTCTTCATTGCAGTTTTTTCTTTTTGTTTTGCATTGTTCTAGTTCATGTGGCTGCAACAAAGCAAGCTGCACTTGCATTGTCCGTAGCACATCCGATGGCCACCTCTGTTGCCATGAATCTTTGGGCTGCTGCCTCTTTGTCAGAACAATCCCCCCAGCATTTTGATCATCGCATTTTCTGTGTGGTGAGCCAGAAGCAGTGCATGAATTAGTGCTGCCCACTTCTACCTTAGAGCATGAACGGGGTGGCGCCGTGGTCCCTGCTCGCCCCATATTTGCTTGGAGTGTTTTATCCCCTCCCTACCTGTAAGCAGGACTGTCAAGGGAGGTCATTTTTGCTGAATTTATTCCAATGTCCAATTTCAGACAAAGCCCTTTTCATACACAGGAGGCAAAAAAACTAGATGGGTTCTTTGGTGCTCACTGCTGCGTGTGCTCTGGCTGATCATCTGAAAACTCTGAAATTGAGCTGCTGCATGAAGCACTTACCTCGAGGCTCTCTCGCGCTCTCTCTGAGTGTCTCTCTCTCTCTCTCTCTCTCTCTCTCTCTCTCTCTCTCTCTCTCTCTCATTCATTCATTCATTCATTCATTCACACACACACACACACACACACACACACATCTGGTCAGAGGCTAGAGCCAATTGGTTGGATGTACAATCTGAGTGCAAAAGCCTTGGTTTTTATGACAGCCTGCAGCAGACAAAGTGCAAAGTGCAACAAATAAGTTGCACCCACACAAACCAAAACGGGAATGCCATCATCTCTTCTGTCACACACAATGGTCTCCCACATATTCATAAATAATAACACAATTCACACACACACACACACACACACACTATGCTTCTCCTTCTCCACATCTATATTTCTTTGTTTTTCTATATTCATCCTCCATTACTATTGATCGGAACCAATGGGGATCGGAACCAATGGGGTTGGCTCAATTGGTTAGCTTGACATCCAAAGTTCCTTTGGTCTCACGTTCGAGCCTCCCCTTGGAAACCAAGAAACATTACTATTGATGGGAGCATGATATCCATGAATTCTAACACTTATATCCCAAAACATAGAGTTATTTCCCTCCTTTTTTTTTTGCCTAGCTTCTCACATAAAACTTGTTTACATTGGTGGGCTTTGAGGCCATCCTATTGGTGATCTCACATGTGGGTTTCACAAGCCTCAATCTACTCTCAATGTGGTTTTACTAGCACCCCAACATGACCTGAACTACCTATCCCATATAGTACCTTAACAATGTATGAACATATGGGCAATCTTCGATGCCATGGGCCGACTATGCAATGCTGGCTTGAGAGCATCCACCAAAATTCATGAGCCCTTGTTGGCAAGTGATTCTAGATACGTTCATCTATACACTAGTCCATGAAAATATGTGCCCTTGAAAGTGCAACCATATTGGTCCTCATCTAAGATTGGTGGATGCTTGCGAGTTGCAAGCACTGTCTTTCAAGCATTCACCACCCCTAGAGGAAGGTGGCACGACGATGATGGTCGCTTGTATGGCCGCCCTTAGGAACCTTGACATATTTGAAAGATAAAGTCCACAAGAGACTTGCTCCATATACACATACAACATCGACATTCATGAATAATCATGCCATTGCATTATGTAGTACAAGAACTTGAGGGAAAACAACACAAGGATCGATCACACTCAATAGAAGATTTGGCAACACTTGGCTAATATCGTGGGCTACAAAGACTAAAGCCAAGGGCATACTACCCTAGAAATGAGATAGAATTGGATAAAGGCATCATGTCCTGTAGAAAAAAATTAGATGATCCAAGTGTAGAAGTAAGCTTATGTCAACTTTTTTCAAGTATCACCCATAGTGAGAAAAGAAAGTAAAGCACATGATAAAATTCCTTGTGACCCAAGATTTAGGATTCCCTACTATGAGAAACATACATGCCAAAATTTTAGATTAATGTTGACATAACAATTGATGGATTAATTATCTTAGGCACAATAATAGACATTAAATCTTTGTTAGTATCCTAAGTTTCGAGCTAGTTGGTCGACTAAGATTCTGAATCTAGAACCAACTACCCTTATTGCATTAAATTAACATATAACTTCAATACTAAACCCGAGGGCGAGTTGCGAGACGTCCCCATCACTATAGTTGGCAAGACTATTTGTATATTTTTCTACATGAGGAGGTATGTTGAAAATAGAGGATATTCCATGCTATTGGGACAATCATGGTTGAGACTTAGTAATTGCATCATAGACATAGTAATACTAATCTTTAGCAGGAGCAAAGAGAGAATAGTGATTGTTGGATATCCCGAGGTCCCATAGGTGGAAAGGGCGCCGATACCGTCAACCAAAAATGGGAGAGGATAAGTTAGATTGAGAGGGGTTCTACGATTAAAATGGAATATGATAGTAGAAAAACCCCCTAAAGTGTAGAACGCCAATATTTGTCTCACAAATTTGAGGATAGAAGATAATCCTAAGAGCATAAAAGTGGGGGCTCATCTAAGTGAGGATGCGGAGAAAACCTATGAAAAGCTATGTAGAAAATATCAACACAGATTTTCCTAAAACTATATAGACCTAAAGGAAAAGCCACCAGTTTTAGTAGTGCAAACTATACCATTGAAACAAGATACCAAACTAGTGCATCAGAAACAGAGATGACTACCATGCCACTAGATTCACCTGTAATTGCTTCTTGGATGCCACCACTTTGGAATCATAAGTTCTTACAATCTGTATGACATCATTGAAAGATTGAAACACATTTGACTTGCACTCATTCTGATAATTGGCCACCAATCCTAGGATGAACTAACAAAAAAAAGGCCAGTTTTAAGACTAGGTGGATCAACCACCTCCATGATTCAAGGAATTTGGCCCTATAATTTAGGAATTATGACCAAAAAAACCTAACTAGCCCCATGAATGATGTTTAACCTATCTAGGACAGCCTACACATGTGGCAACATGGATTCACATGTGTGGGACCCACCCATGTACACTAAACTATGTGATTAATCAAGCTAGATTTGCCAATTTTGCCAATTTCTCACAAATTACAATTAAAATCCATGTCAAACAGGATCATAGATGGCATAGACAAAAAAAAATCTCAGACTGGCTTACAATCCTATAGCTTGAACCTGTGTAGCAATTCCCTAACATTCTTGACCGGAGTTAACCCCACCTCCTTTTTGCCACACTTCCACTCCAGAACAATAATGCATTAGGTTGAGATTTATCATCTTGAATTATTTCATGAGATCAGTCTTGATCATGTCTATCATCTCTTGATTATTTCCAGTGATAATCAAGTTGCCAACATAAAGTGCAACCAAAGAAATCATACCATCAAAGCATAAGACATAAAAATTAGGGTCGAAGTGTGTTCTCACCATCCCCTTAGAACAAAAGTAGGCATCAATCTTGTTATACCACACACGTGGAGTGTTTTATGCGGTAAAGTGCTTTTTCAAAGCGACAAACTTTATGCTCTTGTCCTTTCTCAAAAAATTCTTCAGGTTGATCCATGAAAACTTCCTCCTCCAAATCACCATTTAAAAAAGTAGACTTTACATCCATCTAATGTAAATGCCAACCAAAATGAGATGCTAAAGCAATATGTAATTTTAAAGTATTCCAAAAGGTCTCTTCGTAATCGATGCCTTTACTTTGCATGTAGCCTTTGATCACCAATCTCGCCTTGTGCTATGATATGCTCCCGTCTGTGTGGTATTTTGTTCTATATACCCATTTACAGTCAACGAGCTTCTTATTAGCAGGAGAGGCTCCACCAAATTCCATGTTTTATTCTTGGCAATTGAATCAATCTCTTTTCTCATGGCTTTTACCCAAATGTCTGCATCCTTTGCTTCATCATAAGACGATGTGTTCTATTTCGTATATGAATCCATCATCAAGTAGCTTTTCCATCTCCTCTTGAATAAGCTCTAAATAGTAAGGGTTGCAACGATAGGGTCGACTCACTTTCGGTTTGGCACCATCGACCAATGGAATGGTGTGCTGCACTTCAGGTTGTATTCCCTTAAGATCCTTGTAGGACCATTCAAAGAAATCATGATATTCACGTAGGAGATCTCTTAGATTGAACAGTTCTTCTGTCGCAAGCTGTTCACCTACATAAACTAATTCCTAGAAGGATCATTTAGATCTAGGAGACTTTTATAGGACCTTCGTACGAACATGTATTATCATGTAGATCATTTGAGTCACCTTGGGGCAAGGCAACGATCACACCATCTAAGGTATAATCTTGAAAGTATGCTAGCACATCATGCAATGGCTCAACTGTCGAACCTTGATCTTGTCTTGGCTTCTGATTTTTGGATGGTGTCGAGACTATTTTTGATGCCTTAGATGTAGCATCTGCCAGTTGAATCTTGGTATTCATGAGTTGTGGACGATCATAACCCATCTTAGCTTTTTCCTTCAGATTGGCAGATATTTTGGTAGTTGGTTTCTTGGCTGCTGCCATATTGAAAGAGCATGAGCATATTGGTGGGATTGTCAGCGTAAATGTCATCTCAGTGGCATCCCACAACGTGGTGTCCACATAAGTTATAGCCTCATAGGCTGGGTTGTCCCAATGACTTACCTTGACCTTGTATTGATATACATTTGGGGGGCAGGGCTCCTCAGAGATCTTGGCTAGTGGTGGGATCCTAGGTAGATCCTTCGGTATCATCCTCTCTCCATAGTGATGTATATCAAATTAAGTTAAAGTTTGTTCATCAGAGTATTCCACATCATCCTCCAAGGTGATCACTAAGCACCAAGGGAGAAACTCTTGTTCACAGGGTTCTGGGGGTGGTTCTAACTGGAGCCATGATAGTTTCGACCATGTTCATCCCAATTTTTTCTCATCATGAAGGGTGACAAGTCTCTGGTTTGTGGGTTTCAATTCGGGCTCTCAAGATAACACCTGGCTTCTCCCAGGTCTGCAATCTCAAAATGTTTCGAGATGTCATACTTCACCTTAGCAATAAGCTCTTCACTTTTGCAGAGTATCAAAGTGTCATCCACATATACAGCTACAATGATGATCTTCCCATCTGTAATTCTTACATAAACATTGGAATCAGCCATTAGTGACTTGAATCCTAAGGATTTCAGGGCTTGATCTTTCTTCTTATACCATTGTCACGTTGACTGCTTCATACCATAGATACTCCTATGCATTCTGCATGCATAAGTAGGAAGTGAGTTTTAAATGTAGCATGGAGGTTGATCCATATAGACTTCTTCGTCTAGCTCGCCATGCAAGAACATTGTCTTTTTGTCCACGATGTGAATCCTAAGATACTGAGGTGAGTAAAGCCTACAAGGTTTACATCCCTACTACTAGAAAAGTGATCATTGGTAGAGATGTCATTTTTGATGAGGGGAACATTCCAAAAGTATCTTCAAGTATGTTGATGATGATGTGGATGGATCTAACATTTTTGATGTTGATGTAAAAGATACTACTTTAGATGGCGATGATGAAGGACCTTCATCAAGTCAAAAGCCAAGGAGAACATCAAGGAAAAGACAAATGCCTTCAAGGCTCACATATGATGAGAAAGGTAAGCAAGTAGTTTCTGGAAATCACTTTGCTTTCTTAACCTCTTTTGATGAACCTACATGTGTAGATGAAGCAAGGAACAAAGAGGAGTGGATCCAAGCAATGGATCTTGAGTATCAGGCTCTTATGAAGAATGGAACATGGCTATTGGTGGAGTTACCTAAGGACAAGAAAGATATTGTATGCAAATGGATCTTCAAGGTGAAGACAAACCAAGATGGATGTATCAACAAGTACAAGGCAAGATTGGTGGTAAAAGGATATTCTCAAGAACATGGTAACGACTATGATGAAACCTTTGCATCTGTGGCAAAGATGGTGAGTATTTGGGTCATTATATCTCTTGCTAATCTTTATGGATGGAATCTATGGAAATTGGACATTACAAATGCATTTTTGAATGGCGATCTTGAGGTGGAAGTGTATGTGGAGCAACCCAAGAGCTACATTTCATCTACAAAGCCAAATCATGTGTGTCTACTACAAAAGAGTTTGTATGGCCTTAAGCAAGCAATTAATCGAGGAAAACATTATTCTTAGTCTGACTTTCATATCAAACAAGTACTCAGAGATAAACCTATTTCCAATAGTTAATCTCTGTTCTTGGAGTATGACTCAAGTTTGAAAAAGTACACTAAGCAATAAATTTCTCAACTAGGTTACATTCAACACAAGTTAGTAATATCACCTTCATGTAAAACACTTACATGAACCACTAAATGAAAAATCTCCTAACTTAGGAGATTAAAGTTAAAGAAATAAATAATAATTACAGTCCGAAATTATCTACAAAGTCTGGCAGACAATTTATAAAAAGCTTCCAAGTACAACTATCCTTAGAATCCAATTCTAAGATATGATAATTCATTCAACTAGAATCTCTAGGAGAATCATTAAGATATAGGATTATTAAAACTCAATTCTGAGTATCCCTGATACTCTTTTGAGTTAAATGCTCCCGTTTCTAGCACCAAATGCAAGAAAATAGCATTCATTCCTCTTAATAGACTTGTTTGTCTCCTATGATAACTGGAGATCCAATCAGACAAAAAACTGCATAGGCCACCAAACTCAAGCATCTGCAGACCATATACTGTAGCAAAATAGCATCCACTAGATAAATTAAATTCTCCACAAATAAGATAACTTATCTTGTGAGAATATCAGTGAGATCCATAGGCTCTCAATAAGATACTGGAGTAGAGAGATTCAAAACACTGATCTGAATTCTTACTCAATTAATAGATCAAGAATTAATCATCACACTTAAGAACCATTACAATTCCTTATAGTCCTCTGACAATAATTAAGTATCTATTTATGATCCGTCAATCACAAATATTTAGATTCATATGATTCGTCAATCATAATTTTCTAGAATCCCAAAACCATAATCATTTATAGGATACTGGAGTATATGTCCACATAACTCAGGAAAAGTAAGAGTCATTCCAAAATCTTTCTATTAAGAAAATATTGGATTTAGGAATACTTTCAAAACATGATTCTTTACTGAAGTGCAAGATTCAAGGTCTAGAAACCACTGGTAATTAAAGGCTGGACGCATACCAAAATAACAATCATCTTTAACTACAAAAAACTTTAGATTACTAATCTAGAATCAAATCTAGATATCCAAAGTCCTGCTGAATATCAATTCAATTATAATTCTCGGATTCATTATGATTCGTTATCCAATTGAGCTCTCTGGGATACAATCAACTAATGAGCTGAGTCCCTTCCTTACCAAGGAATATTCTATCCCAAGAATACTGTATATCCAATGCACACAATTTTAACTGATGAATCGAAATGATTCACTAATCATGTGTCCTACAAGCAATATAATTCAAAACCATCAATTTCTGGTGAATCCACATCACACTGATCGTTTTACCAATTAACTTCATCCTGGAGTAATCAATGACTCAAGTTAATTGCCAATGATTCAGAAATCTCAAATGTCTAGGTGCAGATCTCAATTATACTAGTATGACACCACATTTAGATCCTCATCCAAACCATTTACAAGTTAATCCATAAATCTCCAATCCAAAGATTTGTTAACTCTGCAAGTATTTGTCAAAACAATACTTGATCATATGTCTATGTTCACCGACTAGGTTAAGTGCACCAAATAACTCTAGTAACTAGGAATACACAGTAGATTCATACAAGATTAATCGTGCACATATGTAAATATTCTCACTATGACCCAATACATAAACACATTTTTTATCTGGCAGCCTCCAAAACCCACATATGTTACTCACATATCTCACTGAGATCTTGTAACTCAGCTACAAAAGATTTTCTATTTCTCATGAGTAAATAACATATCCGAAAATTCCCTGAAACAAATAACATTCACTCTCAACAGTTTTCCAGTCCCACTTACCTCTAGTCCTAGTACTAAAACTAAGATTAGGTTGATCAAATACAGAACTCTCAGACTTATATCATGATCAAACTTACTTCTATTCCAATCAAAATGGAATTAGTAACCTTTGACCTTTCACTGTACTACTTATAGATAATGATTCAAATATCACACCTGTTCTAGTTCCAGATTGTCCACACAATCCCTAGAGAATTCCTCTTATTCGAAAAGTTCCAATTAGGTATCTTACTCTGAATCTATCCGAAATTACTTTCAGATCAAACTTTATTTTTATACCATAAAGAAACGATAATGTTTCTAACTATAAAGCCTTGCTAGCTTTCAGCCCTCAACTAGACGAAGATGTTCGCGGACAAGAAAATTTGGAGACATGAAGCACGAAAAGTTTCGCGACCACGAAAGTCAAATGAGACAAAGACGAACGGTTCGCAAACACGAAAGATTCACAAACGAGAATCTTTTGCGGTCTGGCACGAGATTCCTTTGCGGTCCACTACGAGAGAAAGGCAGACGAGCTAAATGAGACCAACGGTGGAAACAGAACCTACAGTGGAAACGAAACCAACAACGTGACACAAAAAATGTCGCGAAATCCATTTTGTCCTCACACTCCAAAGAGTACCAGCCAAGATCACACAAGTACCCAGGAGTACAAAGATCTGATCTGATGACATGACGTCAACAGATATTTCCAAGGTCGTGGCTAATCTGCCACTCTTTTCATTCCCTGATTAGTTGTAGATGTTTAATCACTCTAATCTTAGATTTATATAGAACGACTGTATGCACTGGATTATACTTGATATATAGATCATATGTAATATACAGAGACGTGTAATGTAGAAGTCTGATGCTAGTAAGCAATCAAGATGAAATACAGACAACAAGTCCGTCTGCATGCAAGACGAGTTCTGTGATTAGGATTCATAGAGATCCAGAGTCCTCTAGTAAGCGAGACATACATCCGTGAGAGAAGGGTATCTCTCCACGTCGACGCACTACGTGGACTTGTATGTAGTGCTTGAAGGAATCAGAAGGAAAATCAATATGAATGAATTTCTTATTGTGTCTGATCTTGAATGAAATTGCTTCTACTGTTATTTCATAAGTCTGAGTTTTTTTTGTTCATTTGAATTTTGCACCTTGGTTGAAACTATGTTGAATGCTATATTAATTTCATAAACGTAGATCAGTAGCGCCTGACTACATTCTAGAGGATTGTAGGAGTGATTCACCTGGCAGTGTCCAACGAACGCATCTGAACTCCATCCGAATTCAAAGAGGGAATCGCGGTCGCGTTTACGACAGAATCGCTAATCCGACGAACTCTCAACAGTGGTGTGCAGAGCTTATCACACTCATCAATAGTAACATAACATATCACGCCCGATTTCGACATCCATCATACCACAGTTGGATCTCTTCCAAAAACTATGCAACCTACAGATTCCCAAATAGAATTTTACCCCACCACTTCACCCCTCTTTTTAATGAAATTATAAATTTCAATAAAAGTTAACTGGAAAGATGATATATGAAAATATCTAAACACATAAAAAAGTCAGTAAAAAGTGCATCCACTAAAAGATTCACTCTATTACAAACAAGACTTTTCCTTCAAATATTTTCAACCCGAGTGATAGAAACTACTATTCTATTGAAATCCATTTATGCAAAAAGAGATATTCTAGGCTTAAGAACACATTAAACCTTAGAATTTATCTGAATTCCTAGTCTATTCCCACAAGTAGTAATTTATATGACATGACAGTCTTTCAAAAGAATAACTTCATGCTGGAAAGAATCATATAACCAGTCTGATGTCCATATTCAAGAAATTACTAAGAAGTAAAGGATCAATTAAGAAAGCAAGAAATAGACTTTAGGGCCTTTGATTTTGTAAATAATGAGATACCACTTTGGGATCTAGATTAAACCTCAAAATTTTCCAAAATACCCCACATTTGATCGAATGGTTTTCTTTTTTCCCATATCATGACTAGGTACTAAACAACCATTGATCATCAAATCTATACAGTCCTATTGAAGTGTGTTTGGATCAAATCGGATTGGAACTGAATTTTCAGACCTGAAAAGTGGTAGTACAGAATTTTGGAATTCTGCACGTGTGAAAATAAGATATTTTTAGTCCTTCTATCTCCTTGCTTGTAGATCCAAAGATAGTGGTCTTATAGCTTGATGGAAAGCTTATGATGTGTACTTTCCATAGAAATTAAAACCAAATCAATCTGATGTATCTATCAAGAGTTATAAGCTCTTAAAGAGGATAGGGATAGGTCCAAAATCCGAGTGACTGCATTTTGATTTGATTCAACCTTGCTTTGTTTTGAATCTATTGTTTTGAGCATCCTACACAAGAAACTAAAGATCAAGACTAATTTGAAGTAAATGAATACCTTTTGAACCTTTGAGGAGGAGCCTCAAGCACAGGCTGAAACTCCTAAGTATAGGAAGAGAGCTAGAATGGCTCTACATTTCATTAAGATGAATGTATCTAATGAAAATTTGAGAGAGACAGGATCTTGCACCACCAATAAAGATGCTTGGAATGCACTTAAGTCCATCTATGAAGCAAAGAATACTTCTAGAATACTCACTCTTAGGAATCAGATTTTCCAAAGTTTCCAAAGAAGTGAGGAGAGTGCATCAAACTATGTTCTGAGAGTTAAAGATTGACATAGAGAGCTTTCCTGTGTTGGTGTTACTATTAACCAAGATGAGCTAGTTCAAGTCATTTTAAATGGCTTGAAAGATGACTATGATAATCTTGTTCAGTCTTTTGCTATTAAGGAGGAGTTGCCTAATCTAGAAACTCTCCAAGGAATCCTTATTTCTGAAGAAGCTAGGCAAAGCTATAAACTTTCCAAGATGAACAAACTCGAGCATGGTGGAAGTGAAAAAGAGTCTTTGTCAAGGACAAGCATAAAGGAAGGAGTAAGAACCAGTTTTCTCAAGCATCCAACAAAGAAAAAGCCAAAGATCGAGACAAAGATGGTGAAGAGGATGATTCATCTCATCGCTCTACTTCAAAGACCAAGAAGAAGAAAGTGAAGTGTTTCTTCTGTGGCAAAAAGGGGCACTGTGCCTCTAATTGCTTTAAAAAGAAAAAACAACTCAAGCAAGCAAATCTCTCCAAAGAGATTGAAGAAGATTCTGTTGCTAGTGATGGAGAAGGATCACTCATGGTGTCCAATTTTTCTTCATCACCTTTCAAGACAGATGGAGCTTGGTACATAGATAGTGGAGCCTCTTCACATATGTGCTGTTCAAAGGAGTCTTTTGCCTCAATTGTACCTTACAAAGGACTTAAGAGATCTATTTACACTGCTAATGATCATGAATGCTCTATAGAAGGAATTGGCAACATTCTACTGAAACTTGCTTCTTCAAAAGTTCTTGCACTTTCTAATGTTTTTTTCAATCCAAAACTTACAGAGAACTTGATTAGTGTGGGAAAGTTGCTTGATAATGGTTGTGATGTAAAGTTCAACTCCAATACTTGCTTTATCAAGAAAAATGATGAGATCCTAGCTGATGGATCTAGATGTGGTGGAATTTTCAAGTTGAATTCTTATGAGAATGCAAACCTTTGTGAAGTTGCTTTTTTTTATCTAAGGAGGAGTTGTGGCATAGAAGGTTGGGGCATCCTAACTTTAAATCTATGTCTTTCTATGGTCAAGAAAGAAAAGGCTATTGGTCTTCCAAAGACTCTTTCCAAAGATTTCAAGCCTTTGTGAGGCTTGTGCTATTCTAAAATCACATAGAAAACCATATCAGAAGTCTTTTATCAAGACTACTCATCCTTTGGAGCTTATACACTCGGATGTTCAATTTTCCTCTTCTAAAAGTATTGGTGGTGCAACATGTTTTGTCACCTTTATTGATGAGTTTACAAGATATACTTGGTTGTATGTACTTTCTTCAAAAGCTATGGTATTTGATCACTTTCTAATCTTCAAAGCTTATGTTGAGAAACAATTTTCTTTCAAAGTTAAAGCTTTAAGATGTGATGGAGGAGGTGAATACATCTCCAACAAGTTTCATGAATATTGTGAAGGTGAAGGAATAAAGAGAGAGTTTTCTTGTGCTTATTCTCCATCTCAAAATGGAGTTGTTGAGAGGAAATTCAGATCTTTATGTGAATGTGCTAAAGCAATCCGAGTTGAAGCTTCTTTGCCTATTGAATATTGGGGTGAAGCAATAAATTGTGCAAACTATTTGTGCAATAGATTACCTCACAATGCACTTGCTGGAAAATCACCTTTTGAAGTCTCGTTTAAGAAGAAACCTAAGGTAGATCACCTTAGAGTTTTTGGTTGTGCTTGCTTTGTTCATGTACCCTTGGAAACAAGGAAAAGAGATGATCCAAATTCTATTAAAGGGATCATGGTTGGATATGCATCAAGTTAGTTGAGGAAACCAATATTGCACTTGGAAAAGAGTTCAAGATGCAAGATCTTGGAAAAATTCACTACATACTAGGATTAGAGATTGACTTCCTTAAAGATAGAGCTTTTGTATGTCAATCCAAGTATTGTCTTTCAATGTTAAAAAAGTTCAATATGTTAGATTGTAAGATTATAGAAACTCCTATGGAGCAAAATGTAAAAGACCCTAGGTGATGAAAGATCCTTCGTGGACATCACTCTTTTTAGGAGTCTTATAGGCTCCTTAATTTGGCTCACGATAACTAGACCTGACATAAGCTTTAGTGTTCATAAGTTGAGCCAGGCTATGCAAAATCCTACTATTTATTATTGAAAAATGGCCAAGAGAGCTTAGATATATATCTTCAACTTTGGTTATGGTTTATTGTATAAAAGTGAAGATCTTTCTATTGTTGGTTATTTTGACTCGGATTTTGCAAGTGATAGAGTAGATCGAAAATCTACAAGCTTATGTCATATATCTTGGAGGAAACTTGATATCTTGGCTTTCCAAAAAGAAAGATACTGTATCACTCTCATCTTGTGAAGCTGAGTATAAGGCACTCACTATAACAACAAAGGAAGTGCTTTGGATCAAGAGGATGCTAGTGGAGCTAAAGATAATCATGGAAGATGACCTACCTATGATCATGTGTGACAACATTTCAGCCCAAGCCCTTGCCAACAACCCAATATTCCATGCAAGGAGCAAACATATAGAAGTTGCACATCACTTCGTGAGAGAGAAGCTCATTGGAGGGGAAGTCTATTTGGAGCACATCGACACATCATCTTGTATTGCTGATATGCTCACCAAACCTTTGAGCAAGAGTTCCTTCATCAAGCATAGAGCCAATCTTGGAATAATACCAAGATCCATGTTCAAGTCAATATAGATTGTTTTTAGGAGGAGTGTTGAAATGGAAAAATAATCCATCTTGACTTTAGGCTTGCTACAAAATTGTACCATGCAAGTATGTTGTTCATAAATGCAAATGCCAAATTTGGCCTAGATAGAACTCGAGACATATGAATTTGACATATCTAGTTTGATGATTACAACTTGCATATAGATTGTAGACTTAGAATTAGCAAAAATATGCTAGTAGAAACTCATGGCATTTCACATGCATTAATTGTAAGTAATCCATAGTGACATGCAAGGCATGCACAAAGTGAAATGGACACATGCATGATGATTCGTACATTTCTAGTTAGAACTAGGACATTTTGAAAAAGTTGGTGGAGATTCATGCATGAGATGTGACAAATGTCACATAGACTCTAGTTTTCACTTTAGATGTCATTAAATGATGGATGGATGTGGTTCTACCTCGAGCTACCTCAAACTCCATAAATATGTGTAGCTCTCCTCATATTTGATGATGAAGAACCAAAGCTTTGTAGCTATCTCTTGTCATTTTGGATCCACACAAATTTTGCTTGTTATCTCTCTATCTTTCTCTCTCTAACTCGTGTTGAGGCTAATGCTAATACACTAATTTCTTGTACTTTTGCTCATTTATGATTCATTGCTATCATTCTCTGATGCTTAGCATGCTAGATTGTGGTTAAGCCATAACTTCTGTACTAGATCTTGCTAATCAATCTAGAATCAGGTTATTGTGCAAATCATAAAGCCTAATTAGATCTATCATACATGCTAAATCTGAAGATCCAAGTTTTTCAAGATCCACATTAAGGAGGAGTGTTGGATTTCTATGCTCATGACCAAATCCATTTGGTAACGAGCATCCTAAAAAATTTGTCAAAGTCTGACTTCATCAACTTCGAATTTAACTCCATCGACTTACCCAACATCGACTCACCCAACCTACTCGACATCGACTTCAACACCAACTCCATCAACTCCATCGACTTACTCGACTTCATTGACTTACCCGACTTTGTCAACATTTCATCAACTCTCAGCTAACTCGACTTACTTGACTCCCTCCTCAGGGAAAAGTCAATCCATCGTCACAGACGAGGACAACACTGACAGTCCACCTACTTGTACATAGACTTTACTACTTACAAAGATGACTACCTACTACAAGGCGGCTCTAATTAATTATGTGGATCAAAAGTACTGATCATTGAACTGTAAGACATGTAAATAAAGTCTGTATCTTTTAGTCAGTATTTATGTTGATTAACTTTAACAATCAAGTTAGCAACGATCAAGCCTCTGAAGCTCTACAATTTTTGCGCCTCACATATTAGCGCTCAGCTTCATGCTCATGTACTCTTTTTTTTGATTAATCAAGAGTGCATTTGTCCACACAGCTGTCTTGTTATTGATTATTTATCTTGATTATTGTTGATAACTAATGCACTTTTGATCCGCAACCGCCTGTTGTCAAACTTCTACTGCTATCCCATGCACTTCTGACATGATATCAGAGCTTCTGTTATAACCAGAGTCGACAATATCATGAGGAATATTATTCATCATTGATGGCATTTGATGGTGACAATAAAGTGATCTACACGGCCAATGATGGTGAGTGTGCAATAAAAGGGATTGGCACAATTCCTATTTCCCTCTCTACTAATAGGGATATGAATTTGAAGGATGTTTTGCTCATTCCATCAATCACTAAGAATCTTATTAGTGTGAGTAAAATGCTTGACAAGGGATTCAAAGTGGTCACATAGGTTACCCCACAAGAGATCTACACCAAGGTCAAGTAAGTCTTTTCAACTTGTGCATTCGGATATTCGTGGCTTTATTACAATTAGCAACGGAGGTGCTAAATGTTTGAGTGGAAGCAACAATCAAGATATTGATGATATCAAGATGGCACTAAAAAAAAGAGTTTGATGTGCATGATCTTGGTTTTTTGCATTATTTCTTGGGAATAGAGGTATTTAGAAACTCTCAATTTACTTTAATTTTTCAAGCGCTGTATGCTAATTCTATTCTAAAAATATTTCATATGGTAGATACAAATTCTTGTGATACACCAATGGAGTCAAATGTAAAGCTCACTATAAGAGGGAATGAAAGATCCTTCAAGGACATTACTCTCTATAGGAAGCTAGTTGATTCACTCATATATCTAACCATCACAAGACCTAATCTTAGCTATAATTGTGTTGGTAGACTAAGCCAATTTATGCATGATCCTAGTGTGGAGCATTGAAAACTAGGCAAGAGAGTATTGAGGTACATCTCGGGTTCTAGAGATTTTGGCATTGTAATGGGGTTGTCGAAAGGAAAAATAGAACTCTTTGTGAATGTGCCAAAGCACTTAGAATTTAAACATCTCTTCCAAAGGACTTTTGGGGAGAAGCAATCTCATGTGCCAATTATCTTTGCAATAGACTTCCAAATCTTGCTCTAAGAGGAAAATCACCATTTGAAATGTTGTATAAGAATAAGCCTAAGGTAGATCACCTTAGAATCTTTGGATGTATTTTCTTTGTGCATGTGAAGTTGATCCTTGTTCTATCAAAGGTGTTAGCCCCAAGGAATCCCTTGTATAATGGCAACATTAGAAGAGTTATTGTGGAATGTGTTTTGTATGTCCACAAGTAAAGTCAATTTTGTAAGCAATAATGCTTAGGAACCTTAGACTTAAACCCTTTTCCATTTAAGTTTAATTATTACCAAGAAATATTTGTAATACTTTAAACTTAGAAAGCCTAAGTTTAAAGTTAACTCTAAGTTTAGAAGTTCTAAGTTTATTTTTTTAAGTGAACTTCATTTTGATAGAAGAAGTCACTTCTTAGAATAGCTTAGCACTATACTTTGGGAGTATCTCATAAGCATCTTATATGGGCCTACCACTCATTGTATATATAGAAGTGGATTTGGTGGCCTTAGGTAACACTTGTATAAGCCCAAGCTTTAATAGAGCTAGTCTATTCTTGCATAACTTGTGTTCCCACTTGTGGATAGAATACTTGTTGGTAGGTGCTCGAGCCCCACTAAGCTTTCCTCACTTGGTTTTATGTTATTGTGCTTGTTATTATGGGATTATTTCTCTTATGATGCACTCATCTTTCCTTCCCTTGTGGGAGTTAGTTAGGATTACTTAGGGATAAATTAGGAAACCACTAGCTGGGTGAGCCTTAGTGGTCATTAGGGTTAGGTTAATTTAGGATACTCTCTAGTTGGGGGAAGCCTTAGAGAGCTAACCTAGGACATACCTTAGTTGGGGGACTACCTTAAGGAACTAGTTTAGGTCATTTTCTCTCTCTAGAAGGGTGAGCCTTGGAGGTTTTGCTATGCAAGAAAACATAAGAATGGAGTGGATCAAACCCTGAAGAAACAAAATGTTTCAAACCACAAAGCTTTGCTAGCCTTCGAGCTCATGTTTGTAGAAATACAAAGGAACTGCCCATAGGCAGAAAACCACCTCAGGTCACAACCATCACATAACTGTTTCAGTTGAACAAGACACGAAGGCGAATACCTCGAAGGTGAAACATTTGAAGACCAAAGGAGCTCAAAGAAGAAGCTGAAGGCCAAACGAGACACAAAGGTGAAGAAGAGTCGAAGACCAAAAGGCGGCGGATCCTCACGCTCCAAGTACAAAGAAGATCAAGAAAGTACTAGGAGGACGTCCTCCTCCACGAATGATGCTAAAGGCAATCTGAATGTTGTTGGAACGTGCTTAATCAACTGTTCTTGTAATCTCAGATTAGATAAAACCCTTTCTCTCTCCTTCTATATAATTAGATCAAATACAAGAGAATTGGTTGAATATCAGGTTGGATTGTTAATTGGTTGAGTGTCAACCTGAGCTAAGCATAGTATTGTTGAGCCGACATCCAAGAAGTTCACTTGTAAGCGAGACAATATGATATTATTCATGAGAGACGTAGTTTCTTTTGTGTTGATGCGATGTGTGGGTTTATCACAACAATGCTCTTACAAAAGGATCATTGATAATATAATGGCTTAAATGCACATGTAGACTCAATTTGAATGATTCCAAATATTTGGATGTCCGATTGTTGTCTATACATGTTCAACTATTTATTCTTTATTTCGCACATTGGTTCATCTTTGTCCAATGCTTAAACTAATCATAATGTAGGTCAACAATGTCTGTCTACACTCTAGAGGATTGTAAGTCTGATCTAGCCGGCAGTAGCCGGCAAACAGAATCGAATTCCATCTGGGTTTTCAACAGTGGGATCAGAGCTGTAGAGATTAGTTGAAAAAAATGAGCACGAATTGATCTGTGTTTTGTGCTTGAATCCTGCATGCATTTTGCCCTTTAATTTTTGAACAGTGGTATCAGAACCTCTTGCTCTTATCAGAATGCTGATATAGCTTTAGAGCTATCAAATCTAGGAGATCAAACATTCGAAACAAAGAACCACAACAATGGCATCTATAAGCAGCATACAGTCGAAGATCTACACAATCCTTGACTCAGCTGGTCTAACTTCCTAGCATGGAAAGTGAGGACTCTCTCATCTTAAAGGGAGAAGGGCTATGGCCCTGAGTAGATGGCATTGAAGAAATTACAACCACTAGCAAAGAGCTACGAGAATGGAGAGAAAAGAATGACAAGGCAGTAGCCGTGTTGTCTTCATCCATCGAAGATAGCCTAACACTTGACCTCACGACACTCTCTAATGCAAGAGAGATGTGGGATACATTGCTTACCAGATTCCAGATGAGATCATGTAGCCAGATAATGCTTCTTGAAGATCAGTTGACGAATCTAGGATGGGATGGCAAAGATCTCACATCCTTTATTAGAAGGATGAAGAATCTACTCCTTTCGTTATACAATGCTGGAATAGACAATGTCGTATCAGCAAAGAAGCAACTCACCTATTTGCTATGAGCTTTACCAAGATCCTTGCAGACGACCCAAACGTTGCTAGCAAAAGATGTAGAAATGACTCTCAAAAAGACAATGATCGAGATTCAAGAAGAAGTCGAAGCCCATGAGCACCTTGATCACAAGGACGCCTCTGATCAAGCTCTCTACAACAAACAAAGAATTGCCATTGATGCCAACTAGGCCCTCTTTGTGAAGCTTTCACACATGTGAGACTGCACTTTAACTTTTGGTCAAACTATTTGAAAGGCCCCAAGTTGGCCTAAGTTGATATATGCTCATTTCCACACCTTATTTCCAATCAAGAATGTCTATTTTGTTGTGAATCTAAAACTATCTCTCACTTTTCTTGCATAGAGAATCTCCCATTTAGATCAGAATATATTCCTCCATAGAGTTAAATCCCCAACTTTTGGAGCTAAATCATTTTTGTTTAAATATCATTGTTTCAGTAAGAAAAGTCTTTTTCTCTTTTGAAAATCTTAAAGATTAAATTTGCTATGGATAATAAGGACCATAGAAAGAAGCTGAATTTTATAGATAAACTCATTACTAATTCTAATTCTAGTTATATTTCTTCCACCTCTAAAATTCCCAATATTTTTTTGATAAAGGTTTTGACATGTAAAAGCTCCATTGGAGATAGTATATCTTATCAAATTTTTGACCTTCCTATGTGGTATGTCTTATAATGCTAGTTTTTACTTGGAGTTTAATAACTAGAATGGCACCCATAAGTTTACGTCAACTTCAAACTTGTAAGATATTTAATGTCTTCTAAGAAATATTATATAGAGATTTTCTTCTAGAAAATACCAATTTAGCTGACTCCTTCGATTGAGATGTTTTTACTACCATGTGTGAGAGATTTTCAGCTTAGGATTTTAAACTTTCAAACTTATGGGAAGCTCCTCTTTATCCCCTAAGTCTTTGTAGCTATGCTTATTGAGTTGGGCCATACCTCATGTGTATCTTGCAAATTTTGTTCATACCTAATAGTACAAAGGAATTATGTCTTAAATGTCTTAAAAAACAATAGAACATATATAACCCATCCTTATGTCATTGCAATAGATCATATTCTGCTCAATAGATATAATTTCAAATGCATTCTAAATGGTAGTTGCATCGAATGTTTTGCTTTGATGGATATCTATGCTTTTAAATATATTTATGCACATGAAGAGCATGATCACATCATTAAAAAAAGAAAAAGACATGACCCAACCTATTAAAAAAAAACTTTTTGAAGCGGTGGTAGATGATCTCAATTGTGGATATGTTTGAAAAGTATTCTAGTCACCTACCACTACTTAAATCTCTACTTCTTAGGGGCTCAACTCTTGTCACTAGATTTCACCTCATATAACATGTCACATATATCCAAGAGTCACCAGATTACACTAATTACAATGTATAAGTCGGTAGAGCTCATGGTTTAGCAATCGTACCAAGCTATGACACCGAATATCCAAAAAAGAAGTTAGAATATGCCATATAGTATACAAGATTCAAGAGAAATTGTAGTTTATATACATTATATATTGAATGGCCACGATATTACATGCTCTAACATTTGTAAAATTAGAGTAAAATGGATAAAGAGATACATTATGATGATCTCGAAAAACAATATCTAAAATTTTGTTTACACGTAAAGACATCAAGTTTTTTCATAGTTTCTAAAGTGTGTCAATATGATATTGACATCAAAATACAAATTGAAAGCATGATAGAAATGTCATAGTTTGACTACTATTCAAAGTTTTGAATTTTTGGTTCCATACACTTTGAAGACTTAATCGAAATCATCCTTGATTTAAGGTTATTGAAATTAACAATGGTGTCAAAAGCTCATGTTTTGTGAAAGCACTTTTACTAGTCAAAAGATTGGAAATTTTTTGGTCTTTTAATATCATGTCTTTTCATCAAAACTTGGAAAATAATCATGTCTCAGTTGATATAATATAATAAAAGATATATTGAAACATATACATTCTCTATATACTTTGTAAGTGGTTATATTATATTGAGAACACCAATTTGTCAATAGTCAATTTTGTTTCGAAGATGTTTCACATTAAGGGTTCATCATGGTAGTTATTCAACTGTCTCACATTTTCACTTCAAAATCTTAAGCGCTAAAGTGAAAATGTATTTCTAATATGCGGCTTTTTCAAATTTTTACAATATTGATAATTTGACCTACCTTAGCATGATTGCATGTATAATTTGAGAAAAAATAATGCATATTACACATTTGACACTTTTTTTGAGGTTGATTTTGCGAAGATCTAGAATTACTGTCAATCTATAACGGCTAGTGTTTTTGGGCCTCATGTAGATGCACTTGAATATCTAGCATTTATAGAGCTGATAGAAAAAAAAATCATTTTTCTTTGATTTGTTTGCAAGTTTGCTTATTTACCAAGAAGGCCTTTTTTCTAATAACTTAGCATTTCCAAAATTGATAAAATGTAGAGTCATCTCTTAATGTAGTATACTTTGTGTATTTACCACATAATTGTTCTTAACGGTCTAATGGTAGATTTAATATCAATACTCCTCATTATCTAATGAATAAGCTAAAACTAAAAATTACATAACTTACAATTCTGATCATAGAAAGTCAAGTTGAACTCAGATATATAGATAATTACCAACAACTCTGAAGCATATACTAGGATGCTCTAAGTTGGTCAACATGCGATTTTAAGTGACAACCTTTCTATGTAGTATCTTGTGAAAAATATATTTGACTAAAATTGGATTAGGTTTGTGCGTAGATACTTGAACATGGAAATTTCAATATTGTATCATAGCATTTGTGGTCACAAAAACTAAAAATGAGAATGGTATGAAGACGATATGAAACAAGGCTTTATCTACACACACACACACACACACACACACACACACACACACACACACACACACACACACACACACACACACACACACACACACACACACACACACACACACACAAGTGGGTATGCCCACCGATGGCGGGCGGCCGAAGGTCAAATGCGGTAGGGACAATATTTGTATATGTGTGTGTTCATATGCAATGTATGTATGTGTATGTGAATGCGTATGTCAAAGATGATAGGGAACGTGGGCATATGTGGTTATGTGTGGGTTTGTATGTATGTGTGTGTCTATGTATGTGTGTCTATATAAATGTGTGTATGTATGTATGGTGCACCTAAGCATATGTATGTACACTGATGTATGTATGTGTGTGGGTGTGTATACATGCCAATGTATGTAAGTGTGTATGTATATGTATGTCTGTATGTAACTGTGCGCGTATGTACGAATATGTGTATACATGTATATGTATGTATGTGTGAGATGTCATGTGTGTGTATGTGTGTGTGTATATGTGTGTCTGTACATTTGTGTATATATGTATTCTTATGTATGCATGCATGTGTGTGTGTGTGTGTGTGTGTGTGTGTGTGTGTGTGTGTGTGTGTGTGTGTGTGTGTGTGTGTGTGTGTGTGTGTGTGCGTGTGCATGTACGTGCGTATATGCATAATTCTAGCACAAAAAACAAAGTATGTACATGAATTGAATTTCACCAATAACGCAGCGACAAATTCATATTATAAATTTTTAACACATGGACAACAAATAAATTGATAAATCACATAGCAGAACCTACAAATACACCAAGTCCTCTAGCATTTCCTCCAAGGCATTAAGTCTGACAGAACTGACGTTCCTATAAGCACAACTGACATTACTAATCAACAACTCTACATCTAGAAATAATTGTTTGTTAGAGAGGAGAAAATATTTACCCTTTTGTTGGAGGTATACAAAATCCGTCCACCTCCTAATCAGCCACACAACTCTTGAGATGTACTCTTCATCATCGAAACAAAACATCTCCATCAAGTCTTGCACAATTATTTTGTGATTTACAACAATATTCACCATATGTGACAACACGAACAATGTAAGCCAAACTGATGTTCTCAACTTAATACCAATCATAACAACAACATTAAACAACGTTAAAAATGCTTCAAATATAACCAAAACATTAAACCTCACCACGTCTATGTTCAAACACCTCCTTTTATACCATGTTTTCTGAATATGAGCAATATTGTTCCTCATCGCGCCAATGACCCTAATCCTAACCATAATATCTAACTATAGACCCTAATACCAACTCTAAAGCCTAACCCTAAATTGTAACCGTAGCACTTAACCATATCCCTATACTTGCCCATACACAATAGACCTAAATTTTAACCCTAACCAATGTATGTCGAAATCCAGCTGAAATATAATATACTAATCCTAACGAATCATAAGCTCTCATCAAAGTACTATAACACTTCCAAATACACAATATTCTGTGTAAATCTCGCCATTCCTTCCTCATCCATTAATCGATCGTCAATATCTCTAATCAGTACTTGCACACTTGTTGCATTTCACACTCTAGATAGGGCAACATACAGTTGACCATGACTAAACACGGGTTGTGGCAAATACAATCCAATCGTATCCATTGTCTACCCTTGTGCCTTGTTCATTGTCATGGTGAATGCCGGTCTAATAGGGAACTGAACTCTTTGCAATTCAAATGGCAAGTCTAAATTGCTCGGCACTATAGGGATCCGTGGAATGAGAACTCTACCACCTATGTTTTTGCCAGTCACTATCTCCACCTCTATGATCATTCTACCCAATCTATAGATGATCAATCTGTTAGAATTAAGCAATTTTCACATGGTTTTTGATGTATTTTGACATCTATGTGGATCCACACGTGTGAGGACCTATCCACACGTGTGAAATGACACTTGTAATATTCAGATCCATTTTGATTAGCTTTCATTTGAGTCTAATATGACATCTCCTAAATTATAGGAGTTAGGTCCTAGATTGTAGGAATCTAGAAGGTCAACACAAACCACCAATGGATGATGTGGCAAACTTGATAGATCTTATCCAAAGTGGATATGGATGAGTACAATGAGCTGTCCCACACGTGATGGATGCAGCTTAGAGAGAGAGTATTGTGATTTTGTACTTGATCCATGATGGATCCATTATTGAGCTAATGATGAGAAATCTTGGTTTAGGAAGCAATCTTTGTGTTTTGACTCTCTTAAGCACCTTCTTTGTGGATGAATGCTTAGTAAATGATAAGTAAACTATTTCTCTGTTATCAGGTCGTACAATAGCTGTACTTCACATGTGTGAAGCCGTGGATCATCTTTTTTTATTGTTCTTGCTTGGAATCACAAAGATTGTCAAGTAGAAGCTAGATTTGGAAGCTAGTCTGGAGATGAGGTGGCTAAAGTGTGAGAACCAGTTCCTATGGTGTAGCCTATCATTTGTTGATCTAGGACCTTCATGACCCATGAGTATGTACAGGAAGGAAACGAGGCATGCAAAACTAGAAGTAAAAATAAAATAAAACTAAAAATAATAAAATAAAGAGAAATGTAGAATACATACTAGGGAAAAGATGTTAAATTGGGTCAACAAAGAACAACTCTTTGTAATACCGCCGTAGACGACCACCGTTTACGACAGTTCTTGGAGTATCCTGTCAAGTGTTTGTAATTGGATGACACCATTAGAAATTTTTTTATTAATAACGTATGGCCCCTCACTTCTGAACTTCAATTTGCCGGGGTGCTTCTTTGATGTATAAAGAAGCACCTGGTCACCTAAGTGTAGATCTTTATTGCGCAGGTGACGGTCATGCCAGGCCTTTTGGCGTCGTTTGTTAACTAGTTGTGCGTGATAAGATATTAGTCTTGTCTCGCATAACTGGGCTAACGTAAATAGCCTGGTTTTGACTTGTTGTTCTATTGAAGCCTTTTCATAGAGATCTGTTGAAAAAGCTTCCGTAACTCTTAGCGAAGGTACTAAGAATTCCACGGGCATTACCGCTTCTTGACCATATACTAAGTGGAAAGGTGTAATCCACCCAGTGGCTTTCTTCGGGGTGGTGCGATAAGCCCAGATAGCTGAGAAAAGTTTTGTTTCCCAATCAGAGCGACTGGTTTCAACTATCTTGGTTAAAATTTTACAGATTGTCTTGTTAGTGGATTCAGCTTGGCCATTACACCTAGGATAGTACGGTGTACTTTTTCTGTGAACGACCAGGTAATGGTGTAGGAGGTTATCAACAACATCATTTAAAAATTGCGTGTCGTGATCACTAACAAGCTCTATGGGACAACCAAAACGTGTAATAATATTTTCGTAAAGAAAACATGCAACTGTCTTTGTGTTGGCGTCCTTTGTTGCTTGAGCCTCCACCCACTTAGTGGCGTAATGTGTGGCTATGAGGATGTATCGAGCTTGGGTATGTTTTGCTGCTGGATTGATTGGGCCAACAAAGTCAATTCCCCACTTATGGAAGGCTTCGCCTTCTATAATGGGACTTAGTGGCGTGAAGTTTGCTTTGGTATTTTTCTTTGCTCGTTGACAGACATCACACGTTTTAATGACAGCAAAAGTGTCCTTAAACAAAGATGGCCACGACAATTCTACTCTAAGGATAATCTTTGCTATGGCTTCAGTAGAAAAGTGGCCACCCCCAATGCCCTCATGAGCCTGAGATATTATCGATCGTATCTCAGATTCATAAGCACATCGTCAAATAATGTCGTCAACGTCCCTTTTGTAAAGTTGTCTAGCAATTGACTGAAAGGGCGCTGCTTTTATTTAAAAAATTTCTTTTTGCCGTTGTACTCAGGCCTGATTTTAGTTGGCCTGTTGTGAGGAACTGAGTGATCTCCTCAGCCCATAAGGGGGTAGCATCGATCTGAAAAAGGCATGCATCAAGGAGATCATCATTGACTGGTGCAGTTGCTTTTTCAGCACTTGGTAGTCTAGAAAGGTGGTCCGCCATGAAATGTTGGGTCCCTTTCCGAACGACTACACGAAAATTAAATTCCTCCATCAGGAATAGGAGGCAACTGAAAACTATGATGGATATATCATTGAAGTCCGGTGAAGGATTTGATTGCACTATGGAACGGCATAGTGAGTTGAGCTTGCAGGAGGCCAGAAAATACTTCAAGTCCCTATGAGGATTGCTCCTTTTCGGGGATATGAGCTAATAACAGACTTTTCGTATGTTCTTCCTCTCGCAAAAATTCATCTCAAAATTTGTTGTATTGCCTTTGTTCCACTTTTGGGTCCAGGTAGTCTTTTGGTAGTGTGGAGGCCGTCAAATGGCTTCCATGTAGGTCAGTTGATTTTCCATGGTCTTGCTGCTGTTCTTGTTGTTGGCGTTGTGCTCTACTAAGAACTCTAACAGGTTCGGATGAGATATGACGTGCTGAGAGAATCCTGCTAGGTTGTTTAGGACAATCCTTGAAACTGTGTTTACGTACACAGTCGGGACATTCCGCATGGTATTGGTTTTTAACTTTACAGTCAGCCATGAAATGTCCTGTTTCACCACAAATAAAACAGGGTTGCTCATGCGTCCCGTGGCGATAGCGTAGTTAGATGGCTAGTTGTGTTGGGTTTTCTAGTGGTGTGGAATACTTAGCTTGTTTGCATGAGCATGAGTTGTCAGTTTGATAATGGTGATGACTAGATGATGGAATTGTTGTATCATTGTGATATGATTGATAGTAGGAGTTTTCCACCAGATGTGCTTGGGCAGATTCTCGAGGATGTCTAATGTTTTGTGCTCCTAGATCTTGTTGTCCTCTTGGTGGTGGTCCTAAGAGCGCCAGCTGTGGTTGAGGGTCATTTCTAGGTTGTCTGGGCAACTCTTGTTTATGGACCTGGTTGTTTCGTGGTTGATAAGTCATGTGGTAGTGTTGTGAAACAAACAGTTGCCTAGGAGGTTGATAATGTCCTCCTGACTGGTTGTGAGATTGGTTCCTTGGGTTACAATAGCAATAAAGAGAGGTATGGCCCATAAAGTCACAGATTTCACATTTGATCAAGGAAGTATCTGGGACCGATTGGTATGAAGGGCACTCATTGCCAGTGTGTCCACCTCAACATTGAGGGCACCACGTGTTCTCTCGTCTATGGTGGATCTGGCCAATGGGTAACTGACCCGGCATCGAACTCTGGATAGACTTAAGAGTGTTCTGAAACTCTTTCATGAGTTTCTTCATCTGTTGTTGGTGTTGTTGGTTAAGCAAGTCCATTTGTGTCTGCCATAACTGTTCTCGAGTGTCATCGTTTGGGCGAGCTTCTTGGATAGCACGATGTGCTCTTCGTTCTCGTGGTTCATCAACATCTGAGCCCTCGTCTTCTTCCCAAATGGCATCAGACATGGCTTGTTTCAATGATGTATATTCATCATTGAAATGAAGTTCACGTCTTGTCCATCGTGGAAGTCCAACGAGGAACCAAATGATGAGCATGGATTCGGTGGGTTGCTCTTGTACCTGACTTTTTAATCGTTTAAATCGTTCAATGTAGTCACGTACTTTTTTGTCTTTTGTCATTTTGATATTACTTAGTTTGACAAAAGGACTTTCTATCAAGCGAAATGGCTTTGAAGCATTTGATAAAGGCCTCCTCCAAGAGTGACAAGTCACTTTTATCTTCACGATCAAGGTTAAAAAACCATTCTCGTGCTTGATCGATCATGGTCAGTGAGAACAGTTGAATCATGGCATCTGGTGATGTTTCGCCATAGACATCACATGCAGTCTCAAAGACTTGAAGAAATCTTTGAGGATCAATGTTTCCATCGTACTTAGGTAAGTCGAGTTTTGGGGTCCTTTTTTCAGTACGTGGAACATTATTTGTGAAAGCTCCGTTTAAGTGAGCTCTTGCATGTGAGGATTCGGCAGCATGAAATTGTGGTCGTTCGTATGGAGCTTCATAACACATAGGTTCCCATCTATCGAATGGGTTCATGGATGGCTCTTGGACTTGAGATTTCATCCGAGAATATTTGTTAAATCGAGCCTGTTCGGTGGATGGGGAAACCATCTCTGGTGGATAGTCCTCCGTAGAATTCGGATCATAAGGGCGATCCATGACAGTGTGTAGAGTGTCGTAGGATTGTGTAAATATGCACTTGGGCTCTAGTTCCAGTGGATACGGGTGTTGGAATGCGGTTGCTATGGATCCACGGTTGATGCGAGTGTAATGCGACTAATAAGGGTGGATACCGCTAAGGTGGTGGAACGATAGAATGCGGTGGTAGCAGTGCAATACGGGTTGTGGCGATCCGTTGCGGGTTTTTTTTTTTTGCGGTCGGTTGCAGTCAGTGGTGGTCGGTTGCGGTCTCAAGGGTTGTGGCTGTAGCAACGGCTGAGTGCGGTGTCAATGTTGCTATGCGAAATGTGGGAAAGGGTGGTCGATTGGTGGTTGGACGTGAGGAAGGGGTCGTAGGCCGTATGATTGCGGTCTGCTGCGGTCAGGGGCGACCGAGGGTAGACATAGGGCCGTGGGATTGTGGCTTGTTGCGGTTTGTGGTGGCCGAATGTAGTCGTAGGGTCGTAGGATTGCGGTTTGCTTCGATCAGTGGCGGTCGATTGCATGTGTTGGTTGAGTTGGTGATTACGAGATATAGGGAACAGTTGTGGTGTTTGCAGTTTCAATGGCTTGGGATGGATGGCAATGGGTGGCGGTCTCCATGGGTTGAGAACAGAGATGAGTGGATGGCAGAGTGTGGTGGTGGTTCGTGGACTGTACATTTGTAATGGATTGCGGCCTGGATCGTTTGCAATGGATTGCGGTCCTGACGAATTGCGATGTTGTGTGGACAATTGCGATGGATTGTGATTGGTTTCGGTGGAATGAATGTATGGGACTGTTACGGGTGATGGAATGACGTAATTGGGTTGTTGTGAGTAGGGGTCGAAATGATCGGTGGAATAGCTGGAATTGGATGCTATCATTGTGAAGCATGGAAGGTGGAAAGAAGCGATCCTGACGGTGTAATTGTGGAGGAGGTGTGAGTGCATTTGGAAGGCAAGCGGACTATGGTTGAGTGCATGTAGGATAGTGTACAGAAGTGGCAAATGAACACAGTATGTTTTGGGTCACAATAATGCAAAGAGTGAAGTAATGGGTGTGCTGGTGAATGTATTTGCTATGGTTGGATACAGTTGCCACTGTGTAGAATGGTCACAAGAGATCAATGCGGTCGTTACGGGTGGTCATAGTGACTGTAATGCTGGTGAATGTGGACTGGACGATCAAAAGATCGGTTGAGATCTGAGATTAGCCGTCGGTTGAGAACTGACGTGAAAGCGTCGGTCGAGATTTGTTGCGAAGTTGTCGGTCGAGATATGTGGCGAGGGCGTCGGTCAAGATATGACGCGAGGTTGTCGGTAAGATTTGACGCGAGGTCGTCGGTCAAGATCTGACGCGAAGCGTCGATTGAGATCTGTTACGAAGCTGTCAGTCGAGATCTGACGCGAGCGGTTGGTTGAGATTTAATACTGACCGTCGGTTGAGATTTGAGTGAATACGCATTGGTCAAAATTTGATTGAGGGCCGTCGGTTGAGATCTGATGCGAAGCGTTGGTCGAGATCTAAGTGAAGGCCATCGGTTGAGATTTAAGAGGATGGTGTTGGTTGATATCTGATGCAGTGTGTCGGTTGAGATCTAACTGAAGGCCATCGATTGAGATTAGATTGTAGCGCATCGATCGAGATTTGAAAGATGGCTCTGGCGCCAATCGAGATTGAACCGTGGCTCAGTTTGGAAATGAGCGTGAAGTGTCGGTTGAGAAGTGCGGTTCACGGTAGGCAGACCAAAAATGGTGTGCTCTGTGATGAAGGCGTGGAAGTTCGGAGAACGATGGGTGTGTGGCACAGATCAAAATGGTTTGGGTGGTTTAATGTATGTGGAGCTGTGGAACGACGCCAAATGTTCATGGATTCCTTGAATCTGTGAACACGATTTTCTGCTTCTTCTTATACTTATGTAGCACTTTCAAGTTCATGATTTCTTTGTTTCATTAGTTTATGTTTCTCCTTTAGCAAGTAAAATGAGCAAGTGAGATAACCTCCAGTCTCACTCTCTCTTTGTCTACTTTCTATCCATCTAACTCTCTCTCTCTCTCACTTCCTCTCTTTTCACTTCAAATCAGGCTGTGTGTGTGTGGTTAGTGTAGGAAAGGGTAGAGTTAAAGTGGTGAAGTGTTAGTGAAGAGAGTAAAAGCATCTCAAGCTTGCAACTAAGCTAGGTTAGGATCCTATCCAAGTGTTCTAACCCTTTTGACAGGTAGAGGGCTGCTCACCATGACCTTGCTACACCCTACAACATTGAGAGACAATCTACGATCTACTTGTTGGGAGAGAGAGGGGAAGAATTTATGACGAACACGAACGAGAACAAGAAACAAACAAGAAACGAACTCGAACATAAAATGTTTGTGTGCAGCGGAATGAACTATATGACTCTCTCCGTAAGCATGACTACGCCTATCAAAATGACAGAACTTTACTGATAGAAATCATGGTCATTCTAGATTACGTAGCCAAACATTAACAGATGAAGCGCCAAAAGAATAATTTGTCATGAATAACAAGACAAATTATATGTCGCAAATGATTCGCGAAGAGCTAGACGATGCTTGACTGATAATTAGTCGCGAATGATTCGTGAAAGACAAGACTAAATGTTAGTCTTCTATTACCAGAAAGAACAACTAAAAAAAAATTAGACATAATGAAGAATAAGCATAGCAATATTAACATGAATATGAACGTAGAACAAGGAGCTATATCAGATTAAGTATATCATGTATACATGTCAATAATGCAGTAGAGCACAATACAGTAGCGGACGAAAGTGCGTGCCCTACAAAGCTTATTTCAATCTGTAAAAGGGATTAAATCTTAATTCTGACAAAAATGAAGAATCAATGCTCAGGGCATCTACTTCGTTTATGTCATCTTCTTCTGCTCTCTCTATCATATCTTACACGAATGGTTTCCAGTGTGTGTGTGTGTGTATATATATATATATATATATATATATATATATATATATATATATATATATATATATATATATATATATATATATATATATATATTATATTACAGGTGTGCAGATGTGAAAGTACATAGTGGGTGTGTTGTCTGTAGGAGATCGTGGGTGGCTGCAATCGTTGTCCAATCTGTTAGCGCAACTGCATGGGGTGAGCATGAAAAGGGTGCGACGTCAGCCGATGCTGAAGTGAACGTTGGTGATGATGCGAAAAGTGCATCACTTTTATGAATGGCCATAGGATAAGATTTACAGGGTGCCTTAGCTTTTAGGACACTTTTGGCATTCTGTAAGATAGTGTCCTCTTTTCGCCTGTCATCTTAAACTGTGCGAAAACACAATGTCACGATTCTTTCGCCTTTTCTTCGTCTATGCAAATTTGCGTATAAATATGCAGACTGCGTGACAACGTTAGTAAATATGCAGCATTAATGGAGGCTGATTCAAAATGAGATTTAGGAGAGCTAGAGGGAATAAATCCAACACCCCCCTTAATTTGGATCCGTGAATGCCTTGATCTTCAGACTGAGCAATGCATAGAATTTGTTGTGTGTATTAACACTGAGTGCTTCCGTGAAAATGTCTGCAACCATGTCCTGCGTTCTGTAGTACGTTAAGCTTACCTCCCTATCGAGAACCTTTTCCCTGATATAGTGATATCTGATCTCAATGTGCTTACTCCTAGAAAAAAAATCTAGGATTGGCCAATAAGGCAATAGCACTTTGGTTATCACAAAACAAAATTGTAGGGCTGTACTGATACAAATTGATTTCTGATAGCAAACTTCTCAGCCAAAACGCTTCCTTAATAGATTGAGAAGCAGCAATGTATTCTGTTTTAGTAGAAGAAAGTGCAATAGAGGTTTGCTTACGACTGTTCCATGAAACATGACCGCCGTTGAAGAAGAATGTAAATCCAGATGTGGACTTATGATTGTCTGCATCTCCTCCCCAGCTTGCATCAGAATAACCACTAAGCTGATGAAGATTGTTGTTGCTGACATCTCCATAGCAGATGCACTGGTCCATGGTAGCTCGAATATATCTCATGACTCGAATAAGAGCCTTCCAATGGGTAATTCCAGGATTAGCCAAAAGAGATATCTGGTCTTGTACAGACCATTGTGTACATGAGAGAACCGAGTATCGATCGATACGGATATTCTCTCATTTGCTCCTCTTCCTGCTTGGTCTGGGGACATTGGTCCTTTGACAAATGCAGGCCTGGATCCATTGGTGAGTGAGCTAATTTACAAATCATCAAATTGTATCTGTTAAGAACATTGTGAAGATACCTTTGTTGAGTGATGTAGATCAGTCGATTTGCCCTGTCTCTATGGATTTGAATTCCCAGACAGAAGTGAGCTTTGTTCAGATCAGTCATGTCAAATTCTGAGAACAGCATCTGTTTTGCATCCTTGACCATTTTGGTATTGTTGCTAAAGAGCAACGTATCATCAACGTACAAGGTGATGATAATGAAGGATTGTTGTACTGACCTTGAATAAACGTTGCAATCAGCAGTGCTTGGTTTGAATCCTTGTTCAATGAGGAATGTGTTGATCCTCTAAAACCAAGCTCTAGCAGACTGTTTCAAGCCGTACAGTGCTTTGTGGAGTTTACAGACATGATTCTTCATGCCTTCCAGAACGTATCCTTCAGACTGGATCATGTAGATATCTTCTTGTATAGCTCCATTCAGATAGGCTGTTTGTACATCGAGTTGATGTACTTTGAGGTCGGCAGCTACAGCATAAGACAAGAGCATTAAAATCATCAAATGTTTGATGACTGGACTAAAAGTCTCACTGTAGTTGACATTCGAGATCTGGGTGAATCCTCGTGCTACCAATCTAGCCTTCCTTAGATCAATTGCTCCGTTGGCATTATATCTGATCTTGAAGATCCATTTGCAATCAATGATATTACAGCCAATAGGAGCTTCAACTAATGACCATGTCTAATTTTTGATCAGAGAGAAATACTCTCTGTCCATGGCTTCTCTCCAGAGATCAGAGTCTGGTTGGCTAAGTGCCTCTTCGACTGTCGTCGGTTCCTGCATTAAAAGACAGGCAGACTCAAGAGTATACCTTGTGGGTTGTATGCGCACTCGGTTTGATCTTATGGGAGGATTCGATTAATGAACCGCTCCTGGGACTTGTTGCTGGGTAGCAGCAACATCTTCGTCTAATTCGTTGTCTCAAAGTCGGTCGACAAAAGACATGCCTGAGCCAGAAGCTCAGACTGTCGTATCAACGACAGGTGATGAAGGTTCTTCTTGAGCAATGTCCTTGCCTTTGAGGTCGACGAATTGATCCTCAATAAAGATTGTATCCCGGCTATACAAGATTTGCTGGGTATCAGGATCGTAAGCTTGTAAGTGTTATCAGACAAAGTATATCCGATCAGGATGGTCTTGAGACCTTGGAAGTCCAATTTCTTCCTTGTGTCTTTTGAGATCTGCGTGTAGGCAATGCACCCAAACACTCTCAGGTTTTTCAAAGAAGGCTTAGAGCCTGTCCACACCTCGTGGGGTGTCTTGTCTCAGAGGGCCTTGGTCGAACATCTATTCTGGACATAAGCTGCAGTGGAGACAGCTTCAACCCAAAATCTCTTGGGCAACGATGCATGCGATAGCATACACTTGGCAGATTCGACCAGAGTGCGGTTCTTCCTCTCAGCTAAGCCATTAGACTGAGGACTGTAAGGAGTGATAAATTGCTGCTCAATGCCTTGGCTTTGGTAGTACTCCTTAAACTTGATAGAGATGTATTCTCCATCGTTGTCTGACCTTAGGGCCTTGATCGTCCTTCCAATCTCCTTTTCTGCACGCTCCTTGAAGATTCTAAAGCAGTTGAAGGCTTCTATTTCCTCTTTATGAAATACACCATCGTTCTTTTGGAGAATTCGTCAATAAAAGTTATAAAATACTTGGCATCCTTCAGTGAAGGATTTTTCATTGGGCAACAAATATCTGAATGTACAACGTCTAGCAATCCTCTAGCAACATGTTGATGGCTTGAATTAAATGGTTTCCTAGTCTGTTTACCAACTAGACAGTCTTGACAGACAGGTAACTTGACTTTTTCGCGAGGATAGTTGATATCAGGAACAATAGATTGTCTAGACATTCATTGTACAGCAACATGATTTAAATGACCAAGTCTATAATGCCAAAGTAAACTTTATTTGAATGAACTGAAGTACTAAGAGCCTGACTAGAGGCAGAAAAGCAATGACTTAATTTATACAAGTATACATGCCTCTTTCCGAGTGCTAGGATCTTGCCAGTCCTATCAACTACTTTACATTGATCACATTCGAATACTACTTTGTGTCCTAGATCTGTGATTTTGCTTATAGAGAGCAGATTTGTAGATAACTTTGGTACATACAGGACTTTAGAGAGTAGCTTAGATTGATCATTTGCAAAGCATAATCTTACAGTGCCTTCACCTTTAATAGCTTGTGTGCTATTGTTGCCAAGGTGAACAAATTTCTGGGTACTATAAGGTGTATAGGACTCAAAATAGCCAATAAGGCTAGTCATGTGCTGAGTGGCTCCGGAATCCAGGAACCAAGAACTGTCGCTAGATGCTCCTTGATGATTGGTCATGAAGGCATCATGGTCCGCTTCTTGAATAGGCTGTGGAGCTTTTGCAGCTGCATTTGCCACTTGATTCGACTGTCCCTTGCTGTTGTTCTTCGCTTGAAGTATTCGGCAGTCTTGAATTTTATGGTTGTTTCATTTGCAATATCTACAGAACAGCTTCTTCTTTGTTTGCAGATTTGACTGTTCCTTGTGCTGAGCTGGTTTCTGGTCTGGCTTTGATTGCTTCGGGCCTTTCTTCTTCTTCTGCTTTGTTGTGTTCTTGTTGGTGTACAAGGCGTGAGAATCAGCTAAGGAACTCGAGGCTTCGTTCCTTCGTGTGTCTTCCTGCAACAACATAGTAATGACTCTCGAAAGAGTCAATTCCAGATGTGTCATGATGATCATCACCCAGCTGTCGTAAGAACTTGGCAATTTTGTAGCAGTTGCATCACTACGTCTTGATTGTATATGACAGATTCGACAACGGTCATTTGTCTTAGTAGGTTCTTGAATTGATTGATGTGATTCTGCAGAGCATCGCCATTCGTCATCTTGAGGGAGTAGAATTTCTTCCTGAGATGTAGCTTAGAAGCTATATCTTGCACTTCGTATAGTGTCCTCAAGATGTCCCAGACTTCTTTTGATCTCTGAGCCTCAGATACATGGCCGATCTGAGTATCCATGATGTTGAGGATGATCAGCGCAAAAGCTTTTCCATCCTTCAGCTTCCATCTGGCGATTGCAACATCGTCTGATTCGGGTTTCCCTTCTGCACCTGTAACAACGTCGTACAATTCTTCTGCCATTAGTACAATTTTCATCTTAAATTTCCACAGATGGTAATTGGCTCCATCAAGCTTGTCCATGATAGTATTGGCTTTCCCTTGGGGATCCATGTGGAAGAATTAGTCTAAGTGATAGGAGAAACTATCAGTGACCTAAGTATGAAATTTTGGTACTAAAAATACAGAACAAGAAATAAAATTACTCTATCGGCTAGTAGAGTCTTGTACTATGGAGGCTTATCAAGTTATGAACTTGGCTCTGGTACCATGTTGGGAGAGAGGAAAATAATTTATGACAAACACGAACGAGAAACGAACTCGAACAAGAAACGAACTCGAACAGAAAATGTTCGTGCGCAGTGGAATGAACTATACGACTCTTTCCATAAGCATGACTACGCCTATCAGAATGACAGAACTTTAGTGATAGAAATCATGGTCATTCTAGATTACGTAGCCAAACATTAATAGATGAAGCGCCAGAAGAATAATTTGTCGCGAATAGCAAGACAAATTATATGTCGCAAATGATTTGCGAAGAGCTAGACGGTGCTCGACTGATAATTAGTCGCGAATGATTCGCGAAAGACAAGACTAAATGTTAGTCATCTATTATTAGAAAGAACAACTAAAAAAAAATCAGACAGAATGAAGAATAAGCATAGCAATATTAACATGAATCTGAATGAAGAACAAGGAGCTGTATCAGATTAAGTATATCATGTATTCATGTCAATAATGCGGTAGAGCACAATACAGTAGCGGACAAAACCGCGTGCCCTACAAATCTTATTTCAATCTATAAAAAGGATTAAACCTTAATTCTGACAAAAATGAAGAATCAATGCTCAAGGCATCTACTTCATTTATGTCGTCTTCTTCTGCTCTCTTTATCATATCTTACACGAATGGTGTCAAGTATATATATATATATATATATATATATATATATATATATATATATATATATATATATATATATATATATATATATATATATATATATATATATATATATATATATATATATATATATATATATATATATATATATATATATATATTATATTACAGGTGTGCAGATGTGAAAGTACAGAGTGGGTGTGCTGTTTGTAGGAGATCGTGGGTGGCTGCAATCGTTGTCCAATTTGTTAGCGCAACTGCATGGGCTAGGCATGAAAAGGGTGCGACATCAACCAGTACTAAAGTGAACGTTGGTGATGATGCAAAAAGTGCGTCACTCTTACGAATGGCCTTAGGATAAGATTTACATGGTGCCTTAGCTTTTAGGGAACTTTTGGCATTCTATAAGATAGTGTCTCCTTTTCGCCTGTCACCTTAAACTATGCAGAAACACAGTGTCGCGATTCTTTCACCTTTTTTTCGTTTGTGCAAATTTACGTGTAAATATGTAGACTGCGTGACAACGTTAGTAAATATGCAGCATGAATGGAGGCTGATTAAAAATGGGATTTAGGAGAGCTAGAGAGAATAAATCCAACACTACTTGCAAATCATCACCATCCATTATGTAAATTTGCAAAAACGAAGGACTATCGAAGGGCAGAAACCCACTAATCTGATGGTACAATCGGCCAAACACTCAAAAGTTGTACACGACGCCAATAGAGTTGGCAGTGGACCCATCCAAATTTACCCCACGAGATGCGAATGCTAGAGAGTTATTATAACTCCTAATGTTATTCCTAAAATGAATCTCGATATCATCTGTAGAAATGTACATACATAGGAGCTCAGGCGGTGGAGGAGGCATCAATGGCAATTTTATCTTGCCTTTCACCAACAGAAAGAGATATTTCTTTCAAATTTCCATTGTAGGGCCGAACAATGACTGCACACAAACTCCATCTCTCCAAGATCATGACATGCTGGTGTTTGGAGCGATCTAGCTACTTCAAAAAGACTCTGTCTAAAATGTGAGACTTGTGTGACTACGGGGTTTTGGAAAAACAATTGCGTATCCTCTTCCTGAATGGTAAACTACAAAGCTCTGGCTTTACATTTTTCCATATACCTGCGATGAATCCTCCTCTTCCTCTTACTTCTGCATTCCACTTCAGGAGTCGAATATGAAGGATTACTACGAACGTGTTCGGGTGTAACCAGCTCTACATTCACTTCTATCTCTATCTCGGATGAGCTATAAGATGGGATATTCTGTACACCATCACAAATTCTAAACTGGGTGGAAGGACTCCTACAATATGATGGCATTGCACTACCTCCAACAAACTCTATGTCAAGATGCTGAGGCGATAGTAAAATGACATGATGCAATGTCAACAAATGATAGCTATGCGGAGACACGCCTACAACCAAACCAGTTTCACTACTCCCGATGTGTTCTACTACACTACTTCTAAGTGACTGTACACTGGCATCTAAAGTCAATCTACCATTACCACGTAGGGACACATTTTCCATGTCTATACTACATACTGACAAAGCCCTATTCTTGGCTTGTCTCCTATGGGCCAATCTCTTCCTTCTAGTGGATGTGCTTTCGTTTTTTGGAGTTCATTATAAAAAATTGTTTCGTACAAACTCTGGAGGCACTACTTGCTGGTTGGGATTTTTAGACATGATATTCACAACCGATCAATTATTCTGCAAGTTAAACACAGATTTTGTGAGAATCAAACCAACGAGAGAGAGAGAGAGAGAGAGAGAGAGAGAGAGAGAGAGAGAGAGAGAGAGAGAGAGAGAGAGAGAGAGAGAGAGAGAGAGAGAGAGAGAGAGAGAGAGAGAGAGAGAGAGAGAGAGAGAGAGAGAGAGAGAGAGAGAGAGAGTGTATCTAAGAACAAATATGGAATCAGTCAATTTCGTATACAACTGGTTCCATACACATTTCATTCTACACCGTGGGTGAAACCCACGGAACCCGTATTTATAGAATTTTTTTTTTTTGTTGCATACTGTCGCAGGAGCGCATGCATGGGACTGATTCGTGTTCGTCCTCACTTCGACTTCTTTATTGCGAACAACTTTCTGTCTTTTAATTTTCTTTTGTGCGAAAGCCCTTACAGGAACCCAGACACTCGACTACACATCACATAACACATTCTATTCTAGCAATCATGATACACAGTACAAGATGAGATGCACGAAAATAGAGTGACTGTATTATCAGTTTTAGTTTAGAGTGAATTCGTCAGTGTCTTGCTCATTGGCGGAATGACATTCTACTCTTTCGTTGTGTTCTACTCGTTGGCAGACTTTCATGCACAGCTATGGTGTCCTTACTTTCTTACTCTATTCGCTACATCTCTCTCTGTCTCTACAGATCTCTGTAGTCACATCTTCTATTTATTTTATGATACAAAGAAGATCGTTTATACCTCCACTATGTAGAGTTTACAAGATAGGTAAACGTCGAATTACATGACTAGTTGATGCTAATCAACTAGTTAGTTAGTCTCCATTGTTGCTACTCGTTTTAGCTGGGCGTGAAGCCCGTTGAGCTGCCAACTGGTAGCGCGAAAGATTTTTCGTCTGATTCGTAATCTCCCGTTTGCTTTCGTTCTTTTCGTTTCTTTTTGTAGTTTTCGTTTCACGTCCCTTTTGCGGTTTGTGGTCCTGGAGGTGCATTTGCAATTCGTGATTGATTTGCGAATCGTTCGTGCTTCGAGTCAAAGACACGTTGACTGTCGTGAGTTGTTCTCGTTCGTGCTTCGAGTCAAAGACATGTTGATTGTCGTGAATTGTTCGACCTTTGTGTCTTGTTTGTGCTGCGACAAAGTTGCAGGGGTTCACCATTTCTGACACATACATGGCTAGAAGTCAAATATGCCAAGAAAAATAGCAAAAAAAATATAGAAATTTGTAAAATTATTTGATGGTAAGATCTATTCGGCATTAGTTCATACGTCTGTCCACCATCACTATGGATAATTTCTAAAAGCATCATGAATTTTGTATTTGATGTCTGTGGACTGCCTTTTGCACGACATGTTGCATTTTCAATTAAGTGTGTAACTAATAGATCCACTAGATCCATCATACAATATTAAGCTAAGGCAATCACTTGTCAAGGTGTATGCAAGACAATGGAACATGTTTTCAAGATCCAAATAATTGTAAAGTGTAGGGATCCCAATATCACTGTTCTTGTATTGTCCAATGCCATGTAGTTCATCATAAACATTCTTGTTGCAAGTGATGTGAGATGTGGCTCCCGAATTAATCAATCACTATGTCATATTCATGTTGTGCGTAAGTCATGGACTCTTCATCGACAACTGTGAACACATTGTTGTTCTTCTCATTATCTTTGGATGATTCTACAAGATTTGCATTTTCTCCTTTGTGCTTTCCTTTGGGACTAAACCAGCAATCATATGCTAAATGCCTTTTTTTCTTGCAATGAATGCAAGGTATAGTTGGATTAAACCAACATTTGTCTATTGTATGTCCCGACTTGTGATAGTGATCACAAGTAGAAGTATCATTTGAATCTTGTTTTTGTTCCTTTTCTTTTTCTTTGCAAAGAGGGCCTTCTAGATCTCTTGGTCTCCATTTGTTTCTCCTTCATCTCTCATCAATCTTTCGTTTGCTACGAGATTGACTGCTCTTTCAAATGTCATCTTAGGTAAACTTAAGATGAGCATTCTCAGCAGCTGATAAGATGAGGGTAATGATTTCATAAATTACAGCAACTATTGGGGTGCTGGGACTAGATGCTCTTGTCCAGATGTAGAGAGCTACATGAAGATCATGTTGATCCAGCTCGTATCTTCTTTTCCCTCCATCTTTTCTAATCATCCCCTTCCTTTCACCTGGGGAGAGTAGTGTTAGTGGTGAGTAGAGTTAAGGAAGAAAGTAGGAAACTAAATATCAAGTATGCTCTAGGACATTGTTCCAAACTTGCATAGAAGCTTGCGAGTTATAGAAAAAACCAAAAAAATTCAAAAGTCTCTTGTAAAAATCAAAAAAATTCAAAACTGCAAACCAACCTTTGCAGAGACTCCTGAAGCTGCATCTCATTGTGAGAAGCACACAGAGCAGCCTAGAGAGTTAGTTCCCAGTTTAACCCTCCCTACGAGAGTTCCCAGGGTCCAGAAAGGCAAAAAACAAAGGCAGATCACAGACATCAAAATTTCCTGTGGTAACTAATCTTCGCAAAGAATTTTGAAGCCCATCTCATTGAGATAGGTCCAAAAAAGAGCCTACGAGTATTCATCTTTTCTAGTAAGCTGAAAAGTGGGTTTAAATGCAAAAAAATTGAGAAAATCATCAGATCCAGAGAATCCTTGCAAAAGTAACTCTCGTAGACCATTCCATTTGTTTCAAAATATCATTTTGCATCAGTGATGAAATCTACGAGATATAGCTTGAAGTATTGATTGATCTTTAAGCCAAAAAGTGAGCATGAACCCTCGCAGACATCAATAAGTTCTCAATCTCTAAGTCTTGTCACTTTAAACAGAGCCAAATCCACATCAGAGATCCAGTTCCAATGAAGCTTGTGAGAATTACTTTTCAGTAGATCTTTAGAAGTTAGAGTTTTTGCTTGTAAAACAGTGAAAAGAACTCTCACACAACCAACCCTTGCACTGATTGACTCTCACAGATAGGACCAATAGCAAGATCTGCCTCAGATCCAGCTACTGTGAATATCCCAGACCAATCAGAGCAAGGAGTAAAAAATTATCAAAGAAAAACCATTGAAAAGGGGCTAAAATCACATTGTTAGTAATGTATGCTTGATTGTGTGACTAGTAGCTACATGTTGCTGGTGTGATTCCTCCTTCCCTTGGAAAAATTGATCCATATAGCTTGGAGGCTAGGTCCATAAGATCTAGATTTAACTGGGTTGGTTTGTCCACCATCTGATTCTCTTGTGTTCTTTGTGATTGGCTTGCTTAGTGTTGGTTCCTTGTGATAGGACTTTATACAACACCTCTTGCGGATCGATTGAAGATTCATTTATGGTCCTAAAATCAATAAATTCAACAGTGATGTCATATATGAGCCATCCGTGTAGTTTTTATAATTTTCAATGCTTTAATCATATTAGAAGTACACCCATATACTATTTTTGCATGATAAATTCTCACATGTGTGAATTGTACTATCGGTGCTGATATGATAGTCAGATAGGTGTCAAAAATGTGTCTTCAACCAAGTTTTGAAGCACCTAATTTGGTTGATCATTAACAAAGTTGTGAGTGTTTAAAGTTTGGTTAGCAAATTTTGTTTAGTAAAATATTGATGCATGTGTTGTGTATGTATGCATGAAATCTTCTATGGAAACTTAAAATAGTTGTTTTGTGTTTTTAGAGTATTGCATGTGGGCTCTATAGTGGTTTCGAGTGGTTATGAGCTTTACATGGATGTTGACATAGATTCTATCATGGAAAATTAATAAAATAAATAAATTTTGTATTGTGTGGATTATCGATAACTTATTGACACTTCTGTAAATTTTGATTGCTCATCAATGCTCAAGAACTATAATCGCACATATAATATCTAATACACTATGATTGCCTAATTTTGTAGTGATCATTGAAGTTCAGATATTATCTCAATAGAGAAATTGCAAATAATGTTGTAAACTCTTTTTGTATAAAGTTGAATTATGTAAATAATACCCATCAGGACAGTAGATGTCTTGATTCCGTCAATATTCAAGTACATGCCCTTCAATAATGCAACAATTGAGAAATGTAAAATAGCTCAAGTACTTGCCCTTTGACAATGCAACAAAATTTAGTTATTACTTATTCATGTAATTTTTTTTCTTTTTTTGTTGATGTAAAACCTTCATTGAATGTAGGCCTCCTAGCAAAATGGCTCATTTAGTTGTAGATCATGTATCTTGTATAATGGAAAACTATTCTTGGATTGATATAACTTGCAAGAGCAAATTGATCTTTCAAAGATAACATGTTATTTAATTTGAATATATATCGATAACTAATTTTTGATATCTCAATTGCTAGTTTGTATGTCATATATGAATCACCAATATTCTTTACTAAGTCAATTGTAGTTTTCGTCAAGTGATTACACACCCACATGTGTACAAATTTAGACGAGATAATCTTCAACATCCTTGCGATGGTGACACCTTATATTGTACCTCTTGCTAATTTCTCTAAACCTAACGATGTACAAATTCGGAACAAATAAGGGGAATTGAAAATGCCCCTAATTCATAGAAAAATAAAAATGCATAGCTAGGACAACACAACATAGAATAATACAGATAAATATTTAAACATTGTACAAAGCCCTATTTTTATTGAAATAAAATCACAAGTGTATACATTTGATTGAAAAAATATTGATTGTCATGCCAAAATCTTTACAGCTTGTTATTATCAGCTTCCGTCTTGTGTACCTGGAAGTAAATAAATGTGTTATGAAGAATGTTGTTGTAATGTTTTTCTTTTTAATGATCATCTATTGCCTAGTGAGAAGTGACACACAAAATATTTACCAAATTTTTTTTATTGATGATGAATCTAAAATGGTTAGGTAAATTATTGTGTAGCAAAACAAGCTTCATTCATGTGTTACAAATTTCCATGATATTCATTTTTCGCATATTGTTTACTAAGCACAGATAGTATTAAATTACGTGATTGATGGAAATGAAATCAATAGATTAAGTGCTATGCATGAAATTTGAAATACAAAGATAAGTTTACTACATAATACTAATTGAAAATAGAGCACAATCACTAATCATAAAGGATGACTAGAGTTCATCAATTGTAGCATGTTGTACAACTAGTATTGTAAGACTAGCGACAAGAATTTGATGACCAATTTTTGGTTTTGAATATTTCTAATATTGATCTTGATTGTGATTTTGTGGAGTTGTTTTGTTGTTAAATTTTGTGCAACTCACATGCATCGAAGTTAAATGTAAATTTTAGGATCTTTTTTTCTATATAAATGCATAACGAAGTTAAATGTAAAATTTAGGATTGTTTTGTTTTATATATAAATGCATAATAAAGCTAATTTTGTTTTTTTTAGGATATGTAGTTGCTACATTATGGATATAATTCATATAAAACTAGACGTTTTTATGTTCTTATATAAATAGAACAATACTTGCTTATAGTAGCACCTAAATAATCTATTTCCATTAAGGGAGTTTCAAATGATAAAACAATCTTTTGTAGAGATTTTATTTATTTATTTGTCTTTCATTTCGTTCACTATTTGGTCCAATCAAAATACATAGATTTGAAATCTATGTAACATACTTCATAAGAGAAAATCAATATATAGGCCAGCATGGAAGCACACCATTGGATGAGCCTAAAACGTGCTCACTTGTCCAAAAGTATCCACCGTGACTAAAGCTAATCGTATGCGTTCTAAATTAGTAAAACTTATGGGTGATATTTAATAGTGAAATGTTATTGATATTCATTTTCTACACTACTATATTAAAGATAAATTAATCATAATTGTATGTATAAAATCCAATGGAAGCTTTTCAGTAAATCCATCAAATAACATTTCCAGTATATATGTAATAAACTTTGTCTGTATGATACAATTTACTTGTATCCATCATAACTGATAACAATAGCAGAAGATTTAGAACCATTATCACACATTAATGAGTTTATATCAGAAATCAATTCTTAATCGGGTGTCACTGGATGCTCATCTTAAAACATTTGTTAATGACCAAATAAATCACGTTACATGAACACAATAAAACAACTAAAATGTATGATATTGAAGTTGATCTCTCTTTTGGAAAATGATAACTCTTTATAATAGAAAACAAATCTATATTTTTGATTTGGTATGCTACGTAAATACTTAGATTTTGGTGTCATAGCCGAGGAGAGCAAGTGTCAATATCAAAAACAAAGTAAGCAATTGAAGAGCATTCACAAGGCCATTATCAACTAGAAAAAAATAGGCAAATTTCTTCAACGAAGCCGCATCGTAAAACTGAGTGACTTCAAAAAGAACATTGTCCTTAAAAGAGGAGCAGCAATTGAAAGCATTATACGAAGTTGAAAGCGGAAACACTTGTTTTAGAATCTCTAATATCAATTTCAAAAGTATGATATGCATAATTGTAGACAAGTTGTACATAAACATAATCCATTACTTGTGAGGTTTAAGCCATGAAAAATTTACCTCTTTGTCCACATAGTTCATTGGGAGTGAGAATTCTTTAATAATCACAAACTATTATTTGAAACATTGATGTCACTTTGACGATTCGTTCGGCAATTTTGATCTATGTCACTTTTGTTTGACAAATTGGAACTCAAATGTGTCTAATAGTACATAACATAATGATGAATCAAGTATCATCATCCTCTGAGTCGTGCCACATTCAAAGTGTCTTATTCTATCATTAAATCCATAACAACAGAAAAGTACACTTTATCAGCATGAAACTTATGGTACTTTAGTTAGAAGTCATGAAACAATGTCGAACTATGAATTCTTCTAAGAGACATCAGTTACTATTGACAATTTGTTAAAAAAAAGAAAGAATTAAAACTTGTCTTACCAGGGCCCTGGCCTCCTTACTCAAAAAGTAGATCATCAAAGGGCATATGATAGTCTAAAGCAAACTTCCTTAGAAATCATATTTGCCTGTCCAACTCAAGTACACGTATCAGTCTACTCTCAAGGGATTGCTCAAGCTCTTAAGCTAGGTCTTTTGATGTAGCACAAAGTGAGGTGTAGTGGGGATTGGATTTGGAATTGGTATGGAGTCAAGGTCTAGGGCTCCTTGATATTTCGACTTCTGGTATTTGGCCTACTCTTCCACTCACTTCTTCATCCTTATGAAGTTTTTTTTTTAGTCATAGGGCTTGGATATTCTCCCATGTATAATGAACTAGATGATCTTCCACTGACCCTTGGAGGGGTGTCTAATAGTGGATTTTGATGCATTCTATTTCTGTTCTATTCATGAGAAAGTAAGAACGAAGAAAATGACCTGAGTAAATATAGAAGCAAGGATCGCAAAATTGTTGACAAAACTAGACAATGGTCTAAACTCACATTAAAAAATTCTAAGCCAATTGCAAGAATGATCATCAACAATACTCTTCTTGGCCCTCAAATGTAGCTAGGGTAGAAAAAGGTGACGTAGCCAAAGGAGCTTTCCGAGAAAAGCTACAATAAAGGAGTGAAGATGAGAAAGAGGACTTCACAAAACACTAATCCTGCAAATCCAAAGCCACCTCAAGTCTCTTCAACAAATGAGCCAATTGAAGGCTCCACTTCTTTCATAAGAGGATAATCCACCCGTAGAGCAGGCATCAAGATGGAAAGAGCCATTGGTGAAGGAGAGAGTTCTGAGACCAAAGAAGGATGTTCAACTCCCAAATGTGGAACATTATCCTGAACAATCGAAGAAACACATCCCTCCACAAATTCACATGAGACTCAATCACAAAAAATGTACTAGTCATTAACGCATTATTCAACAATTTGCGCAAGGATGAAACAAGTGGTTGTTTATCTTAATCATCAAAAAATATAAAAAAAAAATCACATCGTATTTTTTATTATGTTAGAGAGAGAGAGAGAGTTACAGAATTTCACCTAGTTCCTCTTAACAAAGCAAGATTGAAACCTTTTGAAGCCTTTATTCATATTCCAACAGGGCAAAATATAGTTGAAACATAAGATACAGTACTGAAAGAGCACCATAAAGCATAACCACTTTCAAGACGTCCAGCTGATGCCTACCACCATCCCACAACACAAAACCGCACGAGTTAGTATAGTGCGAAAGACATGTGTCATCGTTAAGCATCGGTTGTTATCCATGTCCAAAATAACTATACCACTTAACAGCATAATAGCATTTAATAATCGTAGTCCTGTCTTCCCAAACAATAGAAAGGTTTTTTTTGAGTGTTCATGATGCTTGTAGTTTGTATATAATCCGAAAATCATAAAAAGAAGTCATACCTGGATGATCGTAGACGTGGTTTTTTTAGAGGATGCCATGTTTCCACAAATAGTTTGTTTTCTTTAGACCACAAAAAAAACGAATAGTCTTTATCTCATAGCTTCATTAAAAAATCAAATAAATGCCTAAACAAATTTTGAAGAGTATTCAAGCTCGCTTGTTATAATGTGTTACAATAAATGACGTACCTTTATAGAGACTTAGTAATGCATAGTTCAAATTCGAACCTAAACGTGAGTGGTAGCAGGCCGTAGTAACAAAAGATGCTACATTACCACAAAAGCATAGATGATAATCTAGTGTCAAATGATAAGACTCTCTATGAGATAAGCCAAGTGCTTGAAAAGACATATAGTCATATCATTCAAGTATTAAATCAAGTGGTGGATCGCTATCCACACAGCATTAGATCCATTAAGCCTTGTTCTAAGCAAACTTTTTGTGAGGTGAAAGATGAACTTGAAAGCTTTCTACTGTCCATCGCGGTCAGCAGAATGTAGACAAGAAATTCTTCATTCAAAAGGCATATTAGAAACTATTGTCCATCGCTGGACAGGAGGTATGTCAATCAGACAATAATCAAGAAGAAAGTTCATTTTTTAGCCTATTGTCCATTATTGGGCAGCGGCCACTTCCATTTGGTTTCAAACACATGTTTATCAAGCATATAGGTAATCAACAAAAAGGCAATTGTCCTTTGGTTTGCATCGCTGCCTAATAGGCTAAAGCCATTAAACAAAAGTTGGTAAGGACATTTAGTGGTCCATCGCTGCATATGAAGTAGAAATCGCTACTTTAGATAGTGAAGTAAGTGACGAAGGGTCCATCACTGGATTTTTTTTTTTTAACAAAAAAGTGATGGACTGTCCATCATTGGACCATAGTTGCAGCGCGATTCAGAATTGCGATCAGAATCGCGATCCCGATTAGCGATTCTGGATTTTCCCAGAATCGTGTAGAATCAATTTTTCATTTTTTTTTTGAAATTTTTTTAGGCAATATGGGTATCAGATGAAAGCTCTGATCGAGGGGATTATGATTGTGTAGTTTGCCGACTGTTTCGGGTGCGAAACACCAAAAAGTGTGTTTTCACTCGGGGAGTTAAAAGCCAAATCATGAAGAGGCATTACCGTCGAGGCCGGGGTCTACCGGCAGCCCCCAAACCCCGCCGTTGGGGGGCGTTGCCCCCCAAACCCCCCGTTTCTCGGGGGGCTACTGCCCCTCGAACCCCCCGTTTCTCGAGGGGCTACTGCCCCCCGAACCCCCCGTTTCCCGAGGGGCTACTGCCTCTCGTGTTGAAATAAATGCCTATTTTGCCCCTTAAGGCTTGTAAGTTGTGCATAAGACATGGGGGTAAAACATTATGTACATAGTACACCCCACTTGTGCTAATTAGGCAAGTGAATCAAGTAGGTTAAGGACCCATGTGGGTTCTAGAGCTAGAATTAGCAAGACACCACCTCTATACATAACATGCTATATGTAGCCCAAACTTTGGAGGGGTTTCCACGCCCTACTACACTTTGAATATTCATTCATGTTGTGTGAGCTTTGAAGTCCTCTCTCTCTTGCTTTTGTGTTCTACTCCATAGCTGGTTTTCTAAAGCTTTCATAGTGTGCTTACTATTCTGTTATGATACTCCATAGCTAGGCCTTGGAATTTGTCATGGTATCAGAGCAGGTTATGTTGCCTGTGGTGTGGTGAAAGCTTGGACCTGTTCTTGATCAGATTCCTGCCATTCCTGGAGAGCAGCTTACCTTTGAGGAGGGAGCACTTTTTGTAGGGGCATCTGATCTTTGTGCTATCTGCATGGTTGGAGTATTGTTGGAAAGGGGAGTACAGGGAGCCAAAAAGTTTCTGATTTGGGACAAAAAAAAATTGAGTCTTTTTGGACAACCAGGACTGTAGGAGGGCGCTTTCTACAGTGGGGACTTCAGTGAAATTTCTGAGTGGATCTTGGACAAGGGCTAGGATAGCCATACAAGGGGATAGTTTCAAATTTAGAAGCTGAGGGTAATTGAGCAAGTGGCTGCATATCCTAGTTGGGTGAAAACCCCAGTTTGCCTTTTGTGTTTTATTTCTATCCAGCTATGTCTAGTCTTGCAGAGAGCATGCTGAGTGAAGCCAGCCGGCTTGATGGCACTAACTTTAGCATATGGAAATTCAAGATCAAGAACATTCTTGAAGACAAAGAATGTTGGAAGCTTGTGACAGGTGAGGAGTCTGTTCCAACATCTGAACTTGAACTTAAGGACTATATCAAGAGAGGGAAAAAGGCACACAGAATCATCAACATGTCAGTGAGGGATAATGTGATTCCACTAATCAGGTCAGCCAAAGGGCCTGTGGATGCATGGCACATTCTTTGTGCATTGTATGAGACAGCAAGTACAACCAGGTTTCTCTACTCGAAGAACAAGTTGTATACTCTCAAAATGGAGACAGGGGAGACAGTTACTGATCATCTTACTAAGATTCAGGATATTAGATAGCAAGAGTCTATTGCTGACAAAGACTTGGTGCCAATAGTTCTGAATAGCTTGTCATATGCTTATCAGAACTTTGTGATGATGATATCAGTGAGAGAGAAGATCCCTACCTATGAAGAAGTCTATGGTCTCTTGTTACAGGAGGAGATGAGGAGAGTTAATCTCTCCAAGAGGGAAGATTTCCAGGAGCATGCCTTTGCTTCTAAGAAGAAGCAAAATCCAGCTAAGGATAAGAAAGGTAAAGGCAAGAACAAAGGAGCACCACAAACACTCGAGCAAGGAATGGAGAACTTGCAGATGTCAGAAGCACAATCCTCCTCGAATACTTCTTCCACACCTCGAAGGAAGGGGAATTGCAATTACTGTGGTAAATATGGACAGTTTGCTTTTGAGTGCAGGAAGAAGCTTGCAGACCAAAAGAAGGGCACAAAGAAGCAAGGAGGAAATGTTGTTGAGAGTGTTGCAAGAGAGGAGTAGAGTGACATAAGACAAGCTGAGTTATTCTCTGTTGCATTGGCTTCACAAGCTACAACAGGTGGTTGGTACATTGACTCAGGTGCTTCAAAGCACATGACCCCTCATAGGGATTGGTTTGATACCTTTGTGGGGATTAGTGATGGACAAGAGGTGTGCCTAGGTGACAACTCAACACACAAGGTCAAGGGAAAGAGCACAGTACCTGTAAAGCTTCCATCAGGAGAAGTCAAAGTCATTAAGAATGTCTAATATGTACTAGGACTTGCTAAAAATCTTCTTTCAGTAGGAGCTATCACTCAACAAAATATGAAAGTAGAATTTGATGCTACTTCTTGTCTTGTGATGGACTTGAGTGATAATATGAAGGTTGTGGCCATAGGATTGCAGGAAGATAATCTATACAGGTTATACACTTCTATCCCTAGTCAGCATGCTTATACAACAAAAGGAAGTGATGTGGATAGGTTGTGGCATGAGAGGTATGGACATCTTGGCTACCAAAGCATGCAGGTGTTGAACCAGCATCATATGATGGAGGGGCTTCCAGTTGTTAAGCCAAACTCTTCAGTTTGTGAGGCTTGCGCTATGGGAAAACAGCAAAGACATAAGTTTCCCAAGGACAGCAGGCATACTTGACTTGATGCATTCAGATTTGTGGGGGCCAACCCAAACAAAATCTGCAGGGGGGGCATATTACTTTATGACCTTTATTGATGACTTCTCACGCAAGATTTGGATTTATTTCTTGAAGTTAAAATCTGAAGCATTCAAGTACTTCCTGCATTTCAAAGAACATTCGGAAAAGAAGATAAAGATGCTCAAGTCAGATGGTGGTGGAGAGTTCATTAAGACATAATTTGTGGAATTCTACGAGGCCAATGGGATCAAAAAGCAGCTTACAGCTCCTCATACCCCTCAGCAAAACGGCGTAGCAGAGAGAAAGAACCGAACTATTGTGGAGTGTGCAAGGTGCATGCTCAAGGCAAAGGAGTTGCCCAACTCTTTTTGGGACGAGGCAATGCACACAGCAGTGTTTCTGTTGAATAGAAGTCCAACAAAAGTTGTGGAAGGCAAGAATCCAAAAGAGGCATTTAGCGGCATTAAGCCCAAGGTGGGCGCTTTGCGAGTGTTTGGTTGTACGGCCTATGCCCATATTCCCAAGGATAACAGGAAGAAGCTGGATGCAAAATCAGCAAAGTGTATTTTCTTGGGATACAATGAAGAAAGCAAAGCTTACAGACTTTACGATTTTACTAGCAAGAAGAGGAGCATAAGTCGAGATGTGATCTTTGAAGAAGATCAAACGCCTCCTATAGAGGAACTTGAGATGGAGGATGGTACAAGTGAATTTGTGCCAATACCTGATGACCCACATCCATATATTGGGGAGCCTCAGGATGATCATATGAGTGATCAAGAGGAAGAATCCAAGGAGGCTAGGAAGCGGAAGGAAAGGGGCAAATCTGTTGAGTCCTATTCACCATCAATGAACAGATTTGCCCAACAACATGAATAGGAGGTCTCATGGCTAGGAGGTCTCAAAGGCAAGCCCAGCAACATGAACACCAGGAGACAAACTATGCACTTATGACTACTATTTTGGATTCACAACATCCGCATACATTCGTTGAGGCAGCAGATGAGAAGGTATGGCAACATGCTATGCAAGAGGAGTACGACTCCATTCTCAAGAATGATACATGGGATTTGGTGAAGTTACCAAAAGGGAAGCATCCTATTGGCTGTAAGTGGGTCTACAGGACCAAATACAAATCGGATGGGAGCATGGAAAAGCATAAGGCAAGGCTGGTTGCTAAAAGCACAGAAGGAGGGCTTGGACTATGATGAGACGTTTGCATCGGTAGCTAAGATGACGTCTATCAGGTTGGTTTTAGCATTGGCTGCATTTTTTGGTTGGGAGGTCCATCAAATGGACGTGAAGAGTGCTTTTCTTAATGGACAGTTGGCTGAAGAAGTCTACATGGAACAGCCACACGATTTTGAGGCTAGGGGCAAGGAAAGTATGGTATGCAGGCTTAAGAAGGCCGTATATGGCTTGAAGCAGGCACCCAGGGCCTGGTATAGTTGTATTGACGACTATTTTGCCAAGGAGCAATTCATAAAGAGTCAGTCGGATTGCAACCTGTTCGTGAAGGAGGAAGATGGGAACATTGTTTTGATAGTTCTCTATGTGGATGACTTGGTCATCACGGGTAACAATGGGCAACTTATCGAAAAGGTGAAGGCTCATTTATCAAATGAGTTCGAGATGAAGGATTTGGGCTTAATCCACTATTGTCTTGGCTTGGAGGTTTGGAAAAAGGAAAATTGTGTGTTTATTTCCCAAGCTAACTATGCATGTGAAGTCTTGAACAGGTTCAACATGCAGGATTGCAAACTCGTTTCCACGCCCATTGATACCAGCAGTAAGCCATCCAGAGATGATGACACTCCTTTTGTGGACGAGACTCTTTATAGGCAGCTTGTGGGTAGCCTGATTTATCTCACCACTATGAGACCAGACATTTCATATGCGGTTGGTGTAGCAAGCCAGTTCATGAGTTCTCCAACTGAAGCACATTGGAAAGCAGCCAAGAGGGTTTTGAGGTATGTCAAAAGGACAACCTGCTATGGGATTGAGAACACAGATACGGAAAGCTTCAGCTTGGAGGCTTTACCGATTTGGATTGGGCAGGTGATAGGGATGATCGAAAGTCAACCACAGGTTACACTTTCAACCTTGGTTCAGGGGCCATTTCTTGGTGTAGCAAAAAACAGCCCACAGTTACCTTATCATCGACAGAGGTTGAGTACAGAACAGCGGCAAAAGCTACCTGCGAGGCAATATGGCTCAGGAGACTTGTTGGGGAGGTGCAGATTCCACAGGATAGTCCTACTATTCTTCAGTGTGACAGCCAGAGTTGCATCCAGCTTGCCAAAAATCATGTGTACCATGCTCATACGAAGCATATTGAGGTGGATCAACAATTCTTACGAGAGAAGATACAAAGTGGAGAAATTCAGCTCGAGTACTGTGATACCAACGAACAAGCAGCAGATATCTTTACTAAGGCACTGAGTAGAGAAAAATTTGAAAAGTTTCGTAGCATGCTAGGTGTTGGTATGAACAAAATAGCCATTGAGGGGAGGTGTTGAAATAAATGCCTATTTTGCCCCTTAAGGCTTATATACTTGTAACTTGTAAGTTGTGCATAAGACATGGGGGTAAAACATTTATGTACATAGTACACCCCACTTGTGCTAATTAGGCAAGTAAATCAAGTAGGTTAAGGACCCATGTGGGTTCTAGAGCTAGAATTAGCAAGACACCACCTCTATACATAACATGCTATATGTAGCCCAAACTTTGGAGGGGTTTCCACGCCCTACTACGCTTTGAATATTCATTCATGTTGTGTGAGCTTTGAAGTCCTCTCTCTCTTGCTTTTGTGTTCTACTCCATAGCTGGTTTTCTGAAGCTTTCATAGTGTGCTTACTATGTTGTTATGATACTCCATAGCTAGGCCTTGGAATTTGTCACCCCGAACCCCCTAGAGCTTCCTGCTATATAGACATTGTAGATAAAAATGCCACCGCCCCCCTGTAGATAAAAATGGGGTCCAAATGCGCGCCGAGAAGGGCCCAATATTTATGCCCCCAATTGTATGTACATTGCACTCACATCTCCAGTGAACCAATTGCAAAAGTGATCATCATCCATACAGTTGATAGTCCAAATTGTAGCAATAACATTTACTGAAAACCAGAGCAAATGACAACCGGATAGCTACTGAAACTAAGATCTGTTTGTGCCTCATCTACTGCACTTCTTAGAGGCAAAACGCTGGTTTGACCATTGATCCCCTAAAAAAATTTCAGCAATAACCTATTTTTCCAAAAAAAAAAAAAAAAAAAAAAATTTGCGATTCTGGGTCGGGAATCGCGATTCGCTGCAACTATACATTGGACAGTGAGCCATCAAACCAATATTTCCTCATAAATTATGCTTCATGTGATGAGTGAAGTTCAAACAGATCAAAAAACAGCAAGGAAGCATAAAATCGATTGCTGAAAGCAAGAAAAAGTGATAGCCTTGCAAAGGAATGAGATAAAAGGCTCTTACCATATGATAGCTTCCAACGAATGGAGGAGTGGTAGGGCGCAATCGCTGGAGGAGAGAGACAATGAACTCTTCTTCACAAGATGTTGCGAGGAACAATAGTCGAGACTCCATAATTTATAGTGTCATGCAGCGAGGCTTCCAAGAATGTAACATTTTGCTTTGCAAGGTTGGGAACAACTCATTTCCCTCCATTTAGGCTTAAATTTAAACCCATTGTAGAGCTTCTTTTAAAATTAGAAGTGGGAAAAGAAAAATTTAAACCACATAGTGCAAGTATAGGGGGGCATCGATTTAGGACCTTAAGTTCTTGAAGAGATGGTAAGCCTGTTGTTGTCCAGCGGTGTAGTAGCATAGCACGGTATTTTTTAATGAATAAGCTTCCATGAGAGAGAGAGAGAGAGAGAGAGAGAGAGAGAGAGAGAGAGAGAGAGAGAGAGAGAGAGAGAGAGAGAGAGAGAGAACTACATTTTCAATACAAGATAGCAATATTGGCTTTCAAAACGATTTGTAGCTACAAAACCTCACATCCTTTTTTAAGAAAAATCTTCCCTTTTTCTATTTTCATTTTTTGGTTGCAAGGCTTGTTCATTTCCATTTTCTAGAAAGGTTGGTATGTCTTGTTTGGAAGCTTTTACTTTCTCTTCTGTGATTTTTCCATAAATTGACAGTGATCCAGGCTGCACATTCTCATAACTCTCAAAATCGCCACATGGGAGACAAGGGTTTAAAGATTCCATTTGATCCTTCACAAAGTCCTCTGCAACTATGCCTATAAGAAATGATATCTTCGTTAGTAAGATGCATCACACTCTAACTGTAAAATAATGTCTAGAATGATGATAGAAAGGGACTAAATACAATGGAATTCATTAGTCCATTAACTACATTACAATAATTTGATAAAATGGACTACAAACTGCAACACCTGTAATGATCATGTCTGTCCATAAGTTTTCAACCTGTACTTCAAATCCATCGGACACACTCAACAATCAGAAAGGCAAGACTTCAACAGCAAAGTTTTTCAAGCTACTCATCCAAGGCTCAAGCCCAGCTGATAATAGGAGTAGAAAAAACATCATTTCATTGTGCGGCTATAGGAACTTGGTCCCATAAGTACTCAAACTAAATTCAACATAGTAACAGTAATTCGGTAATTTGCAGAACTCCAAACAGGTTCGAATCAAACTTTAAGGAAATTATTTCTTAAAAAAAAACCATTTCAAGGTTCAAATCCTTTGATTGAATTCCACTTACCCAGTTGGCAAAATTTGTGAACCAAACATGTGGGACCATGAAAAAGCCTGGCTCTAGTTTGCATTGTCTAGCCTTGCTCTAGAGCGCGACTGCTAGATCCGTTTACTGATCAGTTTAGAATCAATCCACTAATCTACTAGTTCTACCTATGCCTATTGTGATTTTCTCGACACTGGATCATTTTGAATCATTGTGTTCTTCCATCACTACAAACGGTGTCTTCCCAGATGCCCATAGAAATCCAGAACTCGGCCTGCACAGTCAATAATGATTGTTTGGTTCTCCAATGAGCTTCCGTTCCTGATCTATGAGGTCCTTTTTCTCACTTGATATCTGAGCAGTGATCCATTCACTGGTATACGCGATTTGATTTTGGTGCATTTAGAGTTGGTTCATGTACCCGATTTGATTTCAAGCATCACTAGAGTCAAAGGCTTCAGTTTAGGTGGGTCATTTGTGAGAATATTTCCCAAGACCATGGAAGATAATGGACATCTTAATATTTGTGGAATACCATGAAAAACATCTCTCTTTTAGTTGTTCCCAATCTTCAAAAGGAGGGAATTTCTGGATTTCCAAGGTTCAAGATCATTCAATCAAGTGCAAGTACCCAATGTAGTCAAAATTGCTCCATTCACACTATTGACTATGACGGCTTAGTCCTTAGTTGCCTGTTCCGGAACAGAACGCGTTCTGGAACGCATTCCGTTCCGGAACGATGCCCTCAAAAAAAAAATTAAAAGATACGTTTTTTTTACAAAGCATTTAATTCATATAAATAATTAAAATGATTGAATTTATGTGAATATTGTTCCGACCAGAAACGTTCCGGAACGGACGGAACGTTCCGACCCATTTTGGTCGGAACAGGCTTCTAAGGTTTAGTCTGAGCTTTGAAGTTGAGCAACAATTTCAAAGCCAATGACTAACTAGCAAACCCAGCTTGATTAAAACAGAAGGAAGAGGTTTTATCTGTTGTTGGATATATGGAATCTGAAGGGAAAAGATTCCAATTGTGTTTTGCTTGTCCAATGCCCAATATAAAGGGAGCTCAATTTGAAACATATAATACTGTAACCTTAAATTAGCTCAAAAAATGGTGCTGCTTATGCAATAAGAAATAGAAAGAACCGGACTATGGGCTATAAGCTTATCAAGGAAGGAGTTTTCTGATATCTAGCAATGTTTTCTTGGAATGAAACCCAAATACGATAATGAACACATGGATTTTGTATCTTGAATTGGCTGCAATGATGGAGGTGCCTTTGCAACATGGAAATGGAAGAAAATGGACTATGAGATATATGCTTATCAAGGAATATCTATCTGTCTTTCTATACTTCTAGTAATTTTACGGACATGGATCTTTTGATATGGAAATAATAGAAGCAGATGATCAAGAATATGGTTTATGTGTTGCATTGGTAGTTGTGGTCATCACGATCTTTGTTATTCAATTTCAGCAAGGTGATGTCATTACTTCCGTTGGTGCAATTGTGTGGATGGCAAATTTGGGCATCGTCCGTTCTTCCCAAAGTCTAGTATAAGGCTGGATTGATTGATTGGCAATCATATTATCACTGATTCTAATGTATTTCTGGAAGTTTTTGTCCAACATTGTTTCCAGTCAATTCAAAGCAGTTTAAAGTCTTTTTTGAAAGTATGCATCAGCCCATTACAAATTGAAAAACAAACACACTATTCTTTTAAGAGATTCAAAAAAAAGAAAACATCGAAATATTCATTCTTTTTGGAAAAACAATTGTTTTTCAAATTTGATTGATACAATTTAATTCGAAGCGATTTACAACAGCTCAAATCACAAACCTTTAGAGCTGTTGTAGTATCTAATTTCAATTTTATTCACTGAAGGCCAACTGTGTGTGTGTTGCATAATGGGTTGTTAATGAGTTCTTCTTAATCTTAAACAGGCCTTGGCCTGGGTATCCAGCCATGGATGGCCCAGCGGGCAGGGAATTAAACTTGGTTGGGCAAGTCTAACCGAAGCACAATATACCACCACACTACATGTGAATTAATTGGTTGTTAACTAGTTGTGCCACATGAAATTTTCTTCGGAATACTTAGACATTAAGGCACATTACACCATCAGACTTATAGCCCACCACCGACCACAACTATGCTAGACTGGCAAAGATCACCTTACAAAACATGGAATGCACCTGTCAAGTGAAGGGGAGACCAATCAATATGCTTATGCTAAATACAGCCCTGGGCTATCAGCATGCTGCCACCTGCTCATAAATACATTAGAATGATTCATCACAATGTATTTGTGGGCAGTTTGCGGTGCACCAATGGCCTAGGGCCATATTCAGTGAGCTATTTTCCATTACATAAGTTGTTGGAGGCTGGGGCCCCTGCTACTGGGCAGGCATTGGCCATGCCTCTCTACTGCTGCATGTCAGCAGCAGGCCCTAAGTGGAAGTCCAGCCTACCAATCAGATATACAAAATGATCAAAAAATTTCAGGTTACGTCAAAAGACCTTAATGATCTGCAGGCCTGCAAGCCAATACTTTCCAAGACAGCAACAGAATGAATACAGAATCAGCTGATTGGAAGATTTTTTTCTTGTTCTAGTATCTACATAATTTATTTGCCCAAATCACTCTTTGTATACCAGCTACTGATTACACATCTGATAACAAAAGAAATGTGATAGTTCTGAAAGAAAGAAGCGACCTACCGATAGCCCGTAAAGCTCGCCAGCTCAATATGCCAGCAATGGATTCATTTCCTGTACTGACCATGCGTTCCCTTGCCATCTCTTTAATGCTCGCAACTAAATCCTGGAGAAAGCAACAAAAACTCAGAACTTTTAGTGAATCATGACTTGAGTACTAGATAGTAATTTACAATGGTTTTATCTACAAACTCTTCATCCCTGTCTTCAACAATTCAATTTTTAGGCCTTTATCCTTCAGCAGGGAAAGCATTAAACTTGTGTTTTACATATGGAACCATTAAGAAGTGCAAGAGAAAGAGTTAAAAGGAACAACATATGAAATGTCCTCCATGAAAGTCAAACCAACCCCCCCCCCCCCCTCTCTTGCCGAGCGTGCAACCCCTCACATAATCTTGAAATTAAACTGCCAAAGAATGCCAGAATGAAGTTGCAATATCAATAGCATCAGGGCAAGACATGACAATTAGTTTACCTAAAAATAGCAAGTCAAATGGGTATTGACTCTTTCGTGAGGCAAACGATGCGACCTTGGTCTATTAAGTAGGCTGGTAGAGGGCATGGAGGATCACTACCATCCATTAATCTTTCGTGATCTTTTCTTTTAGCTAGTGCCCTAGTGTCTTGTCATAACTTGCCTTATGCTATTTCGAGATTTTAATTGACTTACTTTCAAGATGAATTTCAAAAGGCCTTGGTTGTCATTTATGATATTGAGAATTACAGGAAGTTAATAAATTACGAAACAGGAAATTGGAGTTTGAATAAGTACATCCAAGATCATATGGACTTATCGCCAAAAGTACCTACAATGGATGCTACTCTTTCTCAAATACAATTTATTGTATGTTTACATGCTAAATATGAAAATGAGTGTCATTGTGATGTGCCCAATCTTCTTAAGGATGCAATATGGATTGCAAAATTCTATGATTCTACCACGGTGGCCTCAAGGATATAGCAGTAGCACAATAAGAACTCAAAGGATAAGAAATCCAAGAAGAGAGGTAACAATGTCAAATCTTTGGCGATGCTAACAATGGCATAAGAGAATAAGGATAATTGCATATCAAAGACAAAGAGAATTAAGGACAAGTTCTTACTAGTGGCAAAGAAGGAGAATATTTGTTTCTTTTGCCAAAGCGTAGACGTGTGGCAAAAACATGTTCGCAAAGGCGGTAATTGGTTTCTACTTCTCAATTGATTGAATTATTAGGGGGAGAGGTAAGTACTCTTCAGTGGAAGTTAATGAAGATAATTATGAATGTCACTTTGGTAGAAATGTTTTCAGGCCTAATCATTTGTTTTGTTTATGTAGGTTATGAATGGCTTTATGATAACTTCGATACATTATCAATTGATTACAAACCATGATTCAAGATTCTATGATGATGATAAGTTAGTCTATGTAGGGAGATCAAGACCTTATTCCCAATATTTTTTGTGTCTCCTATTGAAGTTAAAAAAAATCTTTTGAACTCTGAATATGAGATGTATCGTATTGTTTCAAAGCCGGAGGTGCACTACGGTAACAAGTATCATGTTAGCTTCTTGAGTTCATTGTTAGAAAATTGTAGTTCAAAAATAGAAAGCTATGAGCAACATATTGTACGTAAATTGATTGAAGAGTTTAAACTTTGCCATAGATCATAAGGTAGAGTTAATGCCAAGAAGTCAATCTGTCTTCAGGCAACCTTCCTAGGTTAGCCAAAAGGAGGAAGATGAAGTGTCAAGGTAAATAGAAGAGTATCCAACGGTAGAACACGTCGGACGTAGTAAATCACCAAGGTCCACCAATTGTTTTAGTTAATAAGAAAGATGGCGGTATCCGCGTGTGCATAGATTATAAGAAATTAAGTATGTCATCCATCAAGAATATGTATCCCTTACCTAGGATGGATGACCTTGTTGATTGTGTATGATAAAAGACATCAATAGGCTCCCATGTGGCCTCCTCAACAGGACGACCATCCCACTGGACCAAAAATTGAATTTGTCGGCAGCGTCGACTATGGTGAAGGCGAACCTAGTGAATGGCGCGTCATCTGAAACCAAGCAATATGGAACAACAAGGAATGCCAAGGAACCAGAAGATCAAGCAACAACCAGGAATGCCAAGGTATCCATAATGCCCAAGATAGTAGAGGATCAGCCCAAAAGATAGGGACATCATACCAAGGTATCCAAAAAGCCCGAGAAGGTAGAACTGCATCAGCAACGGGAATACCAACAAGTGAATGATGCTGACCAACATGAGTCTGCTAAGAGATCCACAACAACAATACCAAGTGAAGAGAACCAGTCTGCACCAAAAATAATGTCATAGTGCTTTAGAGGAATGATGTAGAAATCTGCCTGACCAGAAAAATCACCAATGCGATAATCCAAGCCCTGAAACATCTGAGAACTGGGAAAAGAGTCGGAACGAGCAACCTCAACACTGAGAGGCTAGCAAGCAGGAATAGGTGTAGCACGAATCCTGGTGGAAATGTAACTGCTAATAAATGAATGTGTACTGCCTGTATCCACTAAAGCAAAATACTCTCGCCCTGATCTAGAAATATATGATCCACAAATGGAACAACATACGTAGGCATAATAACAGAAGCATCAACTGATAAGTTCTGACCTAAATATGCATCTAGAAGAACCGCATACTCATCTAGACGGGTATCAACAAAATAAGCTAGTGAGTATACAATAGGACCATCATGAACTGTATAACCATATGCCATATGCAGATCTACTGGAGTAGCCAAAGCATCTAAAAGAGCAACCATAGACCCATGAATAATATCGAAATAAGATAGGCGACAACATCTATAGCATGGCGCTCATGAACATGAGTAGCATCAAAGTACTCAACAACAATATCAAAGCATGCAACAATATCATAGCATGCAACAACATCGGTAGCACCATCGAAGCACGTAACATTTGGTATTAGAGCCTCGTTTTGGTGAGAGAATAGCCCATTTTAGAAAGAGAGTGTGAAACCACCATTTTCTAGCTTCTTCTTGGAAATTTTTTGAAAGAGAAAATTGCCAATTCTCTTCCACGGGTGAATCACTACAGTAGTGTTTCCACCCGATTCAAAGTCGACCTTTTCAAAATTATAAGAATCGGCATGAATCGTGTTCTGAACCGGGCCCCTCCCAAAAGAATCGGCAAATTTCTTGTTTGCATTTTTTTATGTAATGCTAGAAAACATGTCAAGTATTATCTATAATGTCTAAAATGTTTCTAAAATCTTATAAATACTAGATTGCTATTGAATACATGCATTTCACAGTTCGATGTTGCTTGTAAAAAGCTGAAGCCGGAAAGCTGAAACTAAATTGGTGTTCACTGTTCATAGAAAATTAAAATTAGAATCATGATATTCCCATCAATCATCACACATCAGTCACCTGTACATACTACAACGTAGGTAGTAAATTACTAAGTTGTAAGTAGTGAGCAGTTACTAGTAAGCTAAGTACATTGGATAAACGTTTGAACTTTGAATCGAAATTTAAAAGTTACAACTTACATTGAAAAGCAAAATTAAATAGCATTCGAGCAAACAATGAAATTATGAACTATATAGTGAAAACCAAATAGCCGGTATCAAACTATACACATGTCACAAATAATACATATGATAAAAAAATGAGTTGAACAGTTAATGGTAAATGCTGAATCCATAGTTATGACTCATGAGTCAATTGTAGTCAACTGTGTGTCATAATAATGTACTAGTAGAACCTAGGTAAATTGTTAAACATCGAGTCTTGACCTAGATTCTAGACTACGAACTATAATATAAATCTAGGTCCTCCTCCCGGTCCTCCTAGTCAGGGGTGTTAGAAATTAATGTTTATTTGACACCCCTTAATGATAGTTTGGCCATGCCTGCATCCTATTTTTAGGGGACATTACTATTTATAGTAAGTCATATTTTAGGGTCATTACTATTTATAGTAAATTTGTTTTTTAGTCATGCATGTAGGTGGGTGCACTACTACTAGAATAGGATTTGCTTTTATCACTTAGAAACTCATCTTGGGTGTTTACCCAATATAGGTAGTAATTATAGCAATTAGCTTTTTGTCTTTTGCTATTTACTTTAGGCTCATAAGCTTTTATCAATCATTAGAGAAACGATTTAAGAAGGCTGGCGCCCCACCACAATTATTCCATTCAATTCAATGAGCTAGAGCAATTGCTCAATTCTCTTATGATCTGAATTCTCTCTATGCTTGGGTTTTGTGTGAGTGCTAGTTGGTACCTCCATCTAGAATTTGTATCACAAATTCTAACATGGTATCAGAGCATGCTCTTTGGTGAGAGAGAGAGTTTGTATTTGCAGGTGTGCAATCAGATTGGAGGAGCTGAAGCTGCATGTGGAGTCAACGTTGTTAGGAAAACAACGGGAATCTTCTAGGAGAAGATTGACATAAAGTTACTGGCTGTCGACAAATCTGAATCAGAATTTTTCTGGTTGTTTGCTAGTTTTCTGGTGCAGGTACATTTGAGGGAGGTAGTATCTGAACAAGTGACTTCTAAGACAGGCAGATCTGAACATGTGCTTTTCAGGTGCTGGCACAACAAGTTCAAGAAAAAGCAGGATGGAAATTTTGCTGAAGAAGAAGAAACTTCTAATGCAAAATTGAGTGCTTTAGATCTTGAAGACTATGAGTTGTTTTCGGCATCGACATCTTCTGGTAGTGCCTTCTTGAAGGAAGAAGACTATTGGTTTATTGATTCAAGAGCTTCTAAGTACATGACACCAGGTCTACCTCAAGTCGTTTCTGATCACAAGGTTTGTGAAGGCTGTGTCTTAGGCAAGCATCATATAAAGAAATTTTTGCCTAGTACATTCAGGGCGAAAAATGTTCTAGAACTTGTTCATACAGATTTGTGTGGTCCTATGAAGACTCAATCTTATGGGGGAGCAAGTTACTTTATGGTGTTTGTGGATGACTATTCTAGGAAGACATGGATCTATCTTCTGAAGAATAAGGGTGAACCTTTCAAATATTTCACATGGTTTAAGACACAAGTGGAGAAAGAAACAGATAGACAAATTAAGATACTTCGCCCGGACAAAGGGGGAGAGTATCTTTCTACGGAATTTCAGGTGTTTTGCAAGGATCATGGCATAAAGAGACAATTTGCAAATACGGACACACCTCAATAAAATGGAGTTGCGGAAAGAAAGAACCGGTCCATAGTGGAAACTGCGAGGAGATATGCTCAAGAGTAAAAATCTTCCAAATATGTTTTGGGGTGACAATTAAGACAGCGGATTATCTTTTGAATCGAAGTCCTAAAAAGGTTGTAGAGAATCGAACTCCAAAGGAAGCTTACACGGGTCGGAAGCCAGATACAAGTCATTTGAGAGTGTTTGGAAGTATTGCTTATTCTCACATACCTAAGGATTCAAGGAGCAAATTGGATTCTAAGGCGACAAAATGTTTATTTCTTGGTTATGATAATCAAGAGAAGGAATACAGGTTATATGACTTGGGCGGTAAGAAAATAATCATAGGGATGTAATCTTTGATGAGGAGGCAACTCATAAAAATATAGAAATATATTTTGATAAAGATCAAGATGGTGGAATCCCTATATTATGTGATGAGTTATTACAGGAACCTGAATCAACACATGTATCGCCTACGCCAATTCAAGAACCTAAAGTGTCTTTGGTTGAGATAGGAAAGAGGAAGGAGAGGTATAAGAGAAGCTCCCTAAGATCTTGCTTACAAGACAAAATACAATGGAAAACACACTATGGAGCAATCACCCAACCAAGTAGAAGCAACCAATCAACTCTAGAAGCTTCACCCCCAAGCCAAGGAACAAGAAGCATGAATGTAGAGTGAAACCCTGGCAATGAATCCATGATCACAATGAGGAGTAGGGCGAGTTTGGCCTCAATATATAGAGCCAAAAGCAACCTGGGCACATAGCCATGCATAGCCCTAAGTTCCCTATACATAGATTCACCTAGAATAGAGTCCTAAGCATGGACCACCTATTCATAGAATTGCTTTTGATAACTCTACACATGCATGCACTGTAAACCCTAAACCCTAATACCTTGTCTAAACTCCATTTATTGTGTTCAGGGCCTCACAAGGATATTAGTTACTTTCGGGTCACATCCAGTATGACGTGGCATAACTAACAGCTTGATTTACTGGAGTACCGTGTATCCAAGACTAGGAGTATATTGAATCCTACTTACTGGCCATGGACATAACATTCTTCCCTCCTTAAATTGCTTCTATCCTTAAAAGCTCTCTAAACAGGAAAGAATTACAGTTCCTTTAACTTTCAATATTAACCGAGAAAATCATTATCCTTAGTCTGACTTTCAAATCAAACAAGTACTCAGAGATAAACCTATTTCAAATCGTTAATCTCTGCTCTGGAGTACAACTCAGGTTTGAAAAGTACACCAAGCGATAAATTTTCCATCTGGGTTACATTCATCACAAGTTAGTAACATCACCTTCATGTAAAACCCTTACATGAAACACTAGGTGAAATAACCTAACTTAGGAGACTAAAGTTAAAGAAATAATAAAATAATTATAATTACAGTCTGAAATTATCCACAACTATGACAGATAATTCATAAGCTGTCAAGTACAAATACCCTTAGAATCCAAATTCTAAAATATGAAAATTCATTCAATTAGAATCTCTAGGAGAATCATTAAGATATAGAATGATTAAAACTCAACTCTGAGTATCCCAAATACTCTGTTGAGTTAAATGCTCCTGTTTCTAGCACCAAATGCAAGAAAATAGCATTCATTCATCTTAATAGACTTGTCTGTCTCCTAAGATAACTGGAGATCCAATTCAAATGAAGAACTGTACTCAAGCATTTGCAGACCATAAACTGTGCAGAATAACATCCACTAGATAAATTAAATTCTCCACAAATACTTATCTTGTGAGAATGTCTGTGAGATCCATAGGTTCTCAAATAAAATACTGGAGTAGAGAGATTCAAAACACTGAGCTGAATTCTTACTCAAATAATAGATCAAGAATTAATCATCACACTTAAGAATCATTACAATTCCTTATAATCCTCTGACAATAATTAAGTATCTATTTATGATCCGTCAATCATAAATATTTAGATTCGTATGATTCGTCAATCATAACTTTCTGGAATCCAAAACCATACTTAACCATTTATAGGATACTGGAATATATGTTCCACATAATCAAGAAAAGTAAGAGTCATTCCAAAAATCTTTCCATTAAGAAAATACTGGATTTAGGAATACTTCCAAAACATGATTCTTCAACTGAAGTGCAAGATTCAAGTTCTATAAACAACTGGTAATTAAAGACTGAACGCATACCAAAAAGACAATCATCTTCAACTACAAAAAAAACTTTAGATTACAATGCATAATCACATCTAGATACCCAAAGTACTACTGAATAATCAATTCAGTTGTTATTCTTGGATTCATTATGATTCGTTATCCATTTGAGCTCTCTGGGATACAATCACTAATGAGCTGAGTCTATTCCTTAACTAAGGAATACTCTATCCCAAGAATACTGTATATTCAATGCACACAATTTTTAACTGATGAACAGAAATGATTCACTAATCATGCGTCCTACAAGCAATATAATTCCAAAACCATCTATTCCCTGTGAATCCACATCACACTGATCGTTTTACCAATTAACTTCATCCTGGAGTAATCAACTACTCAAGTTAATTGCCAATGATTCAGAAATCTCAAATGTCTAGGTGAAGAATTCAATTATACTAGTATAACACCACATTTAATTCCTTACCCATCATTTATAAGTTAATCCATAAATCTTCTATACAAAGATTTGTTAACTCTACAAGTATCTGTCAAGACAATATTTGATCATATGCTTATGTTCGCCGACTAGGTTAAGTGCACCAAATAACTCTAGTAACCAGGAATACATAGTAGATTCATACAAGATTAATCGTGCACATATGTGAATAATCTCACTATGACCCAGTACATAAACACATTTTTTATCTGGCAGATTCCTCCAGAACCCACATATGTTACTCACATCTCACTAAGATCTTATAACTCAGCTACAAAATATTTTCTATTTCTCATGAGTAAATAACATACCCAAGAAATCTCTAAGATGAATAAAATTCACTCTCAGCAGTTTTCCAATCCAATTCTTTTAATAGCATAATTTCCTCCACTCAAACAACACCTCTCTGATCCTAGTACTAAAACTAAGGTTAGGTTGTTTCAATACAAAACTCTCAGACTTAATTCTGATCAAACTTACTTCTATTCCAATCAAAATGGAATTAGTAACTTTCGACCTTTTATTGTACTACTTATAGATAATGATTCAAATTCCAAACTTGTTCTAGTTTCAGATTGTCCACACAATCCCTAGAGAGTTCCTCTTATTTCAATAAGTTCCAATTGGGCATCTTACTCTGAATCTATCCGAAATTACTTCCAGAAAAATCTCATTTCTATACCACAGCTGGCTCTTTTCCGAAACTATGCAACCAACAGATTCCCAAATAGAACTTTATTCCACCACTTCACCCCTCCATTTAAAGAAATTATAAATTTCAATAAAAGTTAACTGGAAAGATGATATATGAAAATATCTAAATTCAAGAAAAGTCAATAACAAGTGCTCCACTAAAGGATTCACCTTATTACATACAGGACTTCTCCTTCAAATATTTTCACTCTCAGTGATAGAAGTTACTATTCCATCGAAATTCATTTATGCAACAAAGATATTCTAGGTTTAAGAAATTAAAACAATTTAACCTTAGAATTTATCTGAATTCCAAATCTCTTCACACAAGTAGTAATTTATATGACATAACAGTCTTTCAGAAGAATAACTTCATGCTGGAAAGAATCATATAAATCAACCTGATATCCTAAATTTGAGAAATTACTAAGAAGTAAAGGATAAATTAAGAAAGCGAGAAATAGATTTGAGGGCCTGTGATTTTGTAAATAATGAGATACCATATTAGGATCTAGATTAAACCTCAAAATTTCCCAAAATACCCCACATTTGATCGAATGGTTTTCTTCTTTCCCATATCGCGACTAGGTACTAAAACACACCATTGATCATCAAATCTTTACAGTCCTAGATTTCCCTTTCCAAAATTACTGATGTCCCATACCATCAGCTTTTCCTTCCAGAAAACCCTTAACCGCCTTATCTGATATTCTAGAGATCCACTGATCATCTAGCTGTCCTATAATCACTATAGGATATTATCTCTTGTTTCCAAAACACTGGAAAATCCATTTATTTGGATGACTGGCATGCCTATCAGATGGATACCCAAAATCCACATCTGATTATGTGACTTAGACACAAGAATTAACATGGTTCAATATTACATCCTGATCCTTTCTAGTTAATGATAAGCTTCAAACCCCTACTGATGCATCAAATCTAGGGACAAGCTTCTGTCAACTAACAGATCCAATGTAATCCACATATCAGATTCCACTTCTAAACCTCACAATTGACATCCAAAACTGCGGATAACTCAATGGTTACAAAGATATTACCTACGAATTCAACTGAATGAATTCTAACAGGAAATTAATAACCAGTATTAAGCAATTCTTTATAGGGATTACCAAAATCCTAACTGCGAATACATTTCTCGTCCATTCTTCTTCCCTCCTTAGAAATTTCAGTTCCCTGAAAATCTATAGTTAAGGTACCAAGAAGACGTAATGACATTAGTAAATGCTTAAAAAACTAATTACTGTAGGAAAAAGTCCAAAACAATTTCATTTATGTCCTATACCTGGGCTGAATATCTGATATATCAAAAATCATTTACTAGTATATGAAATAGTACTAGTCTGATCTTTTGAATATAATTCACCATAGGATTTTAATGGAAATGAAATCAGTTATGTATCCTATTATTACAAATTTTCCAATAAAATTGGACTGTTTTTTCTTTTTATTGACTGGTTTGGCATTACTCCGTTAATATTGACAAAACCTATCCAAGCATAGAATATGAAATTACATGATCAGTAAACTTTATACATGTGAATGGAAAAACTAGTTCAAGCACTTTCTTGCTAAATTGCAAGAAAAAATCAATGATCATGCCAACGTTCAACTCTCTTCCACTTATGCTCTAGCTTTGCCAATCCAATGTTCTCCTTGCCACTCCTCAGTTCATCCACTTTAGGAATTGATTTGATACAACAGTGAAGTCCCCAATAGATCTAATCCTAACATGAACCCAACTGAGTAACTAAATATTAGGGATTACGACATGTGAATCACCAATCACAAGTATAGAGCAAATCCACGCTCACCCCCGAGTTGGCATTTATCCCATATGCAACACCTAGATCTCTCCCTTGGGAACTAATGATGGTGTCCCATACAACCATAGCCCAATTCTCTCCCAAAGTTGCCTTACCTAGGTTTTGCAAGCTCATCCCTAGTCCAAGCCTCACACCTAGGAATGAATGTTGATGGATGTCCAAGCCCACACTTATATAGCTACAACCCCAAGCCATATTTCCAAAAGAGTCCATTCTAGTGGTTCTATGACTCGTCCAAGGTCCTAGACTTCAAGTCATAGCCTTACCAATAAGGTTATCCCTTAAACCTAGGTCTAATACCAACTAACTTATACTAGACCTGGGTCAATTAACCAAGGTTCACCCTAGCATAAACCTTCTCAATTAGGGACATACCAAAGTGGTAGATTTGAGTGTATCAAAGTCATTAGGAAGTCGGCAAAACAATATTCCATGTTACTTATGCATATAGATATAAATACTTACCCCGAGCCACATTCCCAAGAGTCCATTCTAGTGGTTCTATGACTTGTCCAAGGTCCTAGACTTCAAGTCACATCCTTATCACTAATATTATTTTCTCAGCCTTAGGTCCAATACCAACTAACTTACACTAAACTCAATTCAATTACGACAAATTAACCGTATCATAACCCTAGTCAATTAGGGACATAACATAGTGGCCAATTTGAGAGTATCGGGGTCATCAAGAAGTAGGCGAAACAAAATTCTAAGTTACTCATGTATAGTTCAATAGCATGCATTGCAATATTGAATAGTGTATAGATACTTACAATAGCCAAGTAGACTCAAGTCTTGCTTGGTCTACATCATAGTTGCAAGCTATGTTTTTGAGCGTGATCCGGATCGCATTCTTGAAATTAGAGTTAGGGTCTCCAAGAATGCAGATTTTTTTTCTTTGCTTTTTCTTACTTTGCCTTAAATTTGTTTGCTTCTCCTTGAAAAAAATTTATGAAAACTGCATAAAAGGGTGGAGATATGTTGGTTTATTAGCAGTAGGTTGTTAAACAAGTGCATACTAAGAAAGGCCCTATGGAAATTGTGAGCTATTGCAAGTGATTATCACTCGTAATGCTAGTTGGGTCCAAACTCATGGATGATGAGTGAGGATAAGGATGAACTTGTGAAAGAAAATTTAAATGCCTACTTTACGAATAAATTGTCAATAATTTAGAAATCACGACATCCTACATGGATAAATAAGCTGATTCTTTTCTCTAGAACTTGGATCCAACAGGTGGTTGGAATTCAACCATACATAACTTGTAAACAATCCTTGACAAGCTTGAATTAAGTTCCCAAAACCATTCTATAGACTTGTGCTATCAAGCCAGGGTGTGTGTTATGGCGCTCTCTGGTCTTCTCTTATGTGTTAATCAACCATCAAAAAAATTTGTAATTTTAGCTGCCTTCCCATTTAGTTGGATCAAGTATGCTTGTAACGTTGATTGTTTACACTCCAAATGTCTTTTTGCTTTCTAGTGTGTCTCTATCTGTAATTGACTAGATCGATACAGCTTTAGACTCTATGCAATGTTATTTTTGCCTCTTTCCAGTTTATCAACACCCTGTTCTGATGCGTTCATTGATGATCTTGCGTTCATTTAGCCATATGTCTTCTTTCCCCAAAAAATAAGAAATTTTGCAATCCGGGTAGTGGATCCGACGTTCCGGAATGCACATTGTGGAACATTTTTGCAGCGGATCGCAATCTATACGTTAATGCACAAAGCCAATCTCCTATACCATATTATTGAAGTTTATCTCATAGTACCAAAATGTTGACCTTACAAGCTCTCTATAATGCCTTCACCTATATTGTTCCAACTTTCTTCGCAATCCTAGTTATGAAAATCTAGATCTATGGAACTAAAAGATGTCTTATGTCAACATAAAAATGATGAGACAAGGTGAGATTACAATAGCTTTGAGTTAAAATAAGAACTACTAACTGAAAGTTGTCATTCACTTAAAGCATTTATACTCTGAGCATATATAAAGCTTTGAAGTAAACCCTTACTCCTCCTCAAGCCAAAACATAGTAAACTTTTTCGGTCAAACAATTGTTGTTTGTGCCAAAAGCCTTGCTTTCAATAGATGCAATGAGAAATACCGATAACCCTCGTAAATAATTCTTTTAGGAATTTACAATAAACTTGTTGCCTAGATTCTTATAACAACACAGAATCAGTAAAAGTTCTCCAGCTAGGAATTTCACTTCCAAGTTACAAAAGATTAAGCGTGTATCAAACAATTGATACAAATGCATCGTCAAGAAAAAAAAACCACTAATTTTCTCACATGTCTCTAAATACTACAAGAAAACCTTGGAGACATAGTAATAAATATGTACAGAAAGAAAAAGTGAAAACAATGGCAACATTGATCACTCTCTCCAAAACATACATGGAGAAAATTTGCCAGTATACACTTCGAGACTGTCAAAGACTTCAAAAACACAAAATGGGCAAATGAGATGCAAATAAGTTTATTGAGAGATTATAGAACCTTATAACCTCCAACATTCATACGAACTTAAGTGGAAAGCGACATATTTCAATGACTAAATGGAAAATAGCTCTTAGCATACACCGTTAAGTTACTAGGTCCGAGTAATAGTGAAAAAGGGCCCTAAGTGACAATATCTCATAAAAGGATTATTATGATTTCAATTGGTAACAATTGATCATAGCTAATAAAGTGTGGTAGCAAATACTCTATTAAGGCTTCAAGATAGGGGGAAAAAAGATGTTTTGGAATAACATAAGTCTTATCTTCCTCTTTGTAATTGAGGTCAATATAGCATTTTTCACATGTGAATATCCAAAACAAAATTAAGGTCCATAAAGTGCATTTCATTCATCAAAATGCTTTTAAGACACAAATTCAACTTGAGAAAATAAAATGAGGCAAAGTGGCAAGGGTTGGAGCAATACCAAGGAAGGACAGTGAGAGTTTGTCCAACTCTCCCCCATTTGGCAATTGGAAGCTTCTACAACATCCCCGACCACTTTCTTCTCCTTCACATGACAATTGATTTTCGATTTGGATGAACGCTCAACTTTCATTTCTGGAGTTTCCCTGATTGGCTCTTTTCCCTTGCTCAAAGGCTCGACTTCAAAAGTTTGCAAGTCATCACTATCATGAGTATTCCCACAACCAGAATCTATGCTAGTAAGATTGAAGGCCTTCTTGTCTATATGCTTATCTCCACTCCAACCTTTGCCATTAAGGCCTTCTAGGCATGGCAAATGACCTTTCTCCTCTTCTCCCATATCAACATAATCAAATGTGCTCCTTTTCAGTTTTTTCCGCACCAATTCCATTTTTTGACAACTTCTCCAAATCACAACCTGAATCATACAAGTCACAAAACTTAATGAATTTACTATATACCCTCCTCACAAAAAAATTTGGTTTGTTAGCTTGACACAAAGCTAATAATTGCACCTTTTAGTAAAATGTCTTTCATAAATAAAAGTTGGCAGAGCACCCAATTATGACAAATGGTTGATCAAAAGTGCAAATCAGTGAAAGAAACTAGAAGTTACCCTCTTGCAAATCCAAAAATGGAGATTACCCCAACTTGTCACAATATCAGCAAAATTTGATCTCCCTCATTACACCCTTGTGAAGATGCTTATAATTTGCTAACGTGATCTTATGAAGAAAATCAGAAACTTTACAAGTTTGACACTTGATACTTAGCAAAATCCTTTGTCCCCCATCAACCAAATCTAAGCCAAGAAATCCAAATGTTCATTTGTTGTATCTTAGAGTTTTTAGTTTGAGACGGTAGTGTCTTCATCGATTCAGCTAAGATTTACTCCATCCAATCTTGTCACACCTCAAGATGTTCATCATGTTCTTGGGAATTGTTATTGTCATGTCTCTAATTAACCCCAATTGACCAGGCCTTGAACATGGGTCCAAGAGATGCTCTAGTTAATAGTTAAGGGTCTCTAGTTAACTAATCCTATTCCCAAAATAGCAAATCTTATTAGCCCTAGTGATTAATAATAATCTTGAAGGCTAGAGTTAGGGTTTATGGAGGTGGCAATCAAAACTGAGGCATTGGCGGTTGAAATTACCAAATATACCAAGGCGTAGAGGCCGTGGGAGGAGCCTATCTAAAGGCATGTGATCTTCCTATTCCATTCATTCTATCTTGTGCTAGAGTATTGGGGATAAATATTAGCTAGTGCTAGTCCTTGTGCTACTTGGTGTTAGGCTTATTCTCTGAGTGGTTATAGTAGTATAGGATGCCATTGCTAGGAGCTTCTCCCATCTTCCTTACAATTTACTCACACCAGTCCTAGGTTGATCGAACAAGGAATCGCTTCGATTATACCCTACAACCTGAACAAACAGTGATGTCAACAAATTTTTGTAAACCTAAGTAGTTTTAAAGTTGCTTCATGTACCCAATTTGATTTGAAGGAGCACCAAAGTCAAACGCTTCACTTTAGGGGGGTATTGGTAATAATATTCCCCAAGACCATGGAACATAATGGACATCTTAATATTTTGTAAATATCATGAAACTTTTAACAACAAAGAGCTTGTCTTTCTTGGTTGTTCCCAATCTTCAAAAGGAGGGGATTTCTGGATATTCAAGGTTCAACGTTATCTAGTCAAGAACATGTACCCAATATAGTCAAAATTGCTCCATAGTTATGAACTGAATCAAATGTTTTAGCATCAATGAAGCATAAAGATCAAATATGAGGCAACAAAAAACTAATGCCTACAAGAACAACATAGATGCATCACAATGATCATGAACATAGCCCTACAAGCCATAAATAGCTGAAACCTAATTAGGATTAAGAAAGTAACCAATGTCATAAGCTACCTGATGAGCAAATGACAACCATATATGTACTATCTAGAGGCCCTTAGTGGAACCTTCTAGAGATTAGGGTAACTTAGGGTATTTGGGTCCCTTAAGGACATGCCCTTAATGGCAATGGCCCAGTACCTAAGGGTATACTAGTTTGGGGCTAGTCCCAATAAATGACCCTCCCCTGCTTTAGAAACATTGTCCTCAATGTTGGCCCCAAGCGATAGTTGTGGTACTAGCCAATCATAAGAACTATCTCAAAAAAAATTAAGGAGAAATATGCATGAACCAATGGAAATACTAAAGGAGAGGACGTAAGTCATCACAAAAAGTAGTGCAAAAGCAACATACAAAAAATTCACGAAGTGTAGTACATCAACTGTAAATCGTGGTGTAAAAGTATCTCTAATATAATCAACAACATGATGTTGCTGTAAATCAGCTAATGTAAAATAAACCAATGCCGAGAGTCGCTCAAGTCACTCTAATAGCCCAAGAAAGCCATAAGAAACTGTCGACATGTAGGTTGTTGTAGGACCCCAACAACCGAGATATCCAAAGCTAGCCAAAGAGCCCAGGAATACCAGCAAAAGACAGCAACTCGGCAACAATAGCAACTTGGCAACAAAATCGGAGGCCAAGCAATATGCAACAACCAAGAATGCCAAGGAACTTGAGGTAGATCACCTTGACAAACAACTGCTGAAATGTACACATGCGGAACAATCTAAGGTATCCGCAATAAATACCCAAGAATATTCTTCTTAATCTTAAACAGACCTTGGCCTGTGTATCCAGCCATGGATGGGCAGGGAATTGAACCTGGTTGGGCAGGTCTAACCGAATCACGCATACCACCACACTATGTGTAAATTGATTGGGTTGTTAACCAGTTCTCACATGAAATTTTCTTCAAAATACTTAAGGAATGAGACACATTACACCATCAGACAGATAGACCACCAACCACAATTATGCTGATCACCTTACAAAAAATGAAATACACTTGTCAACTGAAGGGGAGAACCATTCAATATGCTTATGCTAAATACAGCCCTGGGCTATCAGCATGCTGCCACCTGCCCATAGGTATATTCAAATGATTCATCAGAATGTATTTCTGGGCAGTTTACAGCACACCGATGGCCTCGGGCACAATTCAGCGAGCTATTTTTCACTACGTAAGCTGTTGGAGGCTGGCGCCTCTGCTACTGGACAGGCATTTGGCCATGCCTCCACTGCTGCAGGTGCCTCCTCTTCAGCCCTAAGTGGAAGTCCAGCCTACCAATCACATATACAAAATGAACGAAATTTTTCAGGTTGTAAAAAGACCTTCATGATCTGCAGGCCTGCAAACCAATACTTTCCAGGACAGTGACAGAACATGCGTTGTGTTCCCTCGCCATCTCTTTAATGCTCGCAACTAAACCCTGAAGAAAGCAACAAAAACTGAACTTTTATCAAATCATGAATTGAGTACTAGGTAGTAATTTACAATGATTATGTTAAAAAAATCTTCATCCCTGCCTTCAACAATTAACTTTTTAGGCCTTAGCTTTCAGCAGGAAAAGTGTGTGGCTACAGATTTCACGATGATGATTTTTGGTAAAAAAATGTGTGAAATAGCCTACAACAGCAGCGATTCTAATGCTGCAAGTTTTCAGCTGCCTAATCTCTAGTTTCTAGTTAGGTTTCGTTGTTTTATTTGGCCTTGCTGGGATTGAGTAGCGACTAAGGTGTGACAGCTAATAACGCGCTGATATACATACAAGTTACGGATGCTGCTGAGCATGCCTGGAATCCCAGGAAGGAAGTGTGCTTGCCTTTAAAGCTATATGGAATATCATAATGGTGTAGTGTCTTGATCGCACCTAATCATATTCATATTCATAAAATCACATTTCACTGCACTTCCCAACTATAAGCTTATGTATGCAAGTTATCAATTAGGGCGGGCGGTTTTAGGGCTAGCAAGTTATCAATTAGGTCTATACAATTAGGGCGGCCGGTTTCAGACTAGAGTGACTCCCAACATGAAAGTGTCAAGTTTCAATTGGTGGTTGGTCTACGAGATCCAAAGTGACCTGAGTCTCGTAATTGTCATTTGGGCTCATAGTGGACAGGTGGCAAATTTTTATTAGATCAAATAAGAGAAGTTTAAACCCATATTTGTTTAGGCCTTTCAATAGAAAGGCCCAAACTTCAATTACGACAGGTAGCAGGCTTGCGCAGGCCTACTACCATGTTGCATGAAGGCTACATGCTACAGCCGGTAGTGGGCCTGCTCACGCCCGCCACCTATTCCTTATCAACACTCAACACACGACGCCGACAGAGTTTGTCAAACGATATTTTTCGTTTGATTGGGGCAGTTTGTGCGGCTGCCCAGATGCATTTTTTTAGTTTTGAACATGATGAGGCATTATTGAGGATGCTACCTATGGAGTGATGTGTGGGCCCAAACTTGGGCTGTTGGAATTTGATATTTGTTTTACGGACTCTATGGCTGAGTGAGATTGCTATGGAATGGACTGCTATGCCTGTGATTCCCATTATTATGTAACAACCACACCACACAGTTGCCAAAAAAAAAAATGGTTAATCTTAATGGCTCTTTTAAAAATAATGACGGGTGTTTATGGTAAAGCTTATAATGAATTTAAAACTATAATGTTTTTAAGAAATAAATAATATTTGATTTAAAATTTAAAACTTTATTTTATCTTTATCAAAGTATTCATATAATCTTGTTTAATTGTCTTGTTATAAATTTAACATACCAATAAACAAGATACTTGTAAAATCCTCTCCTAACATTGTTTTTTGGGGCTCTCCAACAAGATTCTACTATGACAAAAAACGCATTGCAAATATATTATCAAAATTTAGGTGTTGTATGAAGGATCTAACATTGATAGAAATTCAAACTTTTGGAAACATGTGGAGTTGGTCCTTATAACCAACCCATATGCTAAGACCTCAAACCAACAATCTTTTGACCCTTTTTTGATCAAATGCAGAAAGAGATAATGATTAGAGCTTTAGACTAGTTATGATGTTTGTACATGATGCCCTTCTTTTGAAGATAAGTTGGTCCCTTTTGAACTACTTCCTAAAACGACCAAACTTACCACAAGAGTAGTAACTACTTCTCCTTATAGAATCTTATGAAATACTCCCATCTTTTTTACCATACCCATCCTTTTGCTTACAATTACATATGTTCCATCTTGTTCTATCCTTGAAACAAACCATCACACTTGCATTTTATTGCTTTGTCTTGTACAACACGGACATAAGTGGCTTTGGCTTGTTGTTTTCTAAGTCATCATTGTAAAGTGGCCTACAATCTTTGGTTGACGAATGAACACTAGATCTACAAAAAGTCTTCAAATGTCCAAGTTACCTGCTTAATAATCACAAACTTTTGTTGGGACCTCAAGGATTTGTATACATACTTTGAATGTGGATGTTCTTGCATGCAACATAATTTAGTGCTAATAGATTGATTACAAAATTTTGAAAATAAGTGCATACATCTTAATATCTACACAAGCAGTGTCTTGCTTTACAGAGGTGTTAGAAAGGGTGATGTGATAGTGTGACTCCACCTTCGGTTAGGAAGATTTCAAAGGAAAAGTTCAAACAATCAGAACAACATAGGCAAGCAGATTTGGAAAATAAGAAATCTATTGTCAAGATACAATTTTACCCACTGGGTGTTGGGGAGGGGTGTGGTGGAGGGTTGGTTCTAGAATGTCAAGTGAAAACATGTATTAATGTCTAGGCTATTGAACATCATTGAGGTCATGAATAATCTCACATATATGGCTTCATTTAGGTGGAATGTAATCTTGGATATGCAAATTAAACCATTGTCAAACTAAGGTAGATAGGATAGGCTTATCCATCTTAGGTTGCATGGACATGCATGGTCCAAACTGACCATTATTAGCATTTTATTGTGGAATTATTGTAGTTTATCATGCAATGATGGCCTCTATATGTGCAAATACAAGGAGAGAGACAAGCACAATATAAGTAGAGGCAAATGAACCATGATCAAATAGGACATATCATTTTCCCATTTTAAGATCTCTTTCTTAATTTTGATATTATCTACAATGTCCCATAGTAGGCCCAAATTATAATGTCTCTTCGGTCTTTAATGTGATGTCTAATTCTCAATCCCATAGTTGATTCCTAGCCAAAATGACCATTTTGAATATGTTATCAAAGCTCAAAAGAATTTGCTATCCATGTGCATCTTGTGCATTTTCAACATGTTATGCATATTGTCACATTTTTGCTACAACCCATAGTTATTGATTGTTGTTGAAAAACCTGCAAAGACATATTTTGTGGAATCTGATATGGTTGCGAGCTAGAGTCCTCATGTCACATAGCTAGAACTTTCAATTGCACTTGTTTGAGATTTTGCTTTGTAGAATCAACAGGGTACTTTTTGTTGTTTTTGCAAAAGTTGAATTCAAGCTTTTGGTGTGTTGTATGTACAGGTTATTGAAAACGTAAACTTGTAGATTTGGCAGCAGACATGTCATTCCTAGCTTCTATAGATGCCACAAATATCATACATAAAAATGTAATGCTAAAGCTCACAAGTTTCGGATTAGGATTTATGAGAAATGAATATGACAAAATGTGCTTTGGGGTATAATCCCAAGACATCAATAACCCAAACACTCCAATTTTCACAACCATATATTATAAAATACAAAAATAAACATGATTTTTATCACACAAGTGAATAGTAAAATCCATGACAAAGATTACGTTAACTTGTTAGTAGTACAAATGGAATAGTTTGTAGAAATATTTCCAGCATTGTGATGGATTGAGGTAGACATCAATTGACATCGAGCTCTCTGTCACTCTATAAATCATAGAACATGGACACCCTCAATTGAGATGCTAATTGGTTTTTGTTGAGTTTGCCATTTGATCATTTCTTGTCGAAAATTGTAGATGTTGTTAGTTGAGTAGCTTGGGCACATGTACTGTACGAACCAAAACAATTAGTTAGAAGATTCAATATGAGCATAGATATTATTATAAGCATACAAATACAAAAATATTTTTGATGTTCAAGAGTGTAAAACCAAGAATTAATATCAAGGACATGTGAGATTGTCCTTTTCCTTTGGAAAACATTCCAAAAATAGCTTTGCATTGTGAATTGTATATCATCCACAACTAAAGGAGTCAATTTGTTGTGGTGACCGAGCAATTAGTCCAAGCACATGTGAGTGATTCACTCAAGCAAACAAAATGGCCACACAATGCTAAGAGACATGCGAGTTATATCAGTACAAGATAAAATGAATTGCAAAACTGGAACCTTGTAAACAAGCAACAATTTTATGTCAACATAATCATGCTCTTACAATATTATGACTACATTGTTGGATTTTAATGTTCAGATCCAAATCCATTCGGTAATGAGCATCCCGAAATCTGTGCATACTACAAAAAAAAAGCCTCGAAGTCCGACTCCATCTACTTCGACTCACTCGACTTACTCGACTCCATTGACACTCGACACTCGACTCCATCGACACTCGACTCTCGACTCCATCGACTTACTCGACTCTCGACTTACCTGACTCCATCAACTCTTGATTCACTCGACTCCATCGACTCACTCAACTTACTCGACTCCCTCATCAAGTTAGATCAAGTTCGATACATGGAAACAACCAGTTGATTCCAAAACAAGTCGCGATCAGAAGGACGACGTTGACAACCCACCTACTTGTACATAGATTTACTATTTACAACGATGGCTATCTACTAAAGGACGACTCTAGTAAATTAAGTAATTTTAAACTTATACTCTTAAGTACTGATCATTGAACTGCAATCATCAACAAGTCAAATGAATTTAGTAAAAAGTCTACACTTTTAGCAATCAGTGATCATTCAATTCCTTCTTGTCTGATGGTATTTTTCACAGACAGAAGAGAGAATCCATCTAGCAACAATCAAGCGTTTGAAGCTCTGTGTTTTTGCACCTCACAGACCAGCGCACTGTTTCACTCTCATATACTCTTTCTTTATTAATCAAAGAGTGCAATTTTGTTCACACACAACTATTGTTATTCATTTGCGCATTATTACAAACTACGTTACATCTTGATTCTTGCTGCTACGCTGACACACTTCCGATTCACAACTGTTTGTTGTAAATTTTTGCTATCCAGATTTTGATTATGGACCTCTATCTTTGGAACCGATTTTTTGATTCCCATCAAGATACTATTGTGTCAGAACTCATTTCTACCACACCCATCGAATTTCGACATGGTATCAGAGCGTGTGGTTCAATAATCTGTCTTTTACATGTAGGTCGACAGTCTTGTTTCTATCAAGACATCGCTTTGAAAGAGTGTATCTAGGAGTTTTTTGATATCGTTGTCTCTACCCTTATGAGATATGGATAGGATCAAAACCCTCACTCAAGCACATTCGAGTTTTTGGATGCATTGCTTGCTCTCAAATCCCTACTGATTTAAGGAAGAAGCTAGACGATACTAGCAGAAAATAGATTTTCATTGGCTATTCTCCAGACCACAAGGCATACAAACTCTACAATCCAAACACACAGAAGTCTTTCACAAGTTGAGATGTCATTTTTGTGGAAGATCAGTTCTTCTACCACAAGGGGAAGGCTCGAGAAAAATCCAATCCTAGAGGCGAAACCAGCTCCGAACTTAGGATTGAACATCAGAAAATCAATACAGACTCAAACCGTGAGTCAGATCATCAATGAAATAATACATAGTGCCACAAATGCTACCAAGAAGACAATTTGCCTGAGAAATTCACTAACAGATATTGACCTTGCTTAGTTGCAGCCAACAACCATATATTGTGATAATTAAAGCACAATCGCACTATCTCCAAATTTGAGATTTCACTCTTGAAGTAATCACATCGAAATTAGGTATCACTACCTCAGAGAAAAAGTGCATAGCAAGGAAGTATCGTTGGTTTACTGCTGTTAGATTATCGATGGTAGCAGATTATTTTACCAAAGCATTATCTAAGGATCATCATATCATATTTTACAACATTCTAAATATGAAGATCAAAGTTTTTTTAGGATCCACATTAAGGAAAAGTGTTGTGCGCACACTAAGAAACGAGACAATGAGGGAGCAAAAAGGACGCACAAAGAACCGATATGTGACAAAAATCATATGAAAATACGGTGCACAGAGAATTGATATGAAAGAAACCCGAGAAAGACGAAAACAAAATTTGGGGATCGTGCCATTTATAGTTGTCTCACACGTGCAAGTCAACGGTCAACTGTCCACATGTCATCCTACAATTTGCTCATAACAACCACAAGTGCGAAGCTGTACTGTCGCCAGGTGTCACAAATTAATTCATCGGATCATGGCATGTGTCGACATTTGATTGGTCTACTCTAGACCCACGTGTGACTACCACGTGGCAAATGCTGATTGGATGGTTTGTGAAAATTGTCAACATCTCCTAGTTAGTTTGAGGCCTAAAATGGCAATTTTTGTACATAGTTTTGGTACTGGAGTTTCACACGTGTGAAACGGGCCTAGAGTTTTTTTATTTACTATATTTTCTCAGTATGAAGAAGTGTCAAACTTCAGACCCTTCAAAATGAGACCATTTTGATGTATTTTGGTCATATATGTCATTTTTAGCTATTTTTCCTATATAGGGAATATTTAGGGTCAAGTATCGTTTAGAGAGAGGAAAGAGAGTCATTTTCTCATCCATAAATAGTAGGAAATGCATGGAGAAACAGATTGGAGAAACTTATTGTATTGTTGAGAGAGATCAATAGATCATTGTCACAGTTTCTTCCTCCATTGAGAGCATTGCTTTGTGTATCGTCTTCAAGCTCTTGTGTATGATCTTAAGAGGTTTCCAAAAGTGGTAGGCTATTGTTGGGTGCCCTGTTTGTTGCTATTTTTGGCTGCCATCAGTACCCTTTATTAGTTTCTTTTGTCTCTTGAATGCTTTGTCAAGTTCATGTGTATCAAAGGTAGCATTAGGATGCTTTGCCATTTCTAGATTTTGTAACTTGTTGTGCAAAGATCTTAGCCAAGTAGTTTGGGAGTTTGGATCCGTTTGAGATCCACTTTTTCCACATGGTATCAGATCTGGTTGGCTGTTATTTTTAGAAAAGTTTCCATTTATGGTGATATCTGGATGTTTGATCAAGTTCTAGCATGATTATGTATTGCATTGTCGATCAAGTCTTACTAACCTTTGTTTGTTGAGTTGAACTTGTGGATCAAAATCATATTTCAGGTCTATTGAAGATCAAAGGCTGAAAAGAAGCTATTTTGGATTAGATAATAACACCTAATCATTTGTTGATTGTGAGGCTTTTGTATATTCAATACTAACAATGTTGTATTCAATCTATTGTTGACAATCTCCACTTTTGTGAATGAACACTCTCCTTTGTGGATGAACACTCTCCTTAAGTGGATGAACCTTCTCCTTAAGTGGATGACAAATACTCTTTGAGTAATTTTGTGATTCTCCAAAAGGTTGAGCAAAGCTCCCACTTGGATGAAAGATCCCCTTTTGGGTGAAGAGATTGTCAACAATCTATTGCATACATTTTGGTGTACTTTGTTGAGCATGTAAGTAACTCTCCTTATGTAATTTGATTGGAGCATTTGCTGGAAGGTTTTAACCACTATGAAAATGTGTTTTCAGGTTTTTAATAGGTTGAGGAACATTCTCATGTGAAGTGATCTTAGATCTACATCTAAACATCAAGATTTGACAAGCTAATGAAGCTAGTCTTGTGATTCACTAAGTGTGCTTTCTCATTTACCTCTAAAGCTTGTATTTATCACTTGATGGAGTTTATAAACTTTTAGAAGTGTGTTTTACATGTGGTTTTACAGGTTGAATCAATATCTTAGTGCATTGATCAAGTTTGTTCAATTCTAGGTATTCTTGGCAGCCTAGTCTTGTGTATTTTCTAAGAATGCAAGTAACTCTTCACACCATAACTTGATTTAGTCACTTCCTGAAAGTTTGAAAGTTTAAGCAAGAGTGTGTTCAGGTTAGTTTGAGATTTAATCCATTCTTAGTGTGTGAAAAGTGTTGCATGTGTCTCAATCTTCCTTTCCATGCTTGGAAACCAGTCAGGTTCAAGATAGACGTGTTTTAGGGTCCTAGATCTTCTGAGATCTCCTTATCCATCATTTTTGAGACAAAAGCGAGTGCTAGGTGCATTAGGACAGAGCCTAAAAGTTGAAGAATCGTTATATTCATGGCTTCCAATGGTGGGATCATGTTAGAAACTAATGATAGGTTGAGTTCATCAAATTACTCTATTTGGAAAGTGAGGATGGAGTCCTTACTTGAGTTGAATGAACTCATGGACACAGTTGCAGGAACTGAAGAGAGAACACCCAAAGTTCAAGAGCAACAAAGGTTTGATAAGAAGGCTAAAAGGGCCCTTCATATCGTTAAAATGAATGTTATCAATGAATTTCTCAAGGAAGTTGGTAAGTGTCAAAGTGCAAGTGAGGCATGGAATCCCTTGAAGAAGCTCTTTGAATCAAAGTCCACATCTAGGGTATTGACCCTGAGGAGGCAAATATTTTCTAGTAGACAAAGAGAGGGAAAAAATGCTCATTCATTTGTCTTGAGGATTAAGTTCATAAGTGATGATCTAGCATGCATTGATGAAAGCATAAAAGATGGTGGAATTAGATTGAATGATTTGCTAGATGAACATGCTAACCTTGTGCAAAGTTCTGTACTACAAATGATGGTAAATGTGACATCAAAGGCATAGGCACAATTTCTATTTCTCTCTCCACAAATAAGAAAGCTAATATCGAAAATGTATTGTACATTCCTTCAATCACTAAGAACTTGCTTAGTGTTAGTCAAATGATTGACAAAAGGCTTGATGTTGAGTTCATTGGAGATGCTTGTTTGATAAGTAAATGTAGATCCCTGATTGCTAAAGGAAGGAAGAAGGCATGGTAAACTTTTCAAACTGGATGCATGTGTGATCTCTAAGCATGAATGATGTATGGCTAGGGAACAATCGACAAACCAAGAAGTTTGGCATAAGAGGTTGGGGAATCCCAACTTCAAATCTTTGGAGGTAATGGCAAAGAAAAAGCATGTTCTTGGTCTCCCTAAAAGTCTTGTTGCAAATAATACATTTTGTGAACATTGTGTCTTGTCCAAATCTCATAGACTTGCTTATTCTAGATCTACCTCTAGATCTAAAGAAGCTTTTTCAACTTGTGCATTCGGATCTTCATTCTTTTAGTACAACTAGCAATGGTGGGGCAAAAATGTATGCAACCTTCATTGATGACTTTAGTAGGTATAATTGGGTCTATCTTCTTAAAACCATATATGAAGTGTTTGCTGCATTTGTCAAGTTTAAGAATGAAGTGAAACATCAATTCAATGCAAATATCAAATGCTTGAGATTATTCAGATTTCAGCATCAATATGGAAGATCCACATCTAACTCTAACATCCATTAACCCTAAACATTAACTCTACATCCATTAACACTACGCATCCACAACAAAGATAGCTTACTCTTTCTCTCCCTTTCTCTCTCATAAAAAGTATAATAACATACAATCCCAATAACAATCAGATCCAACAATTAGCAAAATTCAAAAAAAGCATGAGAGATGGAGGAAAAGTGATAGAGAGCAAGGACATTCATCAATCCATTTCTAAAGAGAACCAATATGCTTTATTGAAATGAGGAAATGGACATGTGTAGGAACTCGAGTTGGTCCCTTTTTATAGTAGAGAGGAGGACCCTACCCTCTGAATCCTATTGGTCCATTTTTACCTCCCTAATTATTCAAATTTAAAAAAGAGTGGGAACCATCCAAATTGGAGGGAAACCCAACTTAATCACTAACTTGACATTTAGGCCCTACGACATTAAAAGTCCCGCAAAAAGGCCTAAAGTCCTTCTATTGACTTGTAACTAATCAAATCTATATGTGATCATCGGGTTGGACTTACACACGCAGGGTGCCAAATCCCTCTCACTTATTAACTAGGGTTAGGGTTGCCTTGGAATCCGCAAACCCTTCATTAGTATCCCCCCACCAAAACTGGTGGCAGTCCCACGACACCTGCGAGATGCAGTTTATTGGGGACTTTTATTGGCTTTGCGCCGAATCTTTATTGAATGGTACTGCACCTTCTCCATAAAGTCGAGGCGGGTAGTATTAAAATCCAAATTGTGGGGCAAAAAACAACGATGGGCTCCTGCAATCCACTTTGAGGTTGTCCATGATGTGAAGCGAGATTCCCAGGAGCCTCCCATCATTGCTGCACGAAAATATAAACGAGCAACCGACAATTGATCTTTGATATTCTCTAAGGCCATCGGCTTATTTGGATCGAATGCCAGAGGAGGGAGACAATCGTCCCATCTGATTGCCACTGATGTTGACAGAGTTAGATCTTTTGCAAATAGTCTCGATTGTCGCACCATGGGATCTGGAGAGTGGACATACTCTCGCTGGTACGCTTGTAAAGCCCGGTGGAAATCCACTGATATTGTCCAGTTGTACGGCTGATGGATGATTGGCCGATTAGACGTATGGATTGTGATCTTGTCCATAGCCAATCCCAAATCTTTCAATTTATTCTTTCTCGGCATTGGCACATAATAGAGATCTACCCAAAATTGGTGAGGGCTGGTGACGTAACTCCTGATGATTCCAAAGTTTTCTCAAAAATGGTAATTCTCCATGTCGGCTGCTCTCCCAATGCATGTATTCTATCCAACTCTTTGCTAGCCTCCATCTCGGAGGTAACCCAACCACCACACGAGGACTCATGCGGATGTTGCTTTAAGATATTCTGTATCTGGTCCTCGACGCTGATGGGCCTTCTAAATAGTGGTGTAGTCCTTGATGAGGATGGACCCGATTGCACTACCGGTAAAATTGGCGGTTGTTTTTTTATATCTAGAGCTCCACCCTGGTCCATGCCCGAATCCAGCCTTGTATCCATTGATACATCTGTCGCGGAAGTGAAAAAATGCTGTTCGGTTTCGTGAAGGCAAAATAGCTTCTTTTTCGTTTTCGTTTTCGTATTCGCAAACAATTTCGTGTCTTTGAATTTTCTTTTGCGTGGAAGCTTTTACAGGAACCTAGACACTCAACTACACACCACAAAACACATTTTATTCTAGCAATCAAGACAAACGACACAAGACAAGGAGATGCACGAAAATAGAGCAACTGTATTATTAGTTTAATTTTTTGAGCAAGATCGTCAGTGTCTCGCTCGTTGGCGGAATGACACTCTGCTCTTTTGTTATATTCTGCTCGTTGGCAGACTTCCATGCACAACTCTAGTATTTTTCTTTTCTGCTCTATTCGCTACCTCTCTCTCTCTATCTCTTATAGATATTATGTCTATTCAGATCTCTTCACGTATAGTTTATGATCCAGAGAGGATAGTTTATACTTGTGACAGTATGCAGTTTACAAGATGGCTAAACGCAGAAATCACAAGACTAGTTAACGCTAATCAACTAATCAATTAGTCTCCGTCGTTGCCTCTTGTTTCACCTGGGCATGAAGTCTACAACTCCAAGCCCGTTGAGCTGCCAGCTGGCAGCGCGAAAGATTCCTCTTCGTTTGTTTCGTAATCTCCCGTTTGCTTCCTTCTTTTCGTTTCTTTTGTAGTCTTTTGTTTTGCGTCCCTTTGCGGTTTGCGGTCCTAGAGGTGTGTTTACGATTCACGAACGATTCACGAATCATTCGTGCTTCGAGTCAAGGGACGTTGACTATCGCGAATTGTTCTCGTTCGACCTTCGTTTCTTGTTCGTGCTGCGACAAAGTTGCAGGAGTTCACCATTTCTGACACTCCCTCTAGAACCTTGCAGCTTTGTATGTTTAATCCAATTGTCTTTATTTGCTTGGAAAAGAGTGGCTTGTTGAGCGGTTTCGTGAGCAGATTTGCAATTATGTCTTCAGATTTTATATACTGGACCTGGAGCTCTCCTTTCGAGATCAAATCTCAAATGTGACGGTACTTCAGAGGTATGTGCTTTGTCTTTGAATGGAAGACATGATCTTGGAACAGATATATGGCACTCTGAGAGTCCATCATCATCGTGTTTGGCCCTTCTTGTGGTATCCCGATTGCCTCCAACATCATCTGCAACCACACTACCTCATTTGCCACCTTTGAAGCTACGACATATTAAGCTTCGCAAGAGGACCGAGCCACCAAGATTTGCTTTTTGCATATCCAGCTGATTGCAGCTCCTCGTGCTATTATACATCCTCCAGTAATGGACTTGATGTCATCTTTGCAGCTTGCCCACTTCGCATCACTGTAGTGATGCAGCTCGAATCCTTTTTTTTCATTTTCAACTCTGTAGGTTAATCCAATATTCTGGGTACCTTTCAGATACTGTAGGATTCGTTTGGCCATTTGCCAATGTGCTAGGCCATGATTGGAAGAGAATTGGCTCAAGGTATAGAAAGCTAAATCGGGTCTGATACAAATTGTGAGGTACATCAGACTACCGATTAAGTTCTGGTAGGGTATACCTGCCATCTTCTGTTCTTCCTCTTTCATTTTTGGGCAATCCTGCTTCGTGAGCTTGGCTCCAGCTATTATTGGTATGGCCTTTTCTTTGCAGTCCATCATGTGGTACTACTTTAGCACTTTTCTGGCATATTTAGACTGACTCAAGTGCATTTTGCCCTTTGTTCGAACTCTTCTGATCTCCAGCATGAGGCATTTCGTTGCTTCTCCAAGATCTGTGATTTTGTAGCTTTCAGAAATCTGACCCTTCGTGTCCTTGATCAGCATCAAGGAATTTTCTATCATCAGCAAATCATCCACGAAAATGGTCAGTATCACAAAATCCTTTCCTACTCTTTTAATGTAGACATTGTAGTCTGGTTGAGTAGGATTGAAGTCTAGAGACTTCAGAAGACCATCAAACTTTTTATACCAGGCTCGTGATGCATGTTTTAGACCATAGATGCATCTATGCAACCGACAGACATATTGTCGATTGTTGGGGTCTTCATAGCCTTCAGGCTGCTTCATGAAAATTTCCTCCTCTAGATCTTCGTGGAGAAAGGCTGTTTTCACGTCAATCTGGTGAATTTCAATATTTCTGACAACATCTTATTGGTGCGTAGGGGAGTATTGCAGCACGACCGGTACGGGGATTTGTGGTCCGGCTTTCAATACCTGAGCAGCTGATTTTTCATAGGCGTTGATGGTTTCTTTAGCCTTTGCCAACTCGGTTGAAGTTGCTCTTTTGAACTTGTCAAAACGGCTTTGGAATCCCTGAAGGGCCACTTTGTATGTTTCCACTTTCTTGAACAAATACGTGATCTCCGTCAGTGTGATCGGATGATCTGGTATTTGCATCTGAAGATACGCATCACGCTCAAGGGCGGTCGCATCCAATTCACCTTGGAGACGTGTGCGATCCTGCTCCGCCATCTGCAATTGACCCTTTAGCAGTTGCACTTGTTGCTTTGCATCCTGCACAACCTTATCCACCTGATCCTGTGCAGTTGTCAGGGCATTTTACAGGGAGCTGACGTATCCTTCCAGGCGATCAACGTGTTGCTATGTCGTCTTTTTTTCAGCTTCAGATTTGTCTTCGTGCTTGGCAATCTTCAACTCTCGATCCAGCTGGACAATATTCTGGCTGATGAGAGTGTTTTTCAATCCCAGATCTGAAATTCTCTGTTCCATTTCTTTTTTCTTGTCAAGTATAGACTGGATCACTTGCACAAGGCTTGAGACCAAATCGAGAGCATCACCTGAATCTACTATCGTGGAGGCGGCAGCAGCAGGAGGATCTGATGGTACTATCCTGGGTTGGCGTGAAATAGATGTCGGTACTTCTTCTTCCTCAAAAACATCTTCTTTCTCAAAACCCTCAGGCACGGTGGCGTCGAACTACTTCGGTGATTTCGCAGCTTGGTCGATTCGAAGTGTGGCTGGGCTATCTTCAGCTTGAAGTGGCTGGTATAAACCTTCAACACCTACAGTAGTATCATGGATTTGTTCAAATCCTCTTCCAAGGGATTGGAGTTCAAAGGGCACAGGGCTCTGGGGCATTTCAAAAAATTTGGCGGCCCCAAGGGGGTAGAAATCATCGAACATATTCATATGCAATGCATCCAAACCAGTCGAAGTGTACTATACTAAACTTATGACCACTGTACACCTTTGCTCCCATGCCTTACCTATTTTGAGGATAGATGTTTGAAAAGTCTCAACCCAACAATAATAAGTTGTCAACCTTTCCTTGTTAGCATACACTTAGCACATTCAGCCAATGTTCAAATTTTTCCTGAAGTAAGTGGTTAGATGTTCCATTTGCAAAACTTATCAAATTCATTAAAAATTTCTGCTCCACCTTGAGCACTTCTTAGCACTTTGATTTTCTTCCCAAATGCTTTTCAACTAGATTCTTGAATTTTACAAAGAAATTAAAGGCTTGTGCTTTACGTTTCATGAAATAGACCCGAGTGTTTCTCGAGTAGTCATCAATGAAAGTGCACTTTGAAGCACTCCTTTTTCACCTTGTCAAAGCTGAATACATAGGTTGCCATGTCCCTTGATTTCTTGAGTACCATTGCCTCCAAGAATTACTTGTTTTTTTAGATCTCCTTCCGATATCAAGATACACAACATTTGCACTTATGTTAGAATGGCCTTGATTCATTGATGAAAATTGGATCAAATATGTCACACTCTATTGGGTTTCAAAAGGTTTATCACACTTTTGACTTTTAACCATAGTTTTATTCAATTATATAGCTTTAATACAAATAAAATCTCGTTAACATCAAAATTTTATTAAAATTTATTCTTGGCAAATATTATTTAAAAAAAACCCTCGGGACATCACCTGAAGTTTCCATCATCAAATCATCTTAATTGGCCATAACCATCATATCTTACACTTCTCAAGTATACCAAATAGTCCACTCAATGATTTACTCACTACAATACCATGGTTTGATGTTGTATTTAATCTCTAAGCCACCTTGAATCACTTGATTGAGTTGATGTCCTCTCTCTAGTAACCATTATTGCATACCATCAGTCCAAGTACAAGAAATCTGAGCACTGTGTAATATGGAATTTCAACCTCTTGTGGTCAATATAGAATGACTAACAAAATCTGTACTTGCACTAGTTGGAGGCCCTTAGAAGAACCTTCTAAAAATTTACTCAAGTTTAGGGCTCTGAGTCCCACGAGATTTTGTGCCCTGTAACTTGGTAGCTTGCCCATGTCCTTAAGCTTGTCTCTGTATGGCCATAGCACATGCCATATAAACTTTTCACAGTAGATGAAAGCATAAGCAAGCCATCCTCCAATCTTCAAGACATGCAACCCAATGATTTGATTATCTCCCTAAATAAACAAAGCCAAGTGCAGCCAAGCACATAAGGGAGCTATCGTTGAGCCATCATCGTTATGTCAGGAAAGAAATATGTAATCAATGTGATATAATACACGTACAAGAACAATTTGCTCCGTTTTGTGATTGGGCCCTAGTTTTTCTAATAGCTGAAGAGATTGAGCTGAATTATATGGTTAAGTTTCCACTTTCCAAATGACTTTTGAGTGGAGAACGGTAAGGATCTTAACTTTCTTCAACTCTATGGTCTTTTCTTTTTTCAATCCTTGCCAGAAAAGATTTCTATCCCTCTTAAGGCTCGTATAAGTAGACTATGGCGTCACGAACAATAGCTCTGCATTATTTTGAGCAACATCCTTACAACGGCAGCAAAGTGCTTTTTCAACTGCCTTGATCATGAAATGCCATTATTGTTTGAAATTTACAGTCAAAAAGTTTAGAAAGTGCATCTAGATACATATCATATGCGTCATTCAAATAGCTATTCATGAGGCCTAACCGCCACAGTGGTTTTAAGTAGCCTGATGATCAAAGAGAACTTCATTCCTAACCTTTGCTTTGGGCTACCAAATATTGGTTGTCAAAAGCCTGCGCTTTATGTTTTAAAGAAACCTGGTAACTATGCATCATCTAAGGTTTTTCAGTATCCAAATCACCAGCTGAAGGTTGAACAGGTAACCAGATTCCAAGACGAATCCCACCATTGCCAATCGGAGCGTGAACCAGAAGGGGTGACTTTATGCAGAGCACAATCCTATAAGTTTCAAGAATATCCCGTGCAAGTGCTACTTCTTCTCCCAAGTTGCAAGTTGCCTTCTCTTCTTCTGGGTAGCAAGTAAAAGCCTTCAAACCAAAGCCAAGTGGAGAAAGAATATGTGCCTGCATCTGCATAACATACATGTCAATTGCTCTACTGAATATATGGATGCTCTTCTACATGTGAGGTGGTTTAAGGTGTCAACATGAGCATGCCTTCCTTGAAAAAAAAAAACATCGAGAAGCTTCATTTATTATGGCCAAAAACATAAACTAAACAAAAAAATGGCATGATTAATGCAAGCAATCTAGCAGCAAGTTTTTAACTGCATTCACACCATCAATAAGGAGACTTTTTGTGGAAGTAAAGCCAGCAGGCCTAAAAGTCAAGTCTTGACAGCTTTACATTGATTGCATCAGCTGAAAGTGAGAGCACTAGTCTTTAAAATTATTGGAAGTGTATTCTCCTCCACTATCAATTCTCAAAGCTTTCAACTTGAAAGGAACAGTTCATTCTTCGCCATATCTGGCCTCCTTTTGAGGAGATTCCAAAGACCACTGTTTTCTAATGCTTCATCTATCATGATAGAATTGAAGGTAAACTAAAACTGACCATAAAAAATAACCTTCAACCAAATATGGAGCACCACTACATTGTCAATGTGCCTTCCAGCAAGTTACAGCCAACTTGAGTCTTTGAAGTATCTTTTATTGATACGACATAGAAGAATTTACAACCAACCAATTGCAAAATTCAACAAGACTAGAATCACCTCCGATCCAAGCATCTAAAAATCATCACTGAGATTCTTTCTCCAATATATCCCATAGCTACACATTAACTCTTTAGTAGCATGTTTTACTCGTACATCTATGCTCGTTTCATTCTTCAGTAGTTCAAGCATTCCAAGTGCGCAAGGCCAAGCTTGAATTTTTTGATTAAATATAAATTTCACTGAGGATAAAAATATTAAAAAGTAGCATTTTTTCTTCTTGTGTAATAGTTATGTCAGTTATACGTGGTTTGCAACAATATTTCATCTGAGGCATGATTGTTTCCTGTTGGATTCATTCTTTTTCTCTTGAATTATGCTTCATAGTTGGATCTATTTTTCAATACTTTCTCCTACTGGTTACATCTCCACCATCTCCTGCTACTACTTTTAATAGAAGCTATTATCAAAGGCATGATTGTTACCTGGTATATCTGTTCTTTCCTTCACCTATCCTTCAGACTGAGTTTAGTCTATTTTTTGTTCATTTCCCTTATTGGTTACAATCACCACCAGCTTGATTTCCCTTATTAGTTGCAATCACCACCAACTTCACCTACTATTAATAACAACTCCATTATGCCAATGATCTAACTCTGCTCAAATAGGCAACCCAATAACTAGCCCTATAGTTTGTTTATTCATAACAGTACTTGCAAAAATACTTACAATGCTGATATTTGTAAGCTTTTATTGTAGTTTTGCAGCTTTTTCTTGGTACTAAATCTCTACATGCATTGATTTTTTGAACATTCACAGATCCTTTGGATTCATCACTTGTTACCCCTCTTTCATAGACTTGAAAGTTCATCATCATCCTTCATTTACTATACAAGTTCACACTATTTTTCACTGATTATACATTATCAAAGGAATAGGTTGACAATATGTTTGTTATGATGACATTCATAGGTATTGATAGTATAAAATAGCAAAAGTCATTCACATAGCATTCTCCAACTAAAAAACTGTATGAATATCAATGCCAATAGCTCAGGCAGATCTCCAACTAAGAACTCCGAAATACTACAATTCCCCTACAAGAAGCTTCAAGACTCAAAAATCAGAACTACCAAATGACTAGCCTTAGTGGCTATTTATAGTGGACAAATCCCATCTCCCTTCATATTGATTTGGAGTGAAGGTGAAATTCAAAAATTGGGACCAAAATAGAAAAACCATGTATAGTATTTCTAGGCTTGTCACGTGTAATATAAAATGCATGTCCACTAATAATGGTCAAAAGTAGAGAAGTATGGACTATAGTGCATGTCCATAACACTCTCCCCTTTTAAAACATTGCCCTCAATGTGGGGCTAAATTTTAACTACTAGAGCTACTTTGGTACCGTTGTATTGTCATTTTCTTCCCTGGGTTGTAGAATCCCCTACAACCGCAGAAACCTACTTTTAGTACAATGAAGCACAGAGAATTATAATCTCATTTCTAGTAGATGTAAAGAACATATCAATAGGTAAGTAATGTTGGATGTCTCGTCATCAACAAGTAATGAAGAATCAATAGCAGAGCATCAGGACCACTAATATCAGTAGGGGGGACATCAACAACAAGAGCGACATCAGAATCAAGGACCACTAATATCAGTAGGGGGGACATCAACAACAAGAGCGACATCAGAATCAAGGACACCAACATCAGGTAAATCAGCAACAGGAGCAAGATTAGATGAAACAAGAACAATATCCTGAGGTAGAACAACAACCGCAGCAGCATGACTAGAAAATGGTGCAGCATCAAGATCAACAACGGTAGTGTCATGTACCAACTCATGACAGGACAAGACAACAACGTTGACGATGACGTAAAATGACCAGGACTTGGAGGATAGCAACAGAAAAAAAAAGTTACGGACTAGTAGGAAACAAAGGAGCATAAGTTTCACCAGGAAAAAGGGATGGAACAAAGTAAACTGTATCTCACAAGCACGAGTAGTCTCAGGCAACTGTAAACGATAGGTAATAGGATTACGCTTTTCCATCGTCTGGAAAGGTCCATAGTAACGTGCAATCAATTTTTCAATAAAAGAACTGTTATGTACCATAATGATACACCCTTAAGTGATGGCCTTGCAAGGGGTAGGACGCAAATCTAGCGTTATTGACAAGTTTGGGTGCCATGCATCACCATCCTAGGTGGTCACGTGTTGATCAGCCTGTGGGTGCTCACTGCTACTCATCCACAAATGTGTGCCTAAATTGGCAAACACATTAGTCAACAACTCAAAACCCTTTTGTGCAAATCTACGATAAAAATTGTAGAATCCTAGAAATGACCGAAGCTGCCTAATTCATATAGGCCTGGGAAAATTCAATACCACAACCATCTTGACCGAGTCCTTAGAAATTTCCTCTGCCACCACAATGTGACCAAGGTACTCCACCTGAATCTAACACAACTTGGTTTCTTAGCATTAGCATACAACACATGGTGTTGCAGCTCTCTAAAGACAGATCAGAAATGCTCTCCATGTTCCTCTATTTTCTTACTATACACTAGGATGTCATCGATGAAATTCACCACAACCTATGGTTTCGAAGGTACAAAGGCTGAGAAATCCACCTAAATCAAGCCATCCTTCCCCCAAGTCATTCCTTTGAATGGCTAATGTGGAAAACTAGATGGACTTTAATTCCTTGCGAAAGGTCTAGTTAATAGGCATTCTGAGTGAGTTTCTTTACAATACAGAAAGGCCCACAAAAATGAGGAGACAACTTAGGACATTTCCCTATCCTCATACCTTGGAATTTTTTGGAATTCTAAGGTAGACCCAATCTCCTTCCGCAAAGTCTCAAGGTTGCCGCTTTTGATTGGCGTGCAACTAGGCTTTATCCTAAATTGTTTTTATGCTATCACAAGTGAGTAGCAGCATCTCTTGCATATCTCACAAGAAATCTATTATTGCCGTACCCTTGAGACCTTTTAGGCCACAAAGATAGAGGCATGGGGCTGAAAACATATAAACGTACTGGCACACCAAAGATCACTGGCGACCATCTGTAGAAGTTGTGCCCTGCACCTGATCAAACGGTCGATGACCACCAAGTCGAATGCAAAGCGTGTGGGGGCTGGCTTCTTGAGGTCCAACTGGCTGCCCGGAACATGGCAAGAACACACCTCACCAGAAAGAGGGCCTCACGGACGATGGCTCTAACCCAGGGAAGTGCACCTATGTCCCCCATCAGAAGGTCTATGTCGTGTGTTGCACAGGGGGTATGAACAATGTGAGGGAACTCGGCCTCTAGCAGTACACCCATCTGAATGCAATTCGTGGCATTGTCCGTCACCACCGTGACAATATGCTGTGGGCCTATGGACAGGATGGAAGACCTGATGACAGCAAACATGAACTCTGCAGATATGACTCTCCCCCCCCTGCTGCAATCCACTGCGCTCAAAAACTGTGTGCCCATGCAGCTGGAGACCAATATGTTGAGGATCGGCCTCCTCCTAACATCAGTCCAGCCATCGGACATGATGCTGCAACCGTAAGTGGCCCAGTGGCGACGTAGAGGCTCCATCTCTCTAGACACTGACTCGACCTTATCCCTCAGCATGTGTGTACGGACAACCTCTGAACTAGGGACTCTCCAGCTAGGGCTGACAGACTGTGCAAGGCGGAAGGCCCTTCTGAAGGGCTCAGAGTCGGTGATGGCAAATGGAAGGTTCAGCTCATAAATCAGACTGGCCATGGCCTGTGTGGCCTCTCTATCCATGTGCGGCTGATGCGCGCCACGAATGCTTTGCTGCCTAAGAACTCGCCCAGCTGGGCGACGGGTAGCGGATCTCCAGCACGGTGCACCGAACGTGACGGGAATGGATGATGACGCGACAGGCTGGGCACTAGTGGATGCATCAGCTGTAGACGTGGAATGGGGAGAGTGGGATGCACTGGCCGGGATGGGTGCAGCAGCGTAAGTGGGGTACACTGGTGGAGGGTGGACATCTGGCATGGGATACGAAAACTGTTGGGTAGGAGGTCATTCGGATGTGAAGGGAGGGAGGAAGGGATCTCCTCAACATCCTGGAAGGCCTCGTCACTGGCATCCGAGGCCTGCTCCTGCTCGGGTGGCGGAAAGTCCATGAGGAAGTCGTAAACTGGGGGAGTGCGAGCAACAGTAGGTGGTGGTGGAACCGCAGTGGCAACTGGCGGATGCGATGGGACGGGATCCACCGGAATGGGTGCAGATGGGGATGCGTGAGGCGGAACTGTCTGAGGGGGATGAGAGGCAAAGGGACTGGACGAGGATTCTCTTTCTCTCCTCGTGCGTGCCAGCCAAGCAGGCAGCAACTCGGGGTCAACCACGTAAGGAGCGGTGCAAAACCGAAGAACACCCTCCGAAATGGTGTTCTCCCCCGCCACAAGACGTGGCTCGTAGGTATCCAAAAGTCGCTGCCTGACGGGAACGGACATGCTGGCACAGGGGGCAGCATTCAGTGTGCCACCATCTCTGGCGCGTGCGCCGAGTAGGTGGCCTTTAAGGCGAGTGAGGGTGGCAACGAACTCGGCCAGGCAATATCGACAGCGCACGATCCTTGCACCGGACTTGTTGGACTTGTCGGGAACCCACCTGACAATGTCCACCTCGTCCCACAGATCGGCAAGGTTGGAATGCACCATCTCTGTAGAAGGAACTGGGGAAAGAAGGCAGAGATCTCTGTGGGTGCAATAGGAGTCGGAAGGCTTGAAAAAACCACAACAAAGGCCAAAATAGCAATAGCAGGGGCGGACGCGATCAGTGCAACGCGAAGACAGTATGATGGCGAGGAGTGGGCATACAACAGCAAGGGTGCGGAGAGCAGGGCGATGGGCAGGGAGAGAGATGAAGCGAGGGGGGGGGGGGATTAGGTTAAAAAAAAATATAATAATATATTAAATATTAAAAAATATTATATATTAAAAAATAATATATATTGTGGTACCACGGATCAGTATGGATCCACGGTACCATAGTGGATCCGCGGTACCAGGATCCGCGGATCCTGGTACCGCTGGATCTATGCAAAGGGCAACCAGAATGTGAAGCTCAAGCAACAAGTAGACGTAGAGTATTCCACTTACATACTGGCGCAAAGGTCTCCTCATAGTCGATCCCTTTACTTTGTGCATACCCTTTGATCACGAATCTCGCTTTGCTTTGCTATACTTCCATCTGATATATATATATATATATATATATATATATATATATATATCATAGATCCAGCGGTACCAGGATCCGCGGATCCTGGTACCGCGGATCCACTATGGTACCGTGGATCCATACTGATCCGTGGTACCACAATATATATTATTTTTTAATATATAATATTTTTTAATATTTAATATATTATTATATTTTTTTTTAACCTAATCCCCCCCCCCTCGCTTCATCTCTCTCCCTGCCCATCGCCCTGCTCTCCGCACCCTTGCTGTTGTATGCCCACTCCTCGCCATCATACTGTCTTCGCGTTGCACTGATCGCGTCCGCCCCTGCTATTGCTATTTTGGCCTTTGTTGTGGTTTTTTCAAGCCTTCCGACTCCTATTGCACCCACAGAGATCTCTGCCTTCTTTCCCCAGTTCCTTCTACAGAGATGGTGCATTCCAACCTTGCCGATCTGTGGGACGAGGTGGACATTGTCAGGTGGGTTCCCGACAAGTCCAACAAGTCCGGTGCAAGGATCGTGCGCTGTCGATATTGCCTGGCCGAGTTCGTTGCCACCCTCACTCGCCTTAAAGGCCACCTACTCGGCGCACGCGCCAGAGATGGTGGCACACTGAATGCTGCCCCCTGTGCCAGCATGTCCGTTCCCGTCAGGCAGCGACTTTTGGATACCTACGAGCCACGTCTTGTGGCGGGGGAGAACACCATTTCGGAGGGTGTTCTTCGGTTTTGCACCGCTCCTTACGTGGTTGACCCCGAGTTGCTGCCTGCTTGGCTGGCACGCACGAGGAGAGAAAGAGAATCCTCGTCCAGTCCCTTTGCCTCTCATCCCCCTCAGACAGTTCCGCCTCACGCATCCCCATCTGCACCCATTCCGGTGGATCCCGTCCCATCGCATCCGCCAGTTGCCACTGCGGTTCCACCACCACCTACTGTTGCTCGCACTCCCCCAGTTTACGACTTCCTCATGGACTTTCCGCCACCCGAGCAGGAGCAGGCCTCGGATGCCAGTGACGAGGCCTTCCAGGATGTTGAGGAGATCCCTTCCTCCCTCCCTTCACATCCGAATGACCTCCTACCCAACAGTTTTCGTATCCCATGCCAGATGTCCACCCTCCACCAGTGTACCCCACTTACGCTGCTGCACCCATCCCGGCCAGTGCATCCCACTCTCCCCATTCCACGTCTACAGCTGATGCATCCACTAGTGCCCAGCCTGTCGCGTCATCATCCATTCCCGTCACGTTCGGTGCACCGTGCTGGAGATCCGCTACCCGTCGCCCAGCTGGGCGAGTTCTTAGGCAGCAAAGCATTCGTGGCGCGCATCAGCCGCACATGGATAGAGAGGCCACACAGGCCATGGCCAGTCTGATTTATGAGCTGAACCTTCCATTTGCCATCACCGACTCTGAGCCCTCCAGAAGGGCCTTCCGCCTTGCACAGTCTGTCAGCCCTAGCTGGAGAGTCCCTAGTTCAGAGGTTGTCCGTACACACATGCTGAGGGATAAGGTCGAGTCAGTGTCTAGAGAGATGGAGCCTCTACGTCGCCACTGGGCCACTTACGGTTGCAGCATCATGTCCGATGGCTGGACTGATGTTAGGAGGAGGCCGATCCTCAACATATTGGTCTCCAGCTGCATGGGCACACAGTTTTTGAGCGCAGTGGATTGCAGCAGGGGGGGGAGAGTCATATCTGCAGAGTTCATGTTTGCTGTCATCAGGTCTTCCATCCTGTCCATAGGCCCACAGCATGTTGTCACGGTGGTGACGGACAATGCCACGAATTGCATTCAGATGGGTGTACTGCTAGAGGCCGAGTTCCCTCACATTGTTCATACCCCCTGTGCAACACACGACATAGACCTTCTGATGGGGGACATAGGTGCACTTCCCTGGGTTAGAGCCATCGTCCGTGAGGCCCTCTTTCTGGTGAGGTGTGTTCTTGCCATGTTCCGGGCAGCCAGTTGGACCTCAAGAAGCCAGCCCCCACACGCTTTGCATTCGACTTGGTGGTCATCGACCGTTTGATCAGGTGCAGGGCACAACTTCTACAGATGGTCGCCAGTGATCTTTGGTGTGCCAGTACGTTTATATGTTTTCAGCCCCATGCCTCTATCTTTGTGGCCTAAAAGGCCTCAAGGGTACGGCAATAATAGATTTCTTGTGAGATATGCAAGAGATGCTGCTACTCACTTGTGATAGCATAAAAACAATTTAGGATAAAGCCTAGTTGCACGCCAATCAAAAGCGGCAACCTCGAGACTTTGCGGAAGGAGATTGGGTCTACCTTAGAATTCCAAAAAATTCCAAGGTATGAGGATAGGGAAATGTCCTAAGTTGTCTCCTCATTTTTGTGGGTCTTTTTGTATTGTAAAGAAACTCACTCAGAATGCCTATTAACTAGACCTTTCGCAAGGAATTAAAGTCCATCTAGTTTTCCACATTAGCCATTCAAAGGAATGACTTGGTGGGAAGGATGGCTTGATTTAGGTGGATTTCTCAGCCTTTGTACCTTCGAAACCATAGGTTGTGGTGAATTTCATCGATGACATCCTAGTGTATAGTAAGAAAATAGAGGAACATGGAGAGCATTTCTGATCTGTCTTTAGAGAGCTGCAACACCATGTGTTGTATGCTAATGCTAAGAAACCAAGTTGTGTTAGATTCAGGTGGAGTACCTTGGTCACATTGTGGTGGCAGAGGAAATTTCTAAGGACTCGGTCAAGATGGTTGTGGTATTGAATTTTCCCAGGCCTATATGAATTAGGCAGCTTCGGTCATTTCTAGGATTCTACAATTTTTATCGTAGATTTGTGTGGGCCTTCTCTAGGTTAGTTGTTGCTTTAACCAACCAATTGTGTGGACAAGACCTAGAGGTGACTTGGCATGAAGAGTCACAAAAGGGTTTTGAGTTGTTGACTAATGTGTTTGCCAATTTAGGCACACATTTGTGGATGAGTAGCAGTGAGCACCCACAGGCTGATCAACACGTGACCACCTAGGATGGTGATGCATGGCACCCAAACTTGTCAATAACGCTAGATTTGCGTCCTACCCCTTGCAAGGCCATCACTTAAGGGTGTATCATTATGGTACATAACAGTTCTTTTATTGAAAAATTGATTGCACGTTACTATGGACCTTTCCAGACGATGGAAAAGCGTAATCCTATTACCTATCGTTTACAGTTGCCTGAGACTACTCGTGCTTGTGAGATATTTCATATCAGTTTACTTTGTTCCATCCCTTTTTCCTGGTGAAACTTATGCTCCTTTGTTTCCTACTAGTCCGTAACTTTTTTTTTCTGTTGCTATCCTCCAAGTCCTGGTCATTTTACGTCATCGTCAACGTTGTTGTCTTGTCCTGTCATGAGTTGGTACATGACACTACCGTTGTTGATCTTGATGCTGCACCATTTTCTAGTCATGCTGCTGCGGTTGTTGTTCTACCTCAGGATATTGTTCTTGTTTCATCTAATACAATGTCTGACTGGGAGTCTGGAGGCATCTGGGACTCCTCTAAGTCTGGGCCAACGCCTGCCAAGAGACGACTAGAAAAATCATCGGTGCGTCCCCTCTTGGTTGGCCTGCCTCTGGGTCTACAGGAAGGAACCCTCTGTGGTACACGCCTACCTGGGGGTCTCCCTCTGCCACGGGGGGGTCTCTGGGAAGAGCTGCCTGCTTGTGATGCTCTGAGTCGTCTCTGCGCTATCTGTCTCTGGGCAGCAGCCTCTGTCTCCCTCGCAAACTCTGACCAGCCATCTGAAAGGGGGCGTGATGCGGGGGTACTGGGTGGGGCACGTGGACAATCCCCTGCTAGGCATAGTTGTGTCGAATCGCGATTCATTGAAAGAACCACGATTTGAAAGACCTTTTTGAAAAGGTCCGGTTCGAACCATTTTTTGACTGTTCGAACTGTTTTACCAAAAACAAAAAAACTCGTCGCCTCCTCGCGACCTCCTGCTCCTGCTCCTCGCGACCTCCTGCAGCCTGCTCGTTACCTCCCCCTGGACCCTGAAGCTTCCCAGATTTCCGCGCCTGAGAGTGGCTGCCTATCTCATGCTGAAAGTAGGACCAGAAAAGAGTATCCCCATATAAGTATACGAGGAAACTACCTCTAGAGCCCGTCCACCTAGTACGAGCTCGTAACCAGTGCCGAACCCTAGGGAACACAGATAGGTCAGATACCACAGTCAGGGTCGTGTCCAGCGTACATGATCAATAGGGCAAGACAGTGTGAGTAGTGTGCCCCAGCACGGTCCATAGCCATGGCGGGCCTAACACAGTCTAGGGACCCTGTCAACAGGATAGGGCCCCCAGTTGGGTCCCGACGTGCAGTCGGCCACGTCAGTGCCACGTGGCCGACACTTGGCAGTTGCATGCTACCAGTCCTCACACTGGGCTAGGAGGGGCTTACTCTATATCAGGGAGTAGGCAAGGTTGGGTGGATCAGTTAGTGTTTGCCCTACTGTGGTGTTAGGATCTATTACACTGGTATCAGAGCCATCTCCATCCTAGGGAAGTTAGTTTTCAGCAGTGGAGAAAGTAGCTAGATTGCTCAGAACTTCTTCAAGTTTTCAGAAATCTACAAAGCAGGGCCAGCGCTGGAAAATCAGTAGGATACTGAGAAAATCGTGGTGAAAACTTCTGTTTTCTACCTAGGATTTGAGGCAAAATAGAAGTGCAGGTCCAGCGCTGCCAGATCAGGCTTTAATCCTGATTTTCGAGTGAAATTCTAGCAAGTTTTCAACGTTTCCAAAGCAGAAAGGTTGGCATAGGTTCAGCGCTCCCAGAGCTGAGGAAAAATCAAAATTTGGAACACTTTTTGGGCCCCAAATCAAAAGAAATTGGGCTAGTTAGGTTGCTTCCCAGCCAGCGAGGGTAGAAACTAGTTTGTTCCGGATTTTTCTTGCATCCTTTCCAGATTTTACTCGACTTTTGGGAAGTTTCAGGGCTGCCACAGATCAGCGAGCAGGGTACCATCACCAATTCCAGGATTTGCAAGTGGATTTGCGCCTTGAATCTGGTTTTTTGGTACCAATACTAGAGCTGTCAGATTAGCGAGGGGGGGATAGCAAAAAATTTCAGATCTTGTGCCTCCTATTCGGATTTCTCAGAATCACAGGTCTGAAAGCAGTTGAAGAAGAGCTGAAAGGGCTTTTCTTGATTCTCTCTGTGGAAGTACAGTTCTCAGAAAGAACTAAGTTTCCTTTCCTTTCCCTTGTACAGTTATAAATTAGTCTTTTAAACTATTTTTTTTTCCCTTCAGAAGTTAAGGTAGCTCTCTTTCAGTTTCCAAGATGACCACTCCTCAGGGACCTGATCAACCCCCGGAGAGAGGCTTCGACGAACTTGAAACAGAAGCCTTGGCTTAGAGAAAAGGGAAGGAACCAATGGAATTGGAAGAACATGAATAGTTCGCCGAAAAACTCGATGAACTGGTTACCAAGGAGCAGTTTCTCCAGTTGGTAACAGAAGTGGATGAACTGAAGTTGGCATTAGCCAATTTCAAGTCCAGTGTGGACGACTCGTTCGCTGAACTCAAAAGCTTGATTTTGAGTTCCGCGAAAGGAAGCCTTCCCTCCACTTCTCAGTTATCCCCTTCTCCACTTCCATCAGTTTCGGGTGAGACTTTACGGTCTCACCCCAGTGTTTTTAAAGATTTAAAGCCTCCTACTTTTAATGGGGAAGAGAAGGATAGAAATGCAGACATTCTACAAACCTTCCTCAGCAAATGGAAGAACATTCATGCTCTTAAACAGACCCCTGACCATTTGCAAGCTATTGAGGCCAGTCTTTCCTTAGGGCCTATGGCCTATAAGTGGTGGTTAAATCTCCAGGAGACTGGGCAGACTCCCCGGTCATGGAAAGCTTTTGAAGAAGCTTTCCTAAGAGAATTTCTACCGGAAAATGAACTTGATAGAGCCTCGGAAGCCTGGGAAAGAACAGTAATGGACAAGTCCCTCATCCCATATATCTCGCAGTATTGAGAAGCAATTTTAAAGATTAAGAATATGGATGATTATCAGAAAATCAGGGGATTTGTCCGTGGCCTCAAAGATGAATATAAAGTAGAGGTCCAGAGAAACTCGCCTACTACCCTTGAGCAAGCTCTCAGATATGCTCAAATCTATGATGATTCAGTGGGTAGGAAGAGGGCGAGACAACAGCCACTTTCTGAGCAACCTCCTCAAAAAGACTTTCAATTTAAAAAGAAATTTTTAACAAGAAAGAATCAAGATAAATTTAAAGGTGAAGCTCCTCAGAAACGCCCTTCACTCAGTTGCATGGGGAACATGATATTCCCAAAAGTCCTATGGTCTGCAGTTCAGAGCTCTGTCAGCTAATCGGAGACGAAGACCATCAGGTATTCTTATGTGACTTTCAGTTTATTCCTGAAGTTTCTATTTCCAGTTCTATTCAGCAGAAAATCAGTAAATTAGAAACTTTATTGTCTAAATTTCAAGATGTTTTTCCTGAAGATTTGCCACATGGTTTACCACCTAGCAGAGAGGTAGATCATGTAATAAACCTAGTACCAGGTACAGCACCAGTTTCTAATTCTCCGTATCGGGTCAGCCGAACAGAGGATGAAGAAATAACTAGGCAGTTAACAGATTATCTTGGGAAAGGCCAAATTCAGACCAGTAGTTCACCATGGGCCTCACCAGTCCTATGGGTGAAAAAGAAAGAGGGATCTATGCGTCTTTGCGTAGATTACAAAACCCTCAATAAAGTCACAATTAAGAATAAATACCCTATGCCTCGGGCCAACGAGTTGTTTGACCAACTCGACCGGGCTAAGTTTTTCAGCAAGATAGACCTCCAAGTCCGTATAAAATCGGAAGATGTCTCGAAAACAGCTTTTAGGACTCGTCACTGTCATTATGAGTTTAAGGTGATGCCATTTTGGCTCACAAATGCTCCAACTACCTTTATGACCTTGATGAACAGTGTCCTCAGACCATACTTGGGTAAGTTTGTAGTCGTATTTTTAGATGACATCCTCGTCTACAGCAAAACGAGGAAGGAGCATCTAAAACACCTCAGAAAGGTGTTTCGACTGCTCAGAAAGCATAAGCTTTATGCTAAACAATCCAAGTGTGAATTCTTCGTTGAAGAAGTAGCATATTTGGGTCACATTATCTCTTCAGATGGGATTAAGATGGACCCAAATAAGGTTAAAGCCATACTCAGTTGGCTGAGACCTCAGAATATTTTGGAACTTCAAATCTTTCTTGGTCTGGCGGGATATTACAGACGATTTGTCAAGGAATATGCTCAGATAGCAGTCCCTATGACAAATCTTCTTAAGGGGAAGGGAAAGGAGTTCATTTGGGAGTCCGCACAACAGGAGAGTTTGATGCTCTCAAAACAGCCTTAGCTACAGCACCAGTTTTAAAGGTCGTCGACCCCAATCAGCCATTTGTGGTCGAAACAGATGCTAGTGACTTTGCAGTGGGTGCTGTGCTAACTCAGGGTGGACGACCAGTTGCGTTCGAGAGTAAAAAACTCGAGCCAGCTCAGACTAGGTACAGTGCCTATGAAAAGGAACTCTTTTCTATAGTTCATGCCCTTAAGACTTGGAGGCATTATTTGTATGGTGCCAACTTTGAGGTCCTGACAGACCATGAGAGCCTCAGATACCTTTGCAATCAACCTGAGCTTAGAGGTCGGAAAGCTCGTTGGGCAGAGTTGATGCAAGAGTTTGACATGTCTATCAGATATAAACGTGGAAAATTCAATACAGTAGCAGATGCCCTTAGCAGAATGCCTATGATAAACGAGCTGAGTTTTACTCAGATTCGTAATGAGTTACTCGATGCATTCTTCTCTACTATCTGGAACTCAGTCCAGATCAGACAGTTACAGACTCCAGAACCAGTTCTCGGGGCTGGTGCCAGTTCATCCAAGAATACGGCAGTTTCCCTTGAGGATGATGATGAGTCCGAGTATACGTTGTCAGATGACGTCCTGTATTACCCAAGCAAACCTCAATGGTTGAGGGTCAGTTGACTCAAGGATTCAAATCCATTCAGGATGAGTACTTGCTCTATAGAGATAGAGTATGTGTCCCCAATTCAGAGGATTATAGGCAGCAGGTCCTATATGAATGTCATGACAATCCTAGCGCGGGACACCCAGGCATACAGAAGACCTATGAGCTTCTTCGTAGGCAATTTTTCTGGCCCAGTATGAAAAAGGACGTCCACCAGTATGTAACCAGTTGCCAGAAATGTCAAGTAAACAAAACAGAGCGTTTAAAGGCAGGAGGGTTGTTGCATCCCTTAGAAATACCAGCTAGTAAATGGGAGAGTATCTCCATGGATTTTATAGTAGGCCTGCCTAAAACCCAAAAGGGTAATGACGCTATATGGGTCACAGTTGACCGTTTGACCAAAATGGCTCATTTCATTCCGACCAAAACAACCGTTAGAGCTCCAGAGTTAGCGAGGTTGTTTGTAGACGGGCTATTTAAATTGTACGGTCTACCTTCCGACATAGTCAGCGACCGGGACAGTAATTTTACTGGAAATTTTTGGAGGGCAATATTCCATCATCTCCATTCTAAACTTAATATGAGTACCACCGACCATCCACAGACGGACGGTCTAAATCAGGTGCTGGAGGATATGCTTCGTGCATACGTCAGCAAAAAGCAGACTAATTGGGAGGAGTATCTCTCGATATTAGAGTTTGCTTACAACAGTGCCAAACATTCAGCTACGAAATACAGCCCATTTATGCTGATGTACGGTTTTCAGCCACACTCACCCACAGCTGTAGGGTTTAAACAAGAAAAAGTTGAAGCAGCCAGAAACTTTTTAGAGGACCTAAACCAGATGATAGAACATGCTAAGCGTAGCATTAGGCAGTCCCAGGATCGAGCCAGGCATTATGCAAATCCACACAGACGGGATGTGGGGTTCTCCACTGGTGAGAAAGTCTACTTGAGAGTCCCAGTCGACTCTAAAACCCTCAAATCAAGAGTGTGTGCTAAGTTGTCTCCAAGGTATTGTGGTCCCTTTACCATCAGTAGGAGACTAGGCGAGGTCACCTATGAACTAGAACTCCCACACAGCAGTAAGGTTTTTCCAGTCTTTCATGTAAGTCAGTTACGAAAAGCCTTAACCAGATCAGACAATCTGGTAGGGGACAGTGTTCTAGTTCTCCCATTGGATTCTCAGCAACCTCCACATGAACCAGAGGAGATTCTTGAGAGTAGAGAGACGCAGACTCGTCATACTCTATACCGAGAATATCTGGTTAAGTGGAATGATCAGCCTGTTGAGAATGCCACTTGGGAAAGAGGCAGCGTCCTTCGCAAGATTTTTCCAGACATTGTCTTAGAGGACCAAGACGGTTCTTAAGGGGGAGGGAGTGTTACGAGCTCGTAGCCAGTGCCGAACCCTAGGGAACACAGATAGGTCAGATACCACAGTCAGGGTCGTGTCCAGCGTACATGCCCAACAGGGCAAGACAGTGTGAGTAGTGTGCCCCAGCACGGTCCATAGCCATGGCGGGCCTAACACAGTCTAGGGACCCTGTCAGCAAGATAGGGCCCCCAGTTGGATCCCGACGTGCAGTCGGCCACGTCAGTGCCACGTGGCCGACACTTGGCAGTTGCATGCTACCAGTCCTCACACTGGGCTAGGAGGGGCTTACTCTATATCAAGGAGTAGGCAAGGTTGAGTGGATCAGTTAGTGTTTGCCCTACTGTGGTGTTAGGATCTATTACACCCCACCTGGTACAGAATCCCTGTAAACAATCCAACAGCCTCTGTAATCCCTCTCTGGTCGGGGACATCAGTCCATCCGCATACAAGAGAATAGCAATCAAGATGGTGCCAAGTCTACATCCAGCTCCGCCACACTGTGCGATGGCTCGTTCTAACTCATCAATGTACAATCCAAACAGATTCGGCGAAAGAGAGCATCCCTGTCTCACCCCAATGGTGCTCCAAATGTGATCAGAGATGTCACTACCATCTCGGAAACATCCCAGGACCTTCTCATAAAGAGCCATCACTTCCAGAACAATATCCGTGGAGTCCTAAAGTCCACAAAACAACAGTAAACCTTTTCTTTCCTGTACTTAGCTTCCTCAATCAAAGCTCGAAGTGTGAAAATATGGTCAATGGTAGAGTAATAAGCTCGGAAACCTGCCCAATGCATGTAATCTCCTGGATTCCGCCTCTGAACTTACTGCAAACTAGAGTATGGTACCATAAAGCTTAGTGAGGACGTGCCCGATCATGATAGTGCGGTAGTTACCAGGAATCATGGGATCACCATTTTTATGGATAGGATGGATGATGTTGGTGCACCAGGATGAAGGGAAGCCAGACACAACCGTAAAATTGAGGAGAGTGGCTAGGGTGGGAGCAAGGAGGTCGGAAGCATGGATTAGGAGTTCAGATTCGAGGTCTTCAATGTCTCTTGAATTTTTGGTTTTCATTCTCTTGATGGCCACAAGTACCATGTCAGTGGTGAAGAAGGTGAACTCAGAGGGACGTGGGGAAATAGAGATGGGTACGTCAGTAGTAGCGTAGTCGACCCATATGCGAAGGTCTTCCAAAAGGGGTGGTGGAGCACGAGGGATAAACTCACGCCAAAAGGCACCTGAAGAGGAACTGAAGAAAAGGTCAACAAGACGTTTTCCTTCGGAGTCATCAAAAGCACGTTTTTTTCGGCGGAGTGTGCGACGCAAAGAGCGTCGAGCGGCGCGAAGGAGGTGAGGTTCATGAGTGCGGGCATGGGTGACAAGATGATGAAGAGAGCGACACTCGGTATCATACCACGGGGGGTGTGGAGGGCGTAGTGGTGAGGGACGCGTGTGTTTTCCTTTATGTGTTTTAGATGGAAAAGCTAGGGAAGCAGCGGTATGATGAGAGGTGGTAAGGAAATCTGCTTGAGTCTCGACTGTACTATCATGCGGAAAGGAATGAAGTAGAGAGGTAAGAATCCTAGAAGCCGGTGTGTAGAATGAACCTCCCAACCATAGGCACCCCCTCCTTGAGTCCTTCTACCTGCTATTCCCGTCAACTGGCACAACTGGCACATGGCATCCACCTGTGGGTCATCAGTCCACTTGGCATGCCTAGCCCCTGTGACCTGTGAACACTGAGTGACTCATAGGGTACCACCCCCATGCCCCGCCAAAGACCTGTGACCCTCTTGGTCACCCCGACTACTTGCCGGCTAGCATTTCGTCACTGACGGCTAGGGTCCCGACTGTCAAGACACACCGCATCTCTGACAACTTGTCAGGCGGCCACACCGGGTCACTGCTCGTGACGCACTGGTCCCAACTTGGGACAGATGTCCTCCTCGGTCACCGGCCCTTGCCAATACTTGGCCTCAGGCCCTCTGGTGACCGGCCGTGCCAAGGTCATGATAGAGTCGTAACTGGACTCTAACAATCCTTCCCTCCTTTGGCAAGTCATCGGTCCTCGATGACAAACTCTGGGTAAGACTTCTGCAACGCCTATCGTGTCTCCCAGGTAGCATCTGACAACGGATGCCCTCTCCAGGTTACTAGATACTCTTGAAGGAGACGATTCCGCAATCGTCGCGCCCTTCGATCTAGGATTCTGTCTGGCCCATAACCTATGGTGTCTCTCTCCTCAAGGGACACTAGACCTTCCACCAGGCTATCGCCATCGTGCAAACATCTCTTCAGTTTGCTAACATGGAATACTGGATGCACCTTGCATCCTACAAGTAGCTGTAGCTTATAAGCTACTTGGCTCACCTTCTTAATAATCAACCATGGTCCACAATACCTAGGAGATAACTTGGCGAACTTTCCCGTGCGTAGCACCTTCGACTTCGAAGGGACTAGTAAATACACCCAATCTCCATTCTCAAATTCCCGATAGGTACGATTCGTTCTCACGAGCATAACTCTCTGCCCTAGCTACAGCTTTGGACAAGTTATCTCGTGCCAACTCTAGCTTCTGTTGCATCTGAGCCAAAAACTCTACAACACTAGGTACCCTATGCAGAATCCCTATGATTGCAGGACTCAGTGGCCTGAAACCATCATTGAGCTCAAATGGACTCAATCCAGTGGACGCATGTCTCTTATCATTGTACGCGAACTCCAATAGCGATAAATGCTTTACCCAGTCTGTTTGTGTACTACTCACATATGTCCTAAGCATATCTTCCAAGATCTGATTCACTCGCTCTGTCTGACCATCCGTCTGAGGATGCTCAGAGCTACTCATCCGCAACTGTGTTCCCAGCTTGGCGAACACCTCAATCCAGAAATTTCCCATAAACTTGGGATCCCTGTCAGAAACTATGGACTTCGGAAGACCATGTAACCTGACAATATTCTGAATAAACGACTCAGCCACTTGCGGAGCTGTGACCTTCTTGGTCGTTGCGATGAAATTAGCCATCTTGGAAAACATGTCTACCACTACCATAACGGAATTGAATCCATTCTGGGTCTTGGGTATCCCAACAATAAAATCCATAGAGATACTTTCCCACCTTCCTGTAGGTATCTCAAGTGGATGAAGCAAGCCCAGAGGACTTACTCTCTCGGCCTTGTTCACCTGACAAGTCGTGCAACGCTGGACGTACTCTCTTACATCCCACTGCAATCGTGGCCAGAAATAATGCCTTCTCTCAAAAGCTCACTGGTCTTATCAATACCAGGGTGCCCTGCGCAGGGACTATCATGGCATTCATGAAGTATCTTACGACAAAGATCCTTCACGTCTGGCACGAAAACTTTTCCATTTCTCAATAACATACCATCCTCACGGTGTATGTTAAATATGTACTGGTGTGTGCCTCTACGGAAGCAACATCCTCGATTGACTCTTCCGTTTGGTCGACTACCTTGCGCGCATTAGGCCACACATGCTGACAATGCGGGTCCTTTTCTTGAGCCTTCTTAATCTCCTCCATGAGACCACTGTCAACCACAGTAAAGCTCATCTGATGCAGTATACGAGATAGTGCATCAGCGACCACATTTTCCTTCCCTCTTCGGAAGCAAATTTCCAAATGAAATTCCTGCATCAGCTCGGCCCACCGAGCTTGGCGGCCCTTCAAATCTAGCCGAGTGCAAAAATACCTTAAAGTACGATGATCTGTGTACACATAAAACTCGGTGCCATATAAATAATGTCTCCACACCTTGAGCGCATGTATAATCGCATACAGCTCTTGCTCGTGTGTAGGATATCTCTGTTGAGCTAGTGTCAACTTCTTACTCTCAAAGGCTACTGGTCTACCCTCTTGGCTCAACACTGCACCTACGGCAATGCCACTTGCATCCGTCTCTAGGTCAAAAGGTTTCTAAGTATCCACAATCTTGAGAACTGGAGCCGTGGCCAAAGACTCCTTCAAGTTCTCAAAACGTTGCTGAGCTTCAGCATCCCATCGAACCACAGTGTTGTTTTTCCTTAACTGGTCCGTTAAAGGAACAGCTATCCAGGAATAATTCCTAACAAACCGCCGGTAGAACTTACAAAAGCCAGAAGAACTGTAATTGGCGTATATCGGCAGGCCTCGGCCACTTCTTAACCACAACCACCTTGGCTGGGTCAACCGAAATACCCTCAGCTGTCACTACGTGACCCAAATACTCGACATGAGTCTTACACAACTCTGTCTTCTGAGCATTGGCATACAAGACAGAAGCTTGTAACTTGCCCAAAACGGTCTTGAGATGAATCTCATGCTCCTCAACCACTTTACTAAAAACCAATATATCGTCAATAAAATGGACGACAAACTTGCCCATATAGTCTCGCAAGACATCGTTCATGAGCATCATGAACGTGGCTGGGGCATTGGTTAACCCAAATGGCATAACCAAAAATTCATAATGACCGAAACGGGTTCGGAAGGCTATCTTCTGGACGTCTTCATCTCAAATCCGTATTTGATGGTATCCACTTTTGAGATCTATCTTACTGAAAATGGTTGCACCTTGCAACGCATCTAGTAGATTATCAATCCTGGGCATCGGATACATGTGCTTTACGGTGATCTTATTCAATCCCCTGTAATCTACACACATCCGGAAACTACCATCCTTTTTCTTAACAAGTAAAATAGGAGAGGCGAAAGGTGAATAACTCGGACGGATGTACCCCAGTTTGAGATACTCCTCCAACATCTTTCTGACTTCCTCTTCCTCTTTTAGGCTCATCCTATAAGGAGGTCTACATACCGGACTTGCCCCTGGAACGAGCTCAATATGATGATCAACGTTCCGACTAGGCGGCAATCCCTCTGGCATATTACTGATTAGCACGTGTTTAAACTGCGTGCGGATGGACTTCTCCAACTCACTTGCTGGGTCACATCTAGGTTGTAATGCAAATACATGTGCACTAGGGGATGCAAAAGTAAATGAAGCTTCTTGTGGTTTATTAGTGAGTGTGCTTATCTGATTATTAACAACATAAGAATCAAAACTGGAATCAACATTCACATAACACAACCACAAATACTGAATCTCCATTCTCTTTATTTGCATATAGGTAACAAGAGGACCCTCAACAGATGGTCTCTCCCCCTTTAAGACATGAGACATACCCTCATGCCCGAACTTATACACATGTGACTTAAAATCTATAGCGGGTTGCTTACTTGCATGCCACCACTTACCAAGTACAATATCAAACTTAGCTAGTTTAGTAATTTCAAAATCTAACTTCTCGGTATACGCCTGAATAGACAAAGACACCTGAGAGATTCTTTCATCCCAAACCTCTATTCCCTTACCATCTGGCATCTCAACAGTATACCGGTAATCAGATGGAACAGTAGCCAAGTGAAATTTCCTCACCACACGAGAATTGATGATATTATGCGAAGAACCGGTGTCAAACAAGACAAGCACGATGGTCAGATAGAGAGGACAAACCAGTCTATGGAAGATATGCTTCGGGCATATGTTTCCAGAAGACAGTCAGATTGGGAAAGGTACCTTCCAATGATTGAATTTGCATATAATAGCACAAAGCACTCAGCGACGGGTTTTAGTCCATTTTCTCTGATGTATGGTTTCCAGCCTAGGGCTCCCAAACTTTCCACAGCTGACCATCTATTTCTACTAAGTCAAAGAAGTGGATCGTGGAAGGCACTAAACTGAAAATTTCAGAAAATTTGGTCTAAACGCCTTACCAACTCCCACATAGCAACCAATGCCAACTTGAGCCCATTTTGCAGTATCGGTACCTCTCCCACAAAAAAGATCACAAACCTGCATCAAAGCTTCCTTGATGAACACCTTGAAGTAAACTTCGAAATTTCCAATTTGAAAAAAGTAAAAGAATGTGCAAACTGCTACTTCACACATCCTAAATCAACTCAAATTTAAGGTCGTACGGATAAAAGTTGCAGAGCACCAAAAAATCCTGGCAAACCATTCTCACCATGCATTCATTCACTATATATAAAAAGTGGAACACATTGCTCTTACGGTTGCATCGGGTGGCACCAGCTGCTGAATAAGGGCTGTTTTCACGAAGTCATGTAATCGCGCAGGCAACCCCACTGCCCAGTTGGGGCCAGCCCATCCCACTCCTGCCTGCGCCACGCTTCCCATCTCTCCCCTGCCCACTCACACCCAATCTGCTTTCCAATCACAAATGAACAACAAAACAAAATATGGAAAGTCAGGAAGCGAACAAACACCAGCAACGAAAGATACAACAATGTATCAAATTCCAGAATAAAAACTGTTTAGTGGGTGATGTAGCAGAGGGAGGTCTCAGGACTGCTGTCAGATAATGATGATGTGCGATAAAGGAAGAAACGCGCAATCCTGTTCCTATTAGTGATTGTCACCTAGAGTGATGAGTCCAGGTTGCAACCGAGGATCCTTCTCCACATCTTCTTCTTCTTCTTCCTCCTCCTGCTGCCGGTGGCACTCTGGACGAAGAGTGATTAACCATCTTCCCTAGCCTAGTGTTTCCTGTGTGCCAACAACAACGACGCACACATCCACACACCAACGCAAGCTTGAGCCTTGAATTGAATTGAATCCCAGATGAGGGCGGGGGCCTTCGCCGTCAAAAAATTTACTTTCTAGGACTTTCAGGATTTATCTATCCCTGCGCTTTGGTGCTTGCTTGCATTTGTCAGAGTCAATTTTGTTGGTAAAAGCATTTGTTAATGTAATGAGTGGTCAAACATGTTTTTAGCTTACACGATATAAGGTTCCTCTGATGTGGCAAGTTGAACATGTTTTAGCTTACACGATATAAGGTTCCTCTGATGTGGCAAGTTGATAGAGCTGTTTGCTAATTAAGGTTACTTTAATCTTCTTGTTTGATCATGGGTCATTTTTAATAAAAACCCAACGGGGTTGGCTCAGTTGGTTGGCTTGGCATCCAAAGTTTCTTTGGTCCCAGGTTCGAGCCTCCCCTTGGAAACCAAGAAGCATTTTTAATAAAAGCAGGGATATTATTAATATTATTTGAAATACTTTTAGTAGCCCTTCATGTATAGGGGAAGGCCCCAGGCGGGGGCCTTCCGCATTTTGAGGCGCCCGAGGGCGGCAGCTCGAGGGCGCCTCCAAACGCAGAAGGCCCCCACCCGTGGGCTTTCCTTGTCGTAAAGGCATTATGAAAAAAAATTTAAACCCACGCTTTTACTTGACATAGAAGTAAAAGTTTTAGACTTCTTTTTTTTTACTAGCTTCGTGAGGTTTTCACCAGTTTTCTGTAGGTTGTAGGGCGATGGAGGGCGCCATTTTATGCAAGTTGATGGAGGGGCCCATTTTCTACAGGTTGATGGAGGGCAATGAAGGGGAGCCATTTTGTGTTAGTTGCAATCTGGTAGAGGGGCGGACAGTGGTTTTGTTTCTTTCTTATGGCAATAGAGGGGCGGTTTCTTCCTTTCAAAATATGGTAGAAGCTAATCTACTAATCAAACATCAATACATGATCCACTATTTCCGTCTCCTGATTGTCATGTGTAGTTGATATAATTGCATTGATCAAACGCAGCCTATGGCATATTGCGATGACTATTAGTCGTTGAGGTGAGGCAACTGTTGATTTTCCAGACAAGTAATTATGTCCTTAAAGGAGCCATTGTTTATCATGTGGCCCTCTGAAAAGCTTTGAAGTAGGAAATACATCGCAACACCCAGAAGCTGGTGGCCTGATAACATCATCACTCTTCCAAATAGAAGTGAACATTTGGGTTCCTTATTTGCAGCCCCTTTCATAAACTAGTAATAGGCCTTCTCTTCCTGTTGAGTCAACATGTAGTAGGCGCGCAGCCTCCATATTGCTTCTATGTGCAATTGGTGTATTGCACTCTCACAAATTACAGTTGGTAAACAATGTAGGGTAAAACTTTTTTATATAGTTGGTAAAAATTTTCTCAATTTACCTCTACGGTAAAACAATCTCTTAGGAGTCTCTGAGGAGGGACCTTACACCGACGTAAGGTTCCTCTGATGTGTCAGGCATTTAATGCCAAGTTGTGGTAGTACAACTATCAAATTATGCCATATAACATTTCTTCTAAATACACACACATTTTTTTGATAGTGCTTTATGTGTTTGTAAAATGTTAGAAAGTACAAAGTAAGATACAAGGATCAAGATTTTACAACAAAAAAGGGTTGCCCTCCAAGCTTTGGGTTGATGTCCACCAATGCATCCAAAGAGCCCTCCAAGGTGCCTTTCCTCCAATGGCCCTAAGATCCTTCCAAAATAAACAATCAAATGGCCTCAAGAAATCACCCCTCAAGCATAGCTAGATCCATGCATAAGCAAGCAAATCTAGCACCCCCTTGCTACACCACTATCATTCACATAACCACCATCACAAGCACAAGCATACTCAAACTCAGTCTCGAGCTATCTCAAACTTTTTACAGTTCTATATGTGTGACAGTATCAATCTATATCTGTGATCTGTGTTTTTCTGTATCTTTCGTTGATCCTTTTATGTGATCAATCCAAGGAACTGATTAAGTTAAAGCTCTAATCAAAAGAAATGCATTAGGCTTAATCAAAATTGATTCTAGTTTTCTGTCATTGTCCTCTGTGCATCACCCGCTTTCTGCCCTTTACTTCACGTTGCAGACCTTTGCATTTTGCTAAAGGACACCTTCACAATTTCAAGGGCACCCTCGCATTTTCCGGAAGGCGTTTGGAGACAGCGTCGCATTTTTATCGAAGGGCGAAAAATGCGACGAACCCAAAGATAGGCTGAAAAACATTTTCTAAGACATTTGTAAGACAGTGTTGCTTTTTTCCAAAATGCGAAAAATGCGACAATGTCGGGAGAGTTGGCCAAAATTATTTTCTAAGTATTTTTTACTTAGTGACGCATTTTCCTCATGACCAAAAATTGCGAACTGTGCGACGAAACAGTTCAAAAATGCAAACTATGCGAAACATATTTTAAAATAAACCAATCAAGTAAAACAGTAAGGAAAAACTAAAAAAAATGCTAAGGCTTTGAAAGATAGAAACTCTTAGTTTCTTCAGATCCCTCTCAAAGCTGGTATTTTTTTTATTCCTAGGCTTGCACGCTGCTTCTCAAAAATTGCCTTGTCAAGAGGCTTCGTGAAGATATCAACCACCATTTGCTTCGTTGGAACAAACTCGGTCTTCACTTTGTCTTTCTCAACTAGATCTCTTATTAGATGATATCTGATAGCAATGTGTTTCATCCTGGAATGAAACACCGGATCCTTCGTTTGATGAATGGCGGATGTATTATCTATAAACAGTAGCAACGACTTGTTTCCATCAAGAAACCGTTTGAGCCATGTAACCTCATTCGCCATCTTGGCTACTGCAACATACTTTGCTTCGCAGAATGATTGCGCAGTTATGGTCTACTTCCTGTTGACCCATATCACAGCTGCACCGGCTGCTATTGTGCATCCTCCTAAGATGCTCTTGCAATCATCTTTCAGGGAGGCCCAGTTTGCATCGCTGTAGGATTTGATCTGAAATCCTCCAGGCTGAGAGAAACATGGCCCATAATCCTTCGTCTGTTGAAGGTTTTCCAGAGTTCTTTTGGCGAGCTTCTAGTGCGTAGGGTCCGGATTGATGTTGAATTGGCTCACCCTAAAAACTACGTAGGCAATGTCAAGGCTTGTATTATCTTCCAAGTACATGAGTGATCTGATCAGCCTCTTGTAGGACACATTCTGCATGGCTTCCTACTCTTCTACATTCTGCAGACAATCCTGCTTCGTCAGAATCCTTCTAGCTACCATCGGCGTATTAGCTCCCTTGTAGTCTGTCATCTGAAAATCACTAATGACTTTTTGGATGTATCTTGACTGGTGAAGATACATCTTCCCTTTATCAAGATCTTTGTCAATCTGCAATCCTAGGTAGCATCTTGCTTCCCCTAGGTCTGATATTTCAAAATGCTAAGAAATATTATTCTTCACCTAAGCATCAGGTTGTCGCATCCGGACATAATCAAAGTGTCATCAACGTAGACAACAATGATTATAATTTCTCTATCTGTGACCTTTGTATAGACATTGTAGTCGGCCATCAATGGTTGAAATCCTAAGGATCTAAGGGTGTGATCTTTCTTCTTATACCACTACTTGAAAGACTGCTTCGGTCCATATATGCTTCTTTGCATTCGGCAGGCATAGTTGGCAAAGCGTGAGCAGATGAATCCTAGTGGTTGGTCCATGTAGACCTCTTCATTCAACTTGCCATGTAAGAAGGCGATCTTTTCATCCACTATGTGGATCTTGAGATTGTACGCTGCTACATATGAATATAGTAGGCGTAAGGACGAATACTTTACGACTGGAGAAAAGGTTTCAGTATAGTCAACACCATACTTCTGAGAGAAACCTCTTGCTACCAATCTAGCCTTGTACTTTGATATGTTGTCATCAGGTCCATACTTGTATTTGAAAACCCACTTGCACTTTACAGTCTTCTTGTCTGTTGGTAATGGCTCCAGATTCTAGACATTTTTCTGCTCCATGGAATTCATTTAATCTTCCATTGCTTTAATCCACTTGTCCTTATCTGGACAGCTGATAGCTTTCTCATACATTTGGGGTTCTTCGCCAAATCCACAGAATTCTTCTGTTGCATAAGATGAACTATCAAGGACGAATTTGACAGGTGCTCTTCTTTTTTCCATGGATCTTCTTGGAGAGTCTGCAGTCAGCCTTTGTCAAGTTTCTTGCCTTTGCTGACTGCTGAACTGTGGTGAGTAGCCGGTGTCCTGGATACAGGTTGCACATCTTGCTGCCCGTCACTAAACAATCACTTTGTCCATATGAAATTTGAACATCTTCTTCTAGATGCTCAAGGTCTGCTCCCTCCGTTGATGTTGGTAGGTCATGGTAGCCTTTGGTCGGGATTTTGTAGCCGATTGGATCTCTGTCAGCCATTGTTTTTGACTCATCAAATCTGACGTCTCTGACAGTCTTGATCTGTCTGTTGTCAAGCATGTAGATCTTGTAGTATGATGAATGAACATAATATTCTATGAGAAATTCTTGCTCCACCTTTTCAACCGGCTTCTTTCTTTTCTAATCTAGAATTTGGGAATATGCGAAGCATCCAAAAATGCACACATGTGTCAGACTTGGTTTGTTGCCCCACCAAACCTCGTGTGGCATGGTATGTGCAACACTGGATCTACCTGTCCTATTCTACAAGTAGTTGGCTATAGCTACTGCTTCAGCCCATAGAAATTTTGATGTCTTTGAATAGGCCATCATGGATCTCGCAGCTTGATTTCTCCTCTCTGCCACACCATTGTGTTGTGGTGTGAGGCTGCAGTCTTCAAGTGAAGTATGCCTTTGCTGGTGCAAAACTCTGCAAAGCGTTTGGAGATGTATTCTCCTCCTCTATCCATTCTCAGTTGTTTACCTTATTGTCAGTCCATTTTTCAACCCAATTCACAAACTCTGTGAAGTTGTCCAAGGCCTCTGACTTGTTGTGGATAAAGTATATAGTTGCAAACTTGTTGAAGTCGTCAATAAAAGTGTTGTAGTACTTTCCCAAGGAGACCACATCAAATGGTCCATAGATGTCAGAGTGTACCAGTTTATTAGGGATTTTTTGGACAAGGGGTTGGTTCCGTCAGAAAGCCCTAGAAGGGGAAGGGCCCACAATGCCCTTACAGTAGGGACCAAGGATAGCCGCTTCCAACCCTGGTGGCTCGCTCAATCCCTCTGTGCTCTTTCAGACAATGGAAGGTTTCCAGACTTCTAGAAGTATGGTAGAAAGAACGTAGGTTCTGCTTCAGTCAACTTGGTCTTGGCCCAATACTACGGTCATCCTCTCACACTACTATCAAGACTGATTCTCCTAGAATAGTACTAAAACTATGACATCCTGCATCCTTGCAAGATCCACTATTGGTAGGATGCAAGGCTCTGGCGTTCTAAGGATTTCATCATCGCTCTATCTCGAGCATGGATATAATTCTTTGGCGGTGGTGTATCTTCAGCCCTAGCAAGATAGTAAGATGCGAAGTACCGATGTATGGCATGTTAGGTCCTAGAGGGAGATTGGGACACATCCCTGCCATTATGGTGTTCCGACCATACACGAATTTCAAGGATCCTAATTATTAAAAATATTCTGGACCTTTAGAAATGTGACTACCTAGAGGTTTCGGTGGTATCTTAGACCTGCTAGACCTGATTTCTTCTTTCAAACCTCTAAATTGTTCTTATCCCTAATGGTGAACTCATGGCGGTGCAATCACATAGGTCTACTATGTACCTAGGATCTTCTCCTAAGTCATATTCCTGGTCTCGATTGATACTATTGGCTGATCCAGGTGACTGTATCGATGGTTCTCTAAGTAGAAGGAGGTGGGCTATATTTGCGTACGTGACAGAGCTGGCTTCTATCAGATGCCAAAATCTGTCTATTGTGAGTACATATGCTTCGAAGTAACTGTACTCCTCACAATGTTGTGTTCTACATAGAGTGTCTCCAGGGCATAGATACTGGTAGAGTTATGGGGTGAAAAAATAGTAGCATGGGGGTCCTCTCTGCCTTAGTTGACAGATGTCACTACGCGCAGGTTGGAACTGACCCTCTTCTCCCATCATACGGGGTCCAACTCACTGTTGATGTTATCTCACTTCTACCCCTACTTTGGTCTTTGATATTAGCTTATGTGTATGCTAAGGTTCTAGGATTGTTAAGGGTATATCCATTGAAATTGTTCAATTTTTATTGGACACCCTAGACACTGTTCTTCTAAGTGAGGTAGGTCAAGTGAAATGTGGTGAGTACATTACGTGTGCCATCTTGTTCACTGGACAATAACGTTTCCCAAATTTTGGGTCTAGGTGTTTCGCTAGACAGTACCGAAAATGGTGTGCTTACTTTGCAACTTAACCGTGATGGCGTGTTTCAGCTATTTCCGACGGAATACCCGCTCTAGTGTTTCACAGAGGTCGAGCCCAGTTAATACTCTCTATAAGTGACGAAAACAGAAAAAACGCTTTCGAACTTGACAATTTCGTAGAGTATTTAACTAACAGTTCCATACTATAAAGTGTATGTTTCCAAACCTTGATACTTCAACTAGTTGGATCACAATTATTAATTCAACTATGAATCTCCTGGGTGATATTGATAACCAAAATTTCGTAATACAAACACTTGCGTTTCTGCAATATGAACAAGAACCCTTACGTAAAGCAATCAGTCATTCATAAGCTAGACCGTAATCCCATACGTCGGTTAGGTGATTTTGATAGCTTCACACATTCAAACAACCCAATTCCCTTATGTAGTCTAACAAGATGCTATATGGTTGTTAGCTCTAAACAGTATGTTACGTGCAAATACTGGATTTCAAACAACATAAACCCTCCAATAATTCTTGCAATACTACTTGCAATCAGAAATTTTTATATGCATTCTAAAAATACCATTTACAACCTTGTATCACACAATTCCGTATCCCACACTTATACACTCTAGCATATCATAGTACGGATCAAAAATAGAAAGATTCAATTAGTAACCATCCTTCACAACAATGACATAATTAGAGTACCTTAGTGATCGACGACATAGCCCAATTGCCGCAAGAACCGCTTAGTCATGAATGCTTCTTCACTCATTCAATCACAATCCCTTTTCTGTTTGCTATTGGTTTTGCCAGTGGTGGTTGGATACATGATGAGATCAAAGGGAAGGCAACTGCAGAACGTTGTCACAAGTCACTATGGAAAAACTAGGTTGCAAATAGATGGGTTGCAGACATAGCGATGGCCAAGCAGATTCTAGACAAATGTAGGCCACTTAGGACCATATTCAATGGCAACAAGATCTCTTTTGATCTCCATAGTGAATGGTAAAACTCAGTTGACAGGGATGGAACATTGGCAATGACGGATATATCAGTTTACTATTGAGCAAATTGGATTTGTCATACACAAATCCTCTCTGTCAACGATGGACAGATAGGGGCTTGATTCATTTCTTTTGACCAGAAAAGTCCTCATAAATCTATCTCTCTGTTAGTGATGGACAGGATAGGACAGACAAGAAGACCTCCAACGAGCACACAGAGAGTAGAAGTAGGTGAGACTGATCATAGGGCAGATGGGCAGGTTGCAGGGCAAGCAGGGCAGCGATGAGGTAGCGAGGCAGCGTGAAAATGGAGGATCAGTGAGGAGGAACCACAGAGAAAAACTGCCACAAGTAGGGTCAGGGCACAGACCACGCAACAAGATTGTCGGCACTCCAGAGACACTTGATGGAGGCAAGACCAGACCAATGAGTTGCATGTAGGCCTCACACAGCTCAAGTCAGGATACAAAAACCAGATAACCTCCAACTATACAACATGTAGGGCGTAGAGTAAGTGATTGCGGAATTCAAGTGTGGCTGCAAGTCATTGGCAAACCGTTGATGGTGTCCCACCTCTGATTTTTACTTGCGCAAATGGTATTTCAAAACATCCTTCGCTCCTTCCAACATGATTACAATCACTCCCCAACAAGACATTCAAACGACGATTCCACTCTCAACCTCCTAGTTTGCAAATTTTGGCACAACCTCTATCAATTTGCAAGTAAGTAGCTAACAGCTCCAAAACACTAACCTTCATTCGTCCCCCACCAAAACATTGACTCATAAGTGTGACCATTCCTCTTTCATGTATCAATTTGTAAACTCAAGGAACTACATCCAATCAAGCATTTAACCCACTCCCAAATGCAAATGTTCAATCACTTAAAAACCCTAGAATACCTTAATCAAACCACTAATCAAAAGACTTCCTCCTTACCATCGCACAAACAAATCATACAACCAATCACTCCAACTTCAAAAAATACGTCCAAAGCAACATTACTAACGATCCTTTCAATCCACGACAATTCCTAAACAAGCATGGCAAGAAACACCCTACTCACCACCAATGGAACTCAACAATGCACTCTTCCAACTACACCTTCCCTCTTAAAATTAGCATCACTTCCAACATCACTAATGCACATTGCAAACATCCAACTTCAAGCACTACACAAAGCAACTAACATCAAAGTAATACTAACTTTGAGCAACATTAGACAAAAAATGGAACTAAACCACAAGCTCCCTCAAACAAACAAACTCGCACTCCAAAAGACTCTCAACCAACATGACTTCTAGCTCAAATGACTTCTAACTAACTCTTAATATAATGACACTCTCAATGAGCATGGCATTCTACTATCACATCTGTTACGTACTCATAAGGGTACGCAACAGGAAACTTGAGGTGATGGTCTCAATTATGGTACGGAACACTGATCTGGAGCTATAGGTCTTTTGGGTGCCACGTGTCAATGTCTCATTGGCACACGATGACTCGTTGTTATGGACCCACGTCAGTGTGCACAACTACCGCGTGTCGTTAGTCATGCGTGATTCCTATGGAGGGAGATGACCCACCTGGACTATGTATATAGAGGTGGATCTCCATGGGCTGGGTATTCATTCTCTCCTGGAGAATGAAGAGCTCTTCCACTGGTGGTTAGGTCAGGATGAGTATCTAGGCCTCAGGATGTAGGTAGGTGAGGGTCGATGGTAAGGCATGGTGGTATGGGACACCATGGCTTACTTGAGATCCGAGCTTGCTTGATGGTGGTCTATAGCTCCAATGCATGGGGGTGAGGTGGTAGTACCTCTATGGTTGGGTGGTGATGTAGCATTTGTCACTTGTTTGTGCTTTAGCAATGACCGGCATGACGATGGGGATTCTAACAGTTGGTATCAGAGCCACCGATCATTGTGAATAAGGTGCAATCGCTCTAACTTATGTTATTGGTTGGTTTGAGTTTTTAGCTGATGTTTTTGAAGGCTTAGTTGATTTCGCTGAACAACTTTGCTTTTTGGTTCGTCTCAATCTGAGGTCGTTTTGATTGAAAACGAACCACCTTTGCTAGCTACGATGGTAGTAGTCAGTTTCTTTTGAATGTTTTACGATTTTTAAATCTTCAAAAACCGATTTCGTTTCTGGCCTTATTTTGAGTTTTGGAAGTCGAAATTAATTTTGCATACAAAGTTTTTTTTATACAAAACAAATTGCTAAAAAAAAAAAATTCCGCAGGCACCTGTGCGTCCGCGCCGATCTGCGTGCGTGCCTGCTGGTTTTCCGTACAGGTGCCAGAAAATCCTGTGCTATTTTTTTGGTAGCTGCTGTAGTTTATGGGACTTCCACAAATCAGCATTCTGGAGGAACTTTGTTTATCCATAATAATTACTATTCACAGGATCCTTAACTCTCTTGGTTGTAATGGATTTTTGTACCTTGGAAGTACACTACACCTGGATATGTTGAGGAAATTTGCAAAGCTAAGACAGCTTTGGTTTCTCAACGTAGGTTGCAAAGCTACCAAAAAAAAAAAAGAGGCTTTAGTTTTATCAACGTAAACCAGTGGATTAAGGCCTTGTTTAGTCAATGTCATCTTCAAATTTCAAGCTTTCTTTTTTGAATATGATTGAAAGCTGTTTGTACTTGTAAAGTACATGATAAGCTTTGAACCTTTGTTTCAAAGCTTTTATTGTTTAGCTTTTAATCTAAAAGTTATTCTAGTTTACAAAGTTTTTATACTAAGTTATAAAACTGTCTCAAAGTTTGTAAATACAAGCTTTTGTAAACTTTAATTGCTTCAACAAAATTTTGAAGAAAGGGGGGGAGAAATAAAACAAAAGTACACAGTTGTACTTGCAAGCTATACCTACTGCAGGTACAGACCTGTGTACCCTTTTTCTTGTTTTTCTTAGCCTCTTTCTTGGGCTTAATCCTCCTCTTTGTAATCTTCCACCTACCCATCAAGAAAAATTGGCAAATCCTTCATCCTTTTCACTTTTGGGGAGGAAATTTGATGTTTTTTCCTCCACCTCCTCCTCATGAATGTATAGTTGTACCTGCACCTTCTCCTTTGCCTAAGGACAAGCCTTAGAGGAGATTTAGGTGTATCTGTAGGCCATAAGGCCATGAGGTCAAGGCGGTGACCCAAAAGTTGGGTGGGGATGTGACCCAAGTGACCCTTGGGTGAGGTGGCGTAAAGAGGGTGGTGGCCGTGTGAGTTGAGGGTAGGTGGACCCATAAGGGGATGCCACTTGTTTTAGGTGCCCATGTGCTTGCTAGGTGGCGATTATAAGGCCCGCCACCAGACAAGGCTTTTTTAAGAAGGAAAAGAATTGGGATGGGGGGTATAGGCTCTATTTTCATCATTGAGGTGCTTATTGTGGCTTAGTCTCCTTGAGTAGTGGTCTCAAGTTCTCTAAGTCCTTTTGTTGCGAAGCCCTTGCAGTTTTTTCTTTGCCTTCTTCCTTAGTGCGCCATGGACCCTGTTATGCCCTCGGGTGAAGGACCGTCTTCACCACCTCCTCCTCCTGATGTAGACACTACCCAGCTTGTTCAGGCCCTAAATATGCTGCAAAATCAAATTTTAGAAATGCAGGCCAAGCATGCTGACGAAACCAACCCCTAGTCCAAAAAACCCCTAACATTGGTGCATCTGTTAGGAGGAATTTGATAATGGGCTAATGTTTAAAGGGTGATTATCTATACATAGGGCTGTGAAGTATACGGATTAGCCATTTGCGGGTTGCCAGATCCTAACATTGGTGCATCTGCCGGGAGTTACCTGATAAGAGAATAGTGGTTGGAGGATAGTCATACTACCAATGGCCTACAAATTTTATATGTCTCATAAAAATCAGTACCCTATGACCCACGAACCCTAGCATCCCGTAGAGACGGCACATGATGGTACAAAGAACCAAGAAAAATTGTACATGGGTACGGTTGGATTAGGATTGAGCGAAAAAATGACCAAGTAGAGTTAGTTAGGTCATATGCAGTATTAGTGGACAAAGGGTGGATGACCTATGGGGTAACTTGAAAAAATCACAAGATTAGCATGATCATCCAACAAGCCATTAAGTATAACTTGAACAAGTTCTACCTCCTTTATGCTTTCATCAATATATGCTAACTCATCATTGAATGCTTTAACCCTCAAAACAAAAGCATGAGTACTCTCTTCCTTCTTTTGCAAACTTTGAAAGATTTGCCTCCTAAGAGTAAGCATTCTTGATGTAGACTTGGATTCATAAAGCTTCTTCAAAGCTTCCCAAGCCTCCAAAGATGATGTGCACCTACCAAGTTCCTTGAGAAGTTCATTAGTAGCATTCATCTTAATCATGTGTAGAGTTTTCTTTGCTCTCTTGTCATACCACACTTGATCTTGAGGTGCTTGAGGCCTCTCCTCCACATCTAAAACAATCTCCATCAACTCATTCATCTCCAATAAGGACTCCATCCTCACCTTCCAAGTAGAATAGTTGATTGAGGTAAGCCTATCATTGCTCTCCAACATAAAGCCTCCACTTGTAGCCATGTTGAAGTGACCTGATCTTCTTCTTTAAACTTGTTCCAATGCACAAAGCACTCTCTTGAATGTCAACAAATGAACTCAAGAAGAAATCACAAAGATATGGAAACTCTCAAATCTCTTCTAGCGCTTCTAACTAAAAAATCAACACATAGAATAGTGGAATCTTGATCAACCAATGATATATCCTCAATTTAATGATTCTTGCCACTTCCTAAGATTGAAACACACTCAAATGAAGTTCAGTAACCTCACAAACTAGAGATCCAATCAAAATTAGGGTTTTGACAAAATCACAAAAAATTGAATATATCAAATTCTACATGCAATTTCTAAAAACTTGATATATCTTCTTGTAGATTCCGAAGAGACCTTTCTAATGCACCAAAAGTCATCTAATTCCAGTAAACCAAGTGTGAAATCAGAATTGATCAAGTATATAACCCTATATTGAGTTTTGACCTACAAAAGATCAATTCTACACATGCAAAAATGCTAATTTTTGAGTAGAGATCAATCTAGCATGCTCTAACATTGGTAACTCCTCCAAATCTTTGCTAAAGATGGCTGATCCTTTCATAACCTGAAACACAAGAGCTCTGATACCATGTGAAGGATTTCAGATCATTCAAGATCCAATCCATATCCCTGATCTTTGGTTACAAAAAGGAGCAAACCAACAATCCTGCCAATGTAGAAAAATCAGCATCTACATACAAAATGAGATGCAAACTCTAAGAGATACTGATCAAACATGAACCAAAACATAAAATATGTTTTCTTTCCATACAATTACAGTATCCTACTATATTTCACACGTGTGCAACCGAAAATAACAATAAATGATCATTCTACACATAGAATTGCAAGATAACACCAAGATAGTGCACCAATGAGTAGTAGAACCCAAAGAGAACCATGTATAATGATGAAATGAGAGAGAGAAGAGAGAAGATGTGTCTCTCCATGAATTACATCCTTCTATAGAGTTTCCAAACCCTATTTGGCCACTTGGCTTTCCCTCCAAAATGTAAACCCTCCTATTTTTGGGTCTAGATTCAATGTACCCAAAGTCCAAATTTGAATCTCTCTCAAACTCGACTACCAACTTTCCCACACTTTCAAAAAGTGTTTATTGAATGTATTTTAAACTAATATAACTTCAAAAAGTTTATCTCTTAGTCTAAAATGAGTTTTGGCCTCTTATTGACAATTTACCAAAATATGACTAAACTGGTCTAAACTAGTTGAAATCTCTCACATGGAATGGTCTGCACAAGACCTGACATCAGTTTTGCAGTCAGCTCACTCAGCCAATTCATGGCTAGTCCTGACATCACCAATTGGAAGACTTTTATAAGAGTCATGAGATACATTTGAGCTACTACCGACCAGTGCATCTGCTATGGAGAAGTTGAGAACGACAATCTTCATCAGCTCAATGGATATACCGATGCAATTTGGGGAGGAGATGTAGATATTCATAAGTCCACATCTGGATTTACATTTTTCTTCAACGGTGGTCCTATTTCTTGGAACAGTCATAAGCAAACCTCCGTTGCTCTTTCTTGTATAGAAGTAGAGTATATTGTTGCTTCTCAATCTATTGAAGAAGCATTTTGGATGAGAAATTTACTTTCAGATATTACTCTAAATCAATACACCCTGACAATTATATTTTGCGATAATCAGAGTGCCATTTCCTTATTGGTCAGCCCTACTTTTCACTTTAGCAGTTAGCACATTGCGATTCAATATCACTATGTCAGGGGCAAGATTCTTGACAGAGAGATAAGCTTAATAGCTTAAGTCTTGCTTATGTGATGCTTTCATAGCTTAGCTCTAGATCAACTATGGCTCCATTCGTAATTGAAACAAACCATCAAACATGGAAAATCCACATCTTATATTTCTACTATTAGAATCACGATCAAACTACCTAGTTAGGAGAGAAAATATTAGGCCACTCTACCATGTTCCAAGCCAAGTTTCAAATTTGTTTATAAATCACATAGATAGGCCTGAACCATATAGTCCTATACTTGTGAATACACATGAGCCACACTTAGATGAGGGTGATACTATTGAGAATACAGTGCATCAAGAGTGTATATTTGATGAGCAAGGACGCGATCAAGAAGATACAACATAAACGCATCCTGAGACATTTGATACTGGACTACATCCTTTAGAGAATAGTATGAAGCCATTTTTCATGGAACCGAAACAAACTATTGGGATTGTGCTTAGAAAGAAATCGATTAAGACCCGATTATCATTTAGAACTATGAACGGAAAACTAGAACCTATGGGATGTCTCAAAATAAAATTTGTGCAATTCATGGACCAAATTACGCTACCAAGGCATGAACGTCAGATACCAAGGGATGGGTTAAATACATGCAGTTATGGGCTATCAACCGTGAAGTTTTACATGGTAAAAGTGTAGCTTTACAATGTGAAAATCTTAGATTCACTCATCAGAATAGACAAGATGAGACCAACAAGAGGCCTCAGAACACCCAAGGGGAACACTCATCCTCCAGAGGGGACTAGGGTGAGAGTATTGACGATAACCCAAGGCGAGTTACAGGCAGACCCACCTAGAAAAGAGTTGATGGAAGGGTGTGAGCGGCAGGTGAGTCTCGGAAAGTCCACTAAGTTTGAGGAAGAAATATCTTTCGTATCTAGCAACCAGTGTGACCAAGTTGACAAGAACAACAAAAATAACTACAAAGAAGTATAGGAAATTATATGGACAGCCCCCGCAGACTACCCACCTACATTGAGATCCATAGGTAGTTTGCAGAAAGAAACCAAGAGAAATCATCACATCATTATACCTGATGCATTCAATGAACAATCATTTGATATTCAAAACTTGTTCAAACCACAACATGAAGAAACTAAGAGTTTCTATCTTTCAAAGCCTTCGTATTTTTCTTAGTTTTTCCTTACTGTTGTATTTTGAACTATGTTTCTCACAGTTTGCATTTTTGAACTGTTTCGCCGCACAGTTCACAATTTTTAGTCATGAGAAAAATGCAGCACTAAGTCAAAAACACTTAGAAAATAATTCTGGCCAACTCTCCTGACACTGTCACATTTTTTGCATTTCGGGAAAGAGCGACTGTCTTACAAATGCCTTAGATGATGTTTTTCAGCCTACCTTCAGGTTTGTCGCATTCTTCGCCCTTTGGTAACAATGCGACACTGTCTCCAAATGCCTTTTGGAAAATGCAAAGGTGCCCTTGAAATCGTGAAGGTGTCTTTCAGCAAAATGCGAAGGTCTGCAGCGTGAAGTAATTAATGGGCAGAAAGCGGCTGATGCATAGAGGACAATGACAAGAAACTAGAATATGTCACCGTCTTCATCAGAAGAATGAAGGACCTGTTCCTTTCACTACACAACTCTGGAATAGAGAATGCAGTCTCAACAGAAAAGCAGCTCACATACCTGCTGCGAGCTCTACCAAGATCATTTCAGATGACCCGAACATTGCTTGCTAAAGATCCACAGATGACCCTTGAGAAGGCTATAATCGAGATCAGAGAAGAGGTGGAAGCCCGTGAACACCTTGATGACAAGGATAGCTCTGATCAAGCTCTCTACAACAACAAAGAGAAGCAAAAAAAGAATTTCAAGCCTAAGAGGGAGTCAGACCAAAGACAAAATCAAAAGTAGCAGTCAAAGAGAGCCAAAGAAGGCAAATGGAAGAGCAGAAATAAACCGAGACAGCATAATGGTGAGAAGAAGACCTGCACGAGATGCACACGAGAAGGCCACACTGTTGATAAGTGCTGGCTCAATCCAAAGATAGTGTGCATCCACTGTCACAAAAAAGCTCAAAGCAGATGGGAGAATGACAATAGCTCATCATATGTGGAGGAACCCGAGTCCTCCAAGATGGCCGAAGACAGAGCCAACAACGGCAAGAACCCAACAGCTTACTTTTGTACTGATGTCTGTGCAACATCAACTTCAAATACACAAGAAATAATCCTTGATTCAGGTGCAATGTCACACTTCGTGGCAACAAGACACATGATCACTAATTATCAAAAATTAGAATCTTCCAAATATATAATCTTGGGAGATGGTTCCAGAAACAAATTCAGCAAAACTGGAGTGTTGTAGTTAAGTACCCCACTCTTCAGAAGGACCTAATATCTGTTGCTAAGATGGTAGATGCAGGACTAATAATCACCTTTGAAGGCGATACATGCAAAGTAGTTGAATCCGCAACCACTCAGCTTGTCACCATAGAAAAGTGAAAGGGGAACCTATATCACCTCAAGATCCGAGTACCTTCAGAGAAAGCTCACCAAATCAACGAATCGATGGATATTGTATGGCACAGGAGACTGTATCACATAAATATAGTTGCTCTATACAACGCTAGCCGGAGCAGAGCATTCACTGGAGTCAATATCAAAGATGTAACATGCTTGAAGTCCTGTGATGCCTGTAACAAAGGCAAGATGTCACTGTTGTGGGTATTTCATGTATACAGATAAATAAGTGGGTCCCACCACTTAAATTACTATTGACCAAGCCTTGCCTAGTGGGCCCCACCACAATACAGTAGAATAATAAGTGCAAGGCACTGGCATCCTGTGTGTATAAGCCCAGCCACCAATGAGCACAAGTAGCAAGTTGTAATCCCTAGGAATAAGAGACTAGGGGCTTAAAACTCTAAAATGACATTAGAGGCCCTAAGTCAAGTTGCAAATAAAAAAAGCTAAAAGGGCCCAACTTAAAACTCGCATGAATCATGTGAGTGCCCTTGTGCTTTCTTAGCACCAATAGATTTAAGTTGTGTTTGTTTTAAAGGCTTGGATTAGAATCCTTGCCCCAATGAAGTGGCCAATGAGAGTAAAGGAGGCTCACCTCTAAAATCTATAAGAGAGTCATTTCCTTTGTATTGTATCATCTTCCATTCTCATTCTAATAAGACTCTCTTGGTTTCTCTCTCTCTCTCTCTCTCTCTCTCTCTCTCTCTCTCTCTCTCTCTCTCTCTCTCTCTCTCTCTCTCTCTCTCTCTCTCTCTCTCTCTCTCTCTCTCTCTCTCTCTCTCTCTCTCCCTATGTTGGGATAGAATAGCTTTGGGTAGGCGCTCGAGCCCCCAAAGCCTTTCTCAACCTAGGCATTCTCTCTCTCCCTCTCTCCACTCTCTTTCTCCTCTCTCTCCTCTCCCTCTCTCTTCTTGCTATGCTTCCCGAGAACCAAAAGCCAAAAGCCGGGCTGTGCATACTGCAAGGAAAAATCAAATGAAAAGCCAAGGGAAATGGAGGACCGAGGGAGATAGAGGACACCTAACGAGAGAGAGAGAGAGAGAGAGAGAGAGAGAGAGAGAGAGAGAGAGAGAGAGAGAGAGAGAGAGAGAGAGAGAGAGAGAGAGAGGTTGGCAAGAGTCTTCAACCACCTTTTTGATAATAAATGCAAGAAGGCCTTAGAGGAAAATTGGCAAAGCCTCATTTTGAAGGGGGACACTTGGAATTTACTATAAATGGAGGCCACTCTTTGTGTTAAGATATACTTGGCTAATAATGTGATAGTGAGTTGATGGTGATAGTTGGAGTTGATGAGTGTGATGTGATAGTAGAATGCCATGTTCATTGAGAGTGTCATTATATTGAGAGTTAGTTAGAATCATTTGAGTTGGAAGTCATGTTGCTTGAGAGTCTTTTGGAGAGTGAGTTTGTTTGTTTGAGGGAGCTTGTGGTTTAGTTCCATTTTGTGTCTAATGTTGCTCAAGGTTAGTATTACTTTGATGTTAGTTGCTTTGTGTAGTGCTTGAAGTTGGATGTTTGCAATGTGCATTAGTGATGTTGGAAGTGATGCTAATTTTGAGAGGGATGGTGTAGTTGGAAGAGTGCATTGTTGAGTTCCATTGGTGGTGAGTAGGGTGTTTCTTACCATGCTTGTTTAGGGATTGTGGTGGATTGAAAGGATTTTGTTAGTAATGTTGCTTTGGAGGTATTGTTTAAAGTTGGAGTGATTGGTTGTATGATTTGTTTGTGCGATGGTAAGGAGGAAGTCTTTTGATTAGTGGTTTGATTAAGGTATTCTAGGGTTTTTGAGTGATTGAGCGTTTGCATTTGGGAGTGGGTTAAATGCTTGATTGGATGTAGTTGCTTGAGTTTACAAATTGATACATGAAAGAGGCATGGTCGCACTTATGAGTCAATGTTTTGGTGGGGGATGAATGGAGGTTAGTGTTTTGGAATTGTTAGCTACTTACTTGCAAATTGATAGAGGTTGTGCCAAAATTCGCGAAGTAGGAGGTTGAGAGTGGAATTGTCGTCTGAATGTCTTGTTGGGGAGTGATTGTAATCATGTTGGAAGGAGCGAAGGATGTTTTGAAATACCATTTGCGCAAGTAAAAATCAGAGGTGGGACACCATCAACGGTTTGCCAACGACTTGCAGCCACACTCGAATTCCGCAATTACTTACTCTATGCCCTACATGCTGTACGGTTGGAGGTTATTTGGTTTTTGTATCCTAACTTGAGCTGTGTGAGGCCTACATGCAACTCATTGGTCTGGTCTTGCCTCCACCAAGTGTCTCTGGAGTGCCGACAATCTTGCTGCATGGTCTGTGCCCTGACCCTACCTGTGGCAATTCTTCTCTGTGGTTTCTCCTCACTGATCCTGCAGTTTCACGTTGTCTCCGCCCCCTGGGTGCTCGTTGAATGCCTCCTACACGCCCTCGCTACCTCATCATTGCCCTGCTTGCCCTGCGATCTGCCCATCTGCCCTGCGATCTGTCTCACCTACTTCTGCTCTCTATGTGTCATTGTAGGTCTTCTGTGGGTAATGATGTGATCCTTCACTGACAGGTTAATGAAAGTCAAAGCTTTCCTCATCTTTTTGTCGAACACTTTGATGTCTGCTTCATTTGACGGCCTTCTCTCATCACTTGTGATGACTTCCCACATGTCTTTCTCCATCAGTATGTTTTTCATTTTGAATTTCCACATTGCATAGTTGGAAATCCCGTCCAATTTGCTACTTTCACTCAAAATGGACTCTCCCATGTTTGCCATCGCAAAACTGCTTAAAACTTCTGCCTTAGGCTAAGAATAGTACGCCGAGGCCAACAGTGATGTCAGAAGTTGAAAATAACGACCTGCACTTTTTCCCTTACCAGGCCACTTGCCGCTTTTCCACCAATTATAATCCCTCTGCTGAGCTTAGCAAGCCTCTATAAATTAGAAACCGTGCACCAGTGCTTCTCTTTCAGTGTTCAACCCGTAAACCCCGAACTCTTAGAAGACAGTTCTCCCGAAGCTCTCTTCAACGGTGACGCTGTCCTGTGTACACTCCCTGTACGGCTCTGATACCAACTTAGAATTTGCTTTGCACAGGAACACAGATCATGCTACACAGTAACATGGACAGAAAACACTCTCCACGGCAAGCTCACATAGCAACTGTATTTCTCAAAATGAAATTACACTGTACATATAGTTGTTCACTCAGGCAACCCATGCATGACCCAGGTTGCCGTTGGCGGGACGAGTGTCCCGTCGACTTGCCTCGTGGCAAGGCCAACTGATTCTTATCCACTGATAGGACCCACAGTACAGTAGCACAGTGATTCTACTTTAATTCTAACTCAATCCCCATTGGCAAGTACATCAAGTGGTCTCTTTGAGGGTGTAGGGGTTGGTACCATTTAAGGCCCCTTTCCAAAACTAGCCAAGATGCCACTTTTGTCAACAGCTAGAGGAGGTATCTACCAAATTTTGCTAGCCTCTAAGGCCTTCTTGCATTTATTATCCAAAAGGTGGTTGAAGACTCTTGCCAACCTCTCTCTCTCTCTCTCTCTCTCTCTCTCTCTCTCTCTCTCTCTCTCTCTCTCTCTCTCTCTCTCTCTCTCTCTCTCTCTCTCTCTCTCTCTCTCTCTCTCTCTCTCTCTCTCTCTCTCTCTCTCTCTTGTTAGGTGTCCTCTATTTCCCTCGGTCCTCCATTTCCCTTGGCTTTTCATTTGATTTTTCCTTGTAGTATGCACAGCCCGGCTTTTGGCTTTTGGTTTCTCGGGATTACCGACTGATTTGCGTACTTAGCCCAATTTTACCCATTAGGGTTTCTGCAAGTTTTTAGTATTGCCCATAATTCACAGCTTGAATTTTGCCTGATAAATATTTTTCTTTGATGGATCTTTGACTGGGGTTGACTTTTTTGGCATTCATCCCACGACAACACAGTTTCCTTGAAAATGCACTAGGCAACCATATATTAGTAAAACCAGCTCTGTACATGGTAGGATTTTAGCACGGCTATGCCGGCTATTTTTACAACTAGCCAAAAAGAAGTAAAACATTTTCACAAGCCATTTCTAAGGCCGCAAACTTTTCTCTAGCCTCATTTAGGCGGGCTGGGACCCAATTCTAGGTGGACCGGCATTTCTGGCTCAGTCTTTACAAAAATTGACCACAAAATACTTTTGACGATTTTTTTGAAAGTCAGTTTCTTTCTTTTAAACTGTGTCTAGCCACTTTAGGGGCAGGCTGGGACCCAATTCTAAGGCAAATTTGTGCCGATTTTTCTCTAATAATTGGGCTTTACATGCAGGTTTTTCCAGTTTTGTGAATTTAGACTTCAATATTAGTCCGATTTCCCGTGCGAAAATATCGGCTAACATTGGCGACTACTACTGGATAGTATGGTCCCATACGATGGACCCAGAGTCTTTGGTTTCGCATCAGCTCCTGGCGGTGAATCAAGTATAGTTGGCTCAGCACCCTTGCTAGGTGATGCTAACCACAATGAGTTGGTGGGATGGCTTCAACAACTTGCCTACCCAAAGGCCATCGATTTAGCCCTTAGAATCTATCTGCAATTGGATTGGATTTGACAGCAACATCTTTGAACAATTTGGTGTCTTCATATTTGCAAAAACCCACCTGTGACCTAAATGGCAAATGCTCCCAATTCCATCAGATGTAAGGCAATGCCCACTTTCGGACCCAAGCATGGAGGGATATGCAAATGCAAATCTTAGGATTGGAGATAGGATGATATGGATGCAAGTCAACAATATTGTGTCTAACACCATCTCATTGATGTGTGTGTGAATGCATACGCAATGAGGCTTTGATGTCCCAACTCTGAAATCGGTCCAGACTGGTGATTACCAACTCTTTTTTTTTAAGACATTCAACGTATAGTCTCTAAGAACTGATTCGATAGGGAATAACCATTTCTCCTCTCTCAACTGACTCTTCTCTCAAGCCCTATATTCTGACAGTAGTCCATGTAGGACAAGTTACTATCCTAAGATCCAATACACAAGATGGTAGGAAGTACTAGTTTTCTGCTAGTCTAGGAAAAATCGTCCTCACCTCTTATGGATGTGCGAGGCGTCACTCGTCCTCACAAATTGGTTCGAGATCTGATAGATACAGCTGAAGTTTTTTTTCTTTTCTTTTTCTTTTACTTTTCTCTCAGTCTTTCTTTCTCTCTCTTTTTCTGTTTTAGTAGAGACCTTATGAAAGATGGTTCCCGGTCAGTGGATATGGAGAAGACTCTTCTTAGTTGTCTGATATCAGTAGGTGTGGTACTGATTCAAATGTATACATTCGTTGCAGATCATCCATCCCATCTGATCCGACTTTATGTACAAAGCATAAATACCCTTCAGCAACTATCTCAAATGGTTCACTACTCAAAGAAGTAGTGACGTTTCAAGCTTGTTATCTCACTACATGTAACCATCATGTGGAGACTCTCGGTTTTTTCTTTATCCATCACGTCCTGAAATTCTCCAACTGTCCAGTCAATCATGCCTTATCTATTGGGCGATGGAGTCACTCCCCACCCCACTGCACTGTTTTTGTTCCCACTTTTTTCTCTATCAACCCCCCCTCAACTATGCGTCTATACAGTCATTTATGCCCATAGAAGTTAGCAAATGCCCAAATGCAGCTCATAGTTTTTATAGAGATGCAATAAATATGTATGCATAGAAAACTGAGACTTGCAACAAATGCTCACCATACCGTGTCTAGTATGATGCATAATAGTGAGGTGGGTGGTTACAGTGCATTTTTGCACATTTCTGTTTGTTGGTTTTTCAACTCCCCGGTGTAATTGGGATCCACTTCTGCCACATCCACAAGGGATGGATCGGCACCTTCCAGGAACTTAAAATAAAACATCTCATTTAGGGTTTTGCATTCCCTGAAAGTTCTGTCATGCATCCGTAGGTACAACGCTAGGTCCGCTCCTGACTCCATGGACTCATTGGGGTTGTACCACCATTTGGTAAGGTGAATGCTGGTGGATTTAGTCTTAGTGCCCCGAGGTTGTAGTAACCAATTTTGTAGGTAGTAGGCATAGTGGCCGGCCAATCTAATGATATCATCTTTCTGGTGCGCGGCAACAACTGAGAACCTACATAAGCTCTCACAGGAATCTTTGTAGTTTTCAAAACTACTTGGGATGAATGGCCATGTGAATCTGAGGGCGGAACTTGTGGATGGTCGTAGCTCAAGAACCTGGACATCTAGCGGAAACTCCATGGGCAATAGGTATAAACTGTAAGCATCGAAGTTTTTGTAGAACAGATTGTCTGACAAAATTTCTTGGTGGTGCACAGGGTAAGTGGGTAAAGGGTTACGGGAACTTTGAGGCCTGATTGGTCCTCTTGCTGCTTCTTTCCTCTGGTACTCATGTAACTGCCTAGCTAGCATGGCTACGGTAGTTTCGGTTGTAGCTAGTTCCACCTTGGTGTTGGCTGGGATCTTTTCTGGCCCTTTATACCCCTCCCTATGGCTTATCTGCCTTCTGTTACTAGCCTCCTTGAGGTCATTGTACTTATGCTTCCAAGTATCTTGTTCCTTATTGGTGCTAACCAGCTCGTTAGTGGCTCTGATTTGTAGGTTCTTTTGTTTTTTCAATTCTTCTTTTAGATGCTGGATCTCTATATCAATCCTCTGTCCTTCCTTCAGTATGAACCTCATCAGTTTCCTATGGCATTGGTCGGGCTGATTACTGTTCTGTGGGTCTTCCATACTCTTTTCAGTAGTCCATCACCTGTGTTTTAGCATTTTTGTACATGAATATACAATTTGTTGAATGTACAAAAATCTTTTAAACTTTACACCCCTCTCCCCCTCTGTATATCTGTCAGGTGCATGCTAGGGCAGGGTTTTACTATGTACTTAGGCCGTGTGCATTAACCCATGGGTTATGCTACTATGGTGTGACCTAAAACAAGTTCTAGATAGTTCATGGCTCATTAGCTGATGTAATTGGGCTAGGAGTTGGGGATTCTCTAGACCTACTTGGTTTATCAAATTTTTGATCCACCAAACTCCATACCATGCTTGGGCTTTTAGGACTATCCATAGCTCCACAACAATGGTTATGGGCAAAATGACTACCCTACCTGGCTGACATTGCCAGTAATGATCATGGTCGTAGGCTTACGCAGCTAGACTATCAGCATGTTTGTTCTGTGCTTGTGGAATATGCATCCATTCGATGTGGAAAAACTCTCTAGTGTATTCGTTGATGGCAATTGCATAGGTCCTGCCTTTGAGTCGGTATACGCCGGTCATACCTTGGATTAGGAGTTGTGAATCTCCCATAATTTGGAGGTTGCCTATAGTTTGCACAACTCGCATGGTCATTTGTAGACCGATTAGAAGGGCTTTGTATTCGACAATGTTGTTCGTGAATCCTTTCCGTAATAGGACTCCTATATTGGCTAGTTTAGTCCCATTGAGATTCTGCAATACTTCTCTATTCGAATGTTTACAAGCTCTGTCTACTTTCAACGTATACATCCCAAGTTCCTGGGTGAGTTCCATATCACAACAATAATCTTTTTGTATTTTTCTTGATTTTATAAATTTTTGTTTGGGTTTTTCACACCCTTTTGTTTAATGTATATGTACGTACAAGGTCACTAGGGATACTTTTGATTCTGTGAGTGTTCCCAGTATTCGTGATGCTTCTAGGTCGTTCACTCCGATACTTGAAAAGATGAACAAGAAAAGGTGTTACATACTATATAGGCGACTTCGGCTTCTCTTTAACTACGATAAGCTTTTATCTTATTTATGTTGGTTCGGTGCTTAAAAATTTCACCGTTCAACTCTGCTAGCTTAACCGTGTTATTTTCATACAGCTCCACTATTACATATGGACCATTCCAGCATGGCCCCAACTTTTGAGGCATCAACTCGTGTCTAGCATCATAGAACAACACTAACTGCCCCTGCCTGAGCTGGTAATCGCGCATGTTCCTATCATGAATCTCTTTCATGCATCTTTTGTGGGTTTCTTGGTGATTTAAAGCAGCTATCCAATGCTCGTCCAGGTCTTGTAAAGCGTCCAGTCAGTGCTGTATTGATTCTTTCTCGCCTAGGTCGTGCTTCATGGCAAACCGCAAGGATGGGAGCTCTATTTCTATTGGCAGTACACATTCTTGGCCATACACTAGAAAAAAGGGCGTGTGGTTGGTACTGGTCTTATAGGTGGCATTATATGCCCACAATGTCAAATACAGTTTTTTGTCCCAATCCCTCTATCGGTGTTTTCCTTAGGATATCCACTAGTTGTTTGTTCGTGCTCTCAGCCTGACCGTTGGCTTGCGGGTGCTAGGGTGTGCTTTTCCGGTGCTTGATCGTCAACTGATCGATCAAGGCTTTGATAGTTTTGTTTAGGAAATGAGTACCCTTGTCAGAGATGAGTTCTCTGGGTGTACCGAACCGGCCTATTGCTTGTTCTAGCAAGAACCAGGTGGTTTCTTTTGCATTGTCTTTGGCCACAGCCCATGCCTTGGCCCACTTTTTGAAATAGTCAGTGGCCACTGTGATATAATGTTTTTGACTAGATGACGCTCGGTGTATTGGGCCAACGAAGTCGATGTCCCATTTTTCAAAGGGGAGACAGACCTGTATTGGAACTAATGATCGCAATCTGTTATCCGTCTTGTCAACTCGTTGACAGGTGTCGTAGTTATGGGCATGTAAATGGGCATCTTGGAATAGTGTCGGCCACCAGTAACCCGCCCTCAGAATTTTCTGCCCTGTGAGTTGGCCGGCAAAGTGGCCCCCACAAGCAAAATCGTGACACTCATCTAGTATATATTTTGTCGTGGAAGCGAGACTGTTTTGTGCCCGTCTTCTTCTTCTTATTTGCGAACAATTTTCTGTCTTTGGAATTTTTTTTTGCGCGGAAGCCTTTACAAGATCCCAGACGACTGCACATCACAAAACACATTCTATTCTAGCAATCAAGACACATAGCACAAGACAAGGAGACACACGAAAAATAGAGTGACTGTTTTATCAGTTTAGTTTTAGGGCGAGATCGTCAGTGTCTCGTTCATTGGTGGAATGACACTCTGCTCTTTCATTGTGTTCTTCTTGTTGGCAGACTTTCATGCACAGCTCTACTCGCTACGTCTCTCTCTGTCTCTTACAGACCTCTGTATTCTAATTTTTTTTTTTTTTGTTATGATTTAAGATGATCGTTTTTATATCTCCATTGTGTGGAGTTTACAAGATAGCTAAACGTTGAACCACAAGACTAGTTAACGCTAATCAACTAGTTAGTTAGTCTCCGTCGTTGCCATTCGTTTCAGCTGGGCGTGAAGACCGTTGAGCTGCCAGCTGGCAGCACGAAAGAATCTTCTTCGTTTGTTCCGTTCTTTTCGTCCCTTTACGGTTTGCGGTCCTGGAGGTGTGTTTACGATCCACGAATGATTCGCAAATCGTTCGTGCTTTGAGTCAAAGACACGTTGACTGTCGTGAATCGTTCTCATTTGATCTTCGTGTCTTGTTCATGTTGCGACAAAGTTGCAGGAGTTCATCATTTTTGACAGTGAAGATTAAATCCAACAATGATGTGGTTGGTGACTGTGATGGTTGATTCACAAGAACAAACTTGGTCCTCTCTAGCTCACTCGCGTGGATCTGAATTGGTACGAACATGCAATATCGAAACAACGTGAGGATGTATGACTTTTTGGAATTCTCTTTAGCTCCCTCGCGTGGATCTGATATTGGTACGGACATGCGATATCGGAACGACGCGAGGATGTACAATTTCTCAAAATTCTCTCTAGCTGGCTCGCATGGATCCGATATTGGTACGAATAAGATGAAAAGTAGAGAGAATATAAGAACTTTTTGAGGGAATATTCTAGATTTCCTACTTCGGCTCGGCGGCTACGTCGCCTCCTCTTTGCAAAGATTTCAAAGCGAGTGATCGTTCAAACAAACAGAGATTAATAATGTGAAAAGTATGAAGCCCTAAAACTCTGAATGGCAGTACTAGACACTGTCTGGTGTGATTTGCAGTATCCCAAACAAACGGATGAGAGATTTCTTGGCACAACTCTCTAACAAATGGCACTTTTCACAAAGGCAAAAAAAAATTGTAAAACTTTTCTCACTCAACAGATTTTCAATCTGTCTGATGTTGCCCTGGCCTTTTTGATGCCTCCAGGATTGTGTCTTCGTTCCCCACTAGTAATTGTGAGCTCCAAAACTTGCAAAATACATCAAGAAGATTTCTTCCAATCGTTTTTGTCTCTCCAAGCTTTAACGTCCTGTGAAGGACTTTCTCATTTCATTCCGGAGCCTATGACAAGCTGTATTCACTGATCAAGCACGCAGGACTATCGTAGATCTGATACCATGTCAATAATCAGATATGCAATATCAAGCATTCACCATAAGCAATCACCAAAGAAGCCGGAAGAAGAACACGCACTATCAATCTATCACACAAAAAACATACTGAATGTAAAATGTACATATAAACCCTGAACCCTGATAGAGAGAGAGAGAACCTAGGAGTAGACTACTAGACTAGCCTACAACTAGTTACAACTAGTAATAAAGTACATCGTAAACAGTAACTAAGAAGTGTAACAATGAAGTTTATCATTGATTTCTAACATGACAGGGTTCCACTATGGGGTGTGCTCCTATAGCTGCGATTGGGCCTCCTCTCCACATTTCTAGGCTTAGGTTCAAGCTGTTCACTTGCTTGCGATAGGTGGGATGCATAGGCAACCACAATCTATGCGTCTTCTACCACGATTGTCTTCTCTACTGCCTCAGCCAACATCTGGGGGTTACTCTGAAGTACAATCATTTGTATGTCATTCTTGAGCCCTCGCAGAAAGAAGGTCAGTAGTAATAGGAGTGGTAGTAGCACAGTGTGTTCCACTTGGTGTGACAACTCTGTCAAAGGACGCCAATATTGTCGGATGGTTTTGTTACTTCCTTGCTGTAGGAAAGTCAGTGTGAACAGTAGGCCATCAGCCATTCGGTGGGGGGCATACTCAATTAAAAATAGTCTATGGAACTCCTCAATGGTGTGAATGGAGCCTCTTTGCAGACTATGATACCAGTGCCTAGCCGTTCCAGATAAAGTGGTGGCGAAAAACATCATTTCATGATGTGGTTATTTGATGGCATTGCTAAAGTAGGTGGTCCAAAAAGCATCAATATGCTCTTCGGCACTTTCATACAGTGCTCCATGAAACTCAGAAGTGGATCCACTAAGCTTGGTAATCCTCCTGTCTCCCGGGGTACTACAATTGGTTTAGTCAAACGTCTTGCCATTCTATTGGCAACAGGTTATGTAGCAGTAGGTGTTACGTTCACTAACAATGGTTTTGTAGCGTCAGTTGGCTCAAATTCTGGTAGTTCTTCTATGACTTCCAATGTATTACCCATTACAGGTTGGTGAGACTCATCATTGGCTTGTGGGCTAAGAGACCCACGATTGCTTCTCCTAAGCCCTAAACACTCTCTCTGGGGATTTGAAGTCTTTCCATGCGGTGTTCCTTGAGACCTAGGTTTTGTTGGTATACCTATGATGTCTTGTCTAAGATGACACTAATGACTTCTATGTAATGTTTTTCTCACTTTCGGATAGCAATCAATTGTCGTTGCAAAATTTGACATGCATGGCAATATAAAATTACAAGTCTTTGAAATTTTCTCTAGAGATTTGCCAATCTCCAAAATAAGTGCATGCCAGATGAGAGGTGGTTAAATAACAGCCTTGCATGACACTTCCACACGTAGCTTTACCATGCCAAACAATTTTGGCGCTCATTTTTTAAATTTTGGTTTAAAAAAATTTGTGTGGCACTGCCAAGTGTGGCAGTGCCATGCAAAAAAAAAAATTCAATGCCGAACCCACCTCTAGCTTGGGGGCTTTGATTGGCAAGTCCGCGGAGAATTTTTGGTGTGGATCTACCACGCGTGGTAAAGCCACGTGAAGAAAAATGTAAAAATCTCGATTAAGTATCGGGTTCGCGTGGCAGCATCGCATGGCAAAACACCCATATGTGTAATTGTGAGACAAGACGCCGCCGTATGAAACATGGACGGGTGAGAAGTCTGATCTGTTGTACATATGAGTGTTTGGGTGTACAGCACACATGCACATACCAAAAGAAAAAAAGAGTAAACTTGATGAAAAGTCATTGCAGAAAATAATGGTCGAATATTCGAATGGCTCGCAGATCTACCGACTCTACAATCCAACTTCAAAGAAGGTGGCAATGAGCAGAGATGTGAGGTTCGACGAATCGACATTTCTAGGAGTTAAGAAATCAAAAGGCCATGAAATCCTCTCAATACTGTCGGTTGAAGAGGGAGATTGAGGCTAGACATTAAACCATAATGTCAACCACTTACTCTAGAGCAAGAAGTGGAAGACCAACCTGTCGAAGAAATTGAAGAAAAAACACCAGTAGCGACAAGTCAGACCAAGAAGGTCGTATAGTATTCAGTGGAGTGAAGACACAGTTGTCGAATACTACATCTACATTAAAGAACTGACGACATATCTGGAAGCTATTCAAAATTTAAAAGGAATCTTGGAAGCAAGCAATGTTGGAAGAGATCAAATCGATTAAGCAAAATCAGGTGTGGACATTAGAAACACTTCCCAAAGGAAAGAAAAAGATCGATTGCAAATGGGTATACAAGAAGAAGTTGAAATCAGATGAAGTGTCGGAAGGTATAAAGCTCGACTTGTCACCAAGGGCTACACACAGAGGTATGGTATCGACTATTTTGATACATACTCATTGATGGTCAAGATGTCGAGCATCCGACTACTCGCCTATGCAACAAAGTATGATATGGAAGTGCACCAGATTGATGTGGAAATAGCCTTTTTCCATGGTGACCTAGACAAAGAAATCTTCATGAAAAAACCTAAAGGATATGAAGACTCGAACAATCGAATCTATGCTCGTCGGCTACATCGATGTATCTATGGTCTCAAGCAAGCTTTGCAAGCTTGGTACAAGGAGCTCGACAGTCTTCTGAAGTCTCTAGGCTTCACTCCCACACAACCAAACTTTAATGTCTATGTAAAAAGAATAAAAAAGAAGTTTGTGATTATAACAATATTTGTGGATGACTCTCTGATTATAGAAAATTGTCTGATGTTTATTAGATATTTGAAAACTATGAAATCATAGATCTAGGAGAAACGACGAAATGTCTGGGGCTAAAAATCAAAAGAGACCAAACAAGAGGAGTCATGCATCTGAATCAATTAGGATATGCTAAATGTTAAAAATTCACAATTCTAGCTTGACTAGTTTTGGTCATATGACTTGTAAATAGTTAGATGGTCATGATGTGGCTTGTCACACGTGCCAAATAGCATAGGATTCCATTCATAAGGATGTTCTCAAGTAGACCTAAGTGTTAGAACCTTTGTAATGAGTCCAAATTATGCTTAGATACAAGGGAGAAAAAATAGGAGCTATTTTTGGTAATTTTTGCATTGTTGAGGGATCTCCAAGATTCCAACCCTAACTTGGTAGGGATGAAAGATCCACCAAAATTAGCATTAGGGATAGGTTTAGGGCTACTCATACCTGCCCAAAATCGTGATGGATCATGTATATATAGGTGATGATATCTCACCAAAATCAATCAAGCAATTTCATGATTTTTCTCTCATAATGGTGCAATTGCTCTCTATGTTCATAATTGTTTGAGTGCTTGTGATTACTAATGATTATAGGATTGAATGTAGGTCTGGTGTACAGTACTCAGACTGTGGGAGGCCGTACTTTCACACGTGTGAAGCCTTCTTCAAGGATTTGGGCCATTTAGTGAGGTTCAAGCATAGATTTTTGATGGATTTTGATGGTTCAACTTGTGCTAATCTTATGAAATCATAATCTATTGTTTCCCTCATCATTTCAAGTGTTTTAGGATCCTTATTTGCTGTAATTTTTACATGGTATCAGAGCCTAAAGGCTGAAATGAGCTAAATCCTTGGTTTTCATTCAATTTGATCACAATTTTTGATCTAAATCTTGTGTAGATTGGATCTTAGCATCTAGTATTGATTCTAGAACTCAAAGTGAGTCAAATACATTGGAGATTGGTGTTGTGTGACTTCATTTTCAGGTGTTTAGGTGTCTAAAACCAGAGGCAAAGTTGAATTCAATTCACATTACCAAGATAGCAAGTTTTGCTTGCTCCAAGCATTGATTTCTAAGCGAGTTTTGGAGGTGATTTCATAGAGAAGGATTTCTAGCATTCAAGGAGAGGGAAGATCAGAGTTTTGGGGACTCTTCAAGGCTGTTCTAAGGTGTAGTAGACACCTCCTAAAGTGATTTAGGTTCAGTCCAACCATTGCTTGACTTATGCACCAAATTAGATCAATTTTTCATCAATTTTGATCATTTTTTGCTTGTGATTGGATAGTAGATTGTGTTGCATCCTCATTAAGTTCCATTTAGATCTTTTACAAGTGATTTTGGAAGTATATTAGGTTGCTGAAATTCACTCTTGATCAGATCATTTGGAAGCTTTAATGTTCTTTATAGAAAGAGGGGCAATTCTACTAGTATTGTCTACTTCAATCAAGCAAGTGCATTGTTTCTAGTATTCTATGATTTGATTTTGTTAGAGATCATTCTTAGATCTTTATAGGAAGTCTATTACTGATCTTTTCAGGTCCCTAAGAAGTGGGATAAGATAGAACTTCAATCAAATCAATAGAAGTAACCTTCATTTGTGTCAAGTCCTTGATTAGGAGACTAGATGACATCTATAAATGCATATCTTTTGGATACTAATGAAAGGCTCAACAAAACTAACTATTCCATATGGAAAGTTAGAATGGAATCTATCATGATCATGCAAGATCTGATGGAAATTGTAAATGGTAAGGAGGGTGAACCTATTCATCCTCAAGAAAAAGCCAAATACATCAAGAGGTGCAATGTTGCACTACATTGCATAAAAATGAATGTTGCAAATGAACTCTTAAGAGAGGTAGGAGATTGCACTTCAGCTCAAGATGCTTGGGAGACTTTGCAAAAGGTCTATGAATCCAAGAACCAAACTAGAATATTAGCTTTGAAGAATCAAATCTATAGAAGCTATCAAAAGAAAGGAGAGAGTGCACATACTTTTGTCCTAAGAGTAAAGGAATTGAACAAAGAGCTAGCCTTTATAGGTGACCCTATCAAGGATGAAGAGCTTGTTCAACTCATATTGAATGGACTAAGCTTTGAATTTGACAATTTGGTTCAGGGATATGCAATTATGGGTAAGCTACCCATACTTGAAGAACTCCAAGGCACACTCATGGCCGAGGAATCAAGAAGGAGCCAAATGCAAGAGAGGATGGATAGGCTTTCCATCCAAGGTGGAGATGACCAAGCTCTCTTCACCAAAGGCAAAGGCAAGTCCAAAGGCAAAGGATCAACATTCAAGAAGTCTACAAAGCTTGAGGATCAAGAAGGATCTCCAAAGGCATCTCCATCAACCACCAAAGTCAAGAAGGACAAATCAAAGGTGAAGTGCTACTATTGTAGCAAGATGGGGCATTATGCCTCGGAATGCTTCAAGAGGAAGCAAGATCAAAGCCAAGCCAACATGAGCAAAGAGGAGGAGGAGGAGAGTTCACATGAGGACTCTCTCATGATGTCCATATTTTCTTCAACAAGTTTCAAAGGAGAAGATCCTTGGTGGATTGACTCGGGTGCTAGTTCACACATGACTAGTAAAAGGGAGTTTTTCTCTTCTCTCTTATCTTATGATGGACCTATAAAGTCTATCTATACAGCAAATGATGAAGCTTGTAAGATTGAAGGAGTTGGTAGCATTCCCCTTTGCTTAGGATCTTCCAAAAAGATCAACATAGAAGGTGTTTTGTACATTCCTACAATAACAAAGAATCTACTAAGTGTTGGCCAAATGGTAGACAATGGTTTCAATGTTGACTTTGCTTCAAATGAATGTTTCATCAAGAAGAAGGGTAAGATAGTGGCTAAGGGCACTAGACTTGGCAAACTTTATAAGTTGGATGCATTTGTGGATACTAATGTTGTCATGTTGGCCGAGAAGAGCAAGATATCTACCTTTACTTTATGGCACAAAAGACTTGGACATGTCAACTCGGGTTCCATGGAGGCTATGATCAAGGAGGAGTATGCTTTAGGCCTACCAAGGTCTATTGGGAAGGAAGACAAGGTTTGTGAAGCTTGTGCCTTATCCAAGGCACATAAGAAGGTGTTTCCTAACTCCATCACAAAGTCATCTCATCCTCTTGAACTCATACACTCGGATGTGCACATTGCTAGCACCAAATCTAATGGAGGTTCATCCATGTTTTTAACCTTCATTGATGACTACTCAAGATATTGTTGGGTGTTCTTACTTTCCTTCAAGTCTCAAGTATTTGATACTTTTGTAAAGTTCAAGTTGTTTGTGGAAAAGCATCATAATCATAGCCTCAAGATTCTTAGAAGTGACAATGGTGGAGAATTCATCTCCAATGAGTTCAAGGCCTTTTGTGAGGAGGAAGGGATCAAGAAAGAGACTTCTTGTCCTTACACTCCTCAACAAAATGGAGTTGCTAAAAGAAGGAATAGAACATTATGTGAATGTTCTAAGGCTTTAAGATTAGATGCTTGTTTGCCCAAATCCTTTTGGGGTGAGTCTCTTGTATGTGCAAACTACTTGATGAATAGGGTGTCTTGCAAAGCAATTGAAGGCAAAACTCCTTATGAGATGTTGTATGGAAAGAAACCCAATCTTAATCACTTGAAAGTTTTTGGGTGTATATGTTATGTGCATGTGCCATTGGAAACAAGAACCAAGGAGGATCCATCTTCCACAAGAGGGATCATGCTTGGATATGCAAGCTCAAGCAAGGGCTACAAAGTCTATCTCCCATCCTTGAACAAATTTGTTGTTTCAAGGGATGTCATCTTTGATGAACATCATATGCATATGCTTGAAGAAGGCTCAAGTGCTCCAACAATCAAGAAGAAGATGGCCGAGGATCAAGATCTTGGTTTTGAGGAGGAGCTCATGGAGGAGCAAGCACCAAACCCACCTATCACACCAAGGAGATCTTCAAGGGCAAAAGTGGAGCCATCAAGGCTCACATATCAAGGCAAAGGACAGCAAGTTGAGGGTATCTCATCCACTTCTTATGCTTTATCTAGTTTCAAAGAACCATCTAATGTTGAAGATGCATTGCACTCCAAAGAATGGTATAAAGCTATGTTGGATGAGTATGATGCCTTGATTGAGAATGAAACTTGGTTGCTTGTTGAGAGACCTCAAAGGAATGTAATAGGATGCAAGTGGGTCTTCAAGCTTAAGTTGAATGCAAATGGGAGTGTTAACAAACATAAAGCAAGATTAGTTGCAAAAGGCTATGCTCAAGAGAGAGGGATAGACTATGAGGAAAATTTTGCACCCGTGGCCAAGATGGTCACAATAAGACTAATCATTGCACTTGCATCACATTTTGTATGGATTCTATGTCAAATGGATGTCTCTAATGCTTTCTTGAATGGTTTTTTGGAAGATGATATCTATATGGAGCAGCCACAAGGGTTCATCAAGCATGGAATGGAGAACAAAGTATGCCATCTCCAAAGAAGCATCTATGGCTTGAAGCAAGCCTCGAGATCTTGGAATTCAAGACTACATTGCTATCTTATTTCACTTTCTTTTGTTAAAAGTGAATATGATCCCACTCTTTACATTAAGTTTGATGATGTTGGTATTGTACTTTTACTCATTTATGTAGATGACATCATCATTAGTGGAAATAGTGTTGATGGTATTGAAAAAATCAAGATAGATCTATCCTTAGAGTTCAAGATGGTAGATCTAGGGTGTCTTCACTTCATCTTAGGCATAGAAGTACTTAGAGGGTCTGATTTTATCTTTATAAGTCAAGTAAACTATGCTCAAAGTCTTTTGAAGAAGTTTAAGATGGAAGTATGCAAAAGTGTTGACACACCAATGGAGCAAGATGTAAAAGTGCCAAATGAAGATGATGAAAGATCCTTCATGGACATCACTTTGTTTAGGCAACTTATAGGTTCCTTAATGTGGATCACTATAACTAGACCAGATCTTAGCTTTAGTGTATGTAGGTTGAGCCAATCCATGCAAAAGCCATTGAATATCCATTGGAAAAAGGCTAAGAGGATTCTAAGATACATCTCAGGTACATTGGATTTTGGGATTCTATATAGAGGAGATGTGATTAACCTTCATGCATTTAGTGATTCAGATTTTGCAGGGGACAAGAGGGATAGGAAATCAACAAGTGCCTATTCAAATTTCATAGGAGAAGGTGTGGTTTCATGGCTTTCAAAAAAGCAAGAAACTATATCTCTATCTTCAACCGAGGCCGAGTACAAAGCTTTGACAACCACTACAAAGGAGGTACTTTGGATCAAGAGATTATTGGTGGAACTAAAGATCATGGATTCAGAGGAGGCACCAATCATCTACAATGACAATATATCAGCCCAACACCTTGCATCTAACCCAATCTTCCATGCAAGATCTAAGCACATTGAGATATGCCATCACTTTGTGAGAGAAATGGTGCAAGCCAAGGAGATTGCTTTGGAGCATGTTCCAAGCAATGAATGTGTAGCTGATCTACTTACTAAACCACTTCAAAAGACACCTTTTATGAAGTTCAGATCATCACTTGGAGTGATTAGTAAAGCAATGATTGAACCAAGCTAGATAGTGAGGAGGAGTGTTAAAAATTCACAATTATAGCTTGACTAGTTTTGGTCATATGACTTGTAAATAGTTAGATGGTCATGATGTGGCTTGTCACACGTGCCAAATAGCATAGGATTCCATTCATAAGGATGTTCTCAAGTAGACCTAAGTGTTAGAACCTTTGTAATGAGTCCAAATTATGCTTAGATACAAGGGAGAAAAAATAGGAGCTATTTTTGGTAATTTTTGCATTGTTGAGGGATCTCCAAGATTCCAACCCTAACTTGGTAGGGATGAAAGATCCACCAAAATTAGCATTAGGGATAGGTTTAGGGCTACTCATACCTGCCCAAAATCGTGATGGATCATGTATATATAGGTGATGATATCTCACCAAAATCAATCAAGCAATTTCATGATTTTTCTCTCATAATGGTGCAATTGCTCTCTATGTTCATAATTGTTTGAGTGCTTGTGATTACTAATGATTATAGGATTGAATGTAGGTCTGGTGTACAGTACTCAGACTATGGGAGGCCGTACTTTCACACGTGTGAAGCCTTCTTCAAGGATTTGGGCCATTTAGTGAGGTTCAAGCATAGATTTTTGATGGATTTTGATGGTTCAACTTGTGCTAATCTTATGAAATCATAATCTATTGTTTCCCTCATCATTTCAAGTGTTTTAGGATCCTTATTTGCTGTAATTTTTACACTAAAAATAAATTGAAGCAATATATAATGAATGACTGCAAAGAGAAGGAAACACCAATGATATCTGGTGCTAGATTATCGAAGCATGATTGCCCAAGCATAGATGAGGAGAGACAGAAGATGGAGAATATACAATATCAAAATCTGATCGATAGTCTGGTGTACCTTACAATTTGTACAAGACCTGACCTAGCATTCTTTGTCTACTCACTAAGTCAATTCTCTTCCAATCTTGGCATGCAAGTTGAATACGTAGCAGTTTCGAAGGTGGCAAACGAGTTAATATGGCTTAACATGATGCTGAAAGCAATTGGCGAATAGCACGGAAACCTTTCCATCATGAAGATGGATCCTTAGAGTGCAATATACTTGGCCCAAGATCCAGTCTTCCATTCAAAAACCAAACATATACCTCTGAAGTACCATCACATTCGATATCTGATCTCGAAGGGAAAGATCAATTTTGAGTTTATAAAATTGGTAAGATATGATTGTGTGAAAAATGCAAAAATAAGTTTGGTAGAGGCCAAAAATCTTGTATATAGATAAACACACATGTGTGGAGCCTGTTCTCACGTGTGAAAATAGTGTACTTGTCATGTACCATAATCATATAGGTTGTACATATGATTTAATTCAAGTTCTAGTTGCTAAAAAGGCCAAAAACTAGTTTTCTAGACATATGACACATGGCATCAATCTATTGATTGCATGAGCCACATCCTTTGGTTAGGTGTCATATCCCATGTGTAGAGGACAGCTCACACGTGTGGAATAAGCTGAAGTAGGCGAATTTTGACTTCTAGAAGATTTCCAAGTAGATCTCCATATAGAAGGAAAATGGACCAAAAGTGCCCAAAATAGAAGGTTTTGTCCAAGTGTCAGTTTTGCATGATGAATCATCATATGACAAAGCACCTTCACACATGTGGGATCAGAGGAATGATCAGTACCACGAGCTCTCACTTATTGTATATATAGAGCCACATTTGGCCATAATCAATGTGAGACACCAATCTTGGTTTTGGAAGCAATTTTGAGCGATTCTCTCCATTTGTCTACATTTGTTTTGATTGTTTTGAGGTTCTATCAATGTGTACTTGATTTTCAGGTTGGAGTCCATACTAAGACAATGTTTCACACGTGTGAAACTACAAAGTACACTTACCTTCAATTAATGATTGTTCTTGTTAGGATTTTGTGTCTAGAATTGATCTAGATTGATCTTAATCTAAAGTAGATTGATAGATCAAGTAATCTGACAACCAATCCCTCTTGAGGATCAGATTAGGATCCACTCTTGGTCCTTTTTGTACTTTTTGCACATGGTATCAGATGCTAGTACAAGAGGTTTTGTTAAAATTGATAGGGTTAATCCAAATCAAAGCCAAAATTAGCAGTTTTTTGGAAACTAGTCAAATTTTGTGTAGCGAGTTGGATTTGATAGCTATCCTCAAAATTTTTGGTCCAGATCTTGTTGTGAGCTGTAGGAACTCTTTTCACACGTGTGAGGCCGTACAGCTCTGATTTTGACTGAGAAATTGCAAAAATTTGTACAATTTGACTCACACACCCAATTTGAGAGATTTTTGGTGCAAAATCAAGCATTTTCTATAGAGAATCTAATCCCTTGATTAGTTCTTGGATTAGATCAGCCAAGAAATTAAATTTGAAGCTTGAATTAGGTGAATTAATTGATTATCTCTGATTTCTTGAGTGCATGTTGAAGTTGAGAGAGATTTTGCTAAAAATCATAGATTAAGGAGTGATATGCAAGGTGAGAGGTTGAAATCCATTGTACCATCACTCTAGATTTGTTCAAGAGTGATAGGGTCAAGTTTAGAAGCATCAATTTGCTAAAAAATGTCCTTGGATCTGTCCTCCTAGTGAAACCTTTGAGAGTTTCTAGTGCATATAGAGCATCTATGCAAATCTTTTGTAGAATTTGACATAGATTGGCTTAAATTGAGAGTTCTAAAAAAGAGATTGAGATCCAAGTCACATTATTCAATCCTACTCAATTTGTTTGAGTGTTTGTGAGGTTTGAAAAGAGTCATTAAGGTGTCTATGGCAAATGTGTAGAGAGAGATCCAATTTTCTAAGAGTTCCTTCCTTTGTAGAAGGCAAGATCTAGAAGCTCATTTTGTGTTGTTATTGGTGGAGAATTTGTATTCTCCTAGGTGATCAAATCTTTTTAAGTGGCATTAGCTCTTTGAAGCACAATATCTTAGTGAGAAAAATCACAACGTTTGATTTTGAATTTCATTCCAAGTCTTAAAAGGTAGAGTAATTGGTGGAATCCAATAGGAGTGATTGAATTAAATTTATTGAGCAAAAATTGACATAGTATGTATGAAACTCAAATTAGTTCTATTCAACTTTCTTTGTGAGAGTGTGAGGGTCAATTTGTGATCCCATTTGATGTCTAGAATGAGGAGGAGTCCATATTTGAGTATTCATGTATGGTTGAGATCTTTGTGAATCTCTAGTTGTCTAATTTTTAAGCTTTGTGAAAAATTGGTGGTACAGTTTGTTTTCATCAAATCAAATTCATTCTAAATCTCAAGAGTGAGATTATTTGGGTCAAGAGTGAGTCCAAAAGAAGTGATTAAGTTTGATTTTCATGTATTTGAAACAAAACCCATCTTTTGTTCAAGAATCTCAAGTGTTGAGAGAACTAGTCAAGTGAAAAGAAAAATCTAGGTGTCAAATCTTTTCATATCCATTTCAATTTTCAAAAGAAAGAATCACTGGTATTTGATGAGTCCAATAGGAGATTGGATCTGATTTCTTTTGTGATTTGGTTCAAAGATTGTGTGCTTTTGTCTTAGTGATCAACGCAAAGTTTCCAAGTGACTAGTCATTAGTGTGAAGATTGATTCTTAGGTTTGTGAGCTAGATCTTTTGTAGATCATTCTAGATTATTGAAGATGTTCAAATATAGTCTCTTGAAAGTCACAAATTACATTTGTAGAATCATATCACAGTTTTTTATTCACATGGCATCAATAGGTGGCATCCTATTGAAGGAAAGAAAGGATCTTGAGTGCAACCTTTGTCGCAAGGGAGGATATTTTTTCTCAAGATGCTACAAAAAGAAGACCAATCCATCCAAGGAGAACCAAAGCAAGGGGTCCGAGGTGAAGGATGGAGCTTCAAGTTCAAAATGCAAATACAAGAAGGACAAGTCCAAGGAAAGGTGTTTCCTTTGTGGAAAGGTGAATGAGGCTTGGAGTCTCACAAGGACTTGCAAGATTTGTCTTCAAGAGTCCATCACAACACATGTCAAATCTTTTGAAATTTTTCATTTGGAAGTGCATTCTTTGGTTCAAGATGCAAAGATAGATGACACTTTCATGAAAGTAACTTTGATTTATTTCATGTCCTTGGAAAGTATTTTGCTTGGAACTTTGGACAAGTTCAAACTTGTTGTTATTATCCAAGAGAAATCAATCAAGAATAAGGAGCAATCACAAAATGAAAATAGTTTCATTTATGCGCTCATGTCAACTTATGAAGAACCATTTTGCTTTGAAGAGATTTTTGTATCTCAAAGGTGGATTAAGGCAATACTAGTTGAGTGTGATGCCTTAAAAGATAGCAAAATATGTTTTCCTTGTAAGCTTACATTAGTTATGAAGTCAAGGAAATGGAAATATCTTCATAATGTAGGATCTTTTGGTTTCAATAAGATCATGAATGATGTGTTCATTCATAAAGATGAAAATTGTAAGTTTTCAATCTTAAAGGCAAGTTGTAAACTTCTTATGAGAATAAGTGAAGCATCCAAAGTGGACACTTATATCCATAAGCAAGTAGTTAGCCTTATTGAGATGGAAATGCCTTTTGATTTCAATATTAGAAAAATCATGCCAAGTTGTGGTGATTTTTGGACTTATGTTTTTAGCATAAGTAATCTTGATAATCATAGGAAGTGCATATTGTGTGGTCATAGTTGTTGTGATCATTATGAGACATGGAGGTCTCAAATTTCCATCAAAAAGGAGCACCATGAAGAGGATCTTAAGGAGTCATCTCAAGGTTCAAATGTGCCAAGGATTGAGGAGGAGAATCCTTCTCAAGGTTCAAGTGTGCCTAGGATTGAGGAGGAGAGACCTTCTCAAATTGTGATTCCAAAAAGAAACTCAAGAAATATGGTTGAGTCCATGTGGCTCACATTTCAAGGGAAAGAGGAGCATATCTCATGTGGTATACATCACATACTTATTTCTCTTATGTCATTTGATAAATCAATTTGCTTTAGTGAGATCATTGCATCTCAAAATTGGAGTAAAACCATACTAGTTGAGTATGAAGTCTCTCTTGAGAACATAGATGATGTTCTTAAAAGGTTGAAATTGATTTTAAATCAATCAGAAAGCAAATGGTTATTTCATCAAATGTATGCTCTTGAGTCATGCAAGAGCAAAAGTGATTTGTTCACTCATAGTTTGAAAATTTGTATTGAGGAAAATTGTAAACTCTTTATGAGAGTAAGTGAATCATCTTCTAAAGACACTTATCTCCATAATGAAGTATTTAGCCTCATTGGATCAGAGATTAGCATGGTAAACAAGCATGAAGATATGATGCAAACACTTTGTTATTATAGCATGCATAGTCTTGCCAATTTGGATGAGTCTAATTCTCTAGATCATGGTAACATGATGTTAGATCCTTGTGATCCTAATAAATCAAGAAGAAATATTTATTTTCTCATGAAGGAGCATGCACATGAAGAAGGAGCAAGCCTCAAAGTCAAGCATCTACATGAGATTTGGAAGGAATCAATTTTGGAGGTGCTAGGATGGTGCAAAGCTCTCAAGCTCATCAAAGATGTCAACATCAAAGAAGCACTATCATGGATATGGTGATTTCAGATCAACATCAAGCTCATTGGCTGATCTTCACACCTTTTGAACCAGCAAAGACCAATTCAGCCCATGGAGTCAAGTTCAAGATCATCACATTTTCCATCAAGCTAGATTTACCAAGCTAGATTTTTGAGGAGTGTGAAAAATGCAAAAATAAGCTTGGTAGAGGCCAAAAATCTTGTATATAGATAAACACACATGTGTGGAGCCTGTTCCCACGTGTGAAAATAGTGTACTTGTCATGTAACATAATCATATAGGTTGTACATATGATTTAATTCAAGTTCTAGTGGCTAAAAATGCCAAAAACTAGTTTTCTAGACATATGACACATGGCATCAATCTATTGATTGCATGAGCCACATCCTTTGGTTAGGTGTCATATCCCATGTGTAGAGGACAGCTCACATGTGTGGAATAAGCTGAAGTAGGCGAATTTTGACTTCTAGAAGATTTCCAAGTAGATTTCCATATAGAAGGAAAATGGACCAAAAGTGCTCAAAATAGAAGGTTTTGTCCAAGTGTCAGTTTTGCATGATGAATCATCATATGACAAAGCACCTTCACACATGTGGGATCAGAGGAATGATCAGTACCACGAGCTCCCACTTATTGTATATATAGAGCCACATTTGGCCATAATCAATGTGAGACACCAATCTTGGTTTTGGAAGCAATTTTGAGTGATTCTCTCCATTTGTCTACATTTGTTTTGATTGTTTTGAGGTTCTATCAATGTGTACTTGATTTTCAGGTTGGATTCCGTACTAAGACAGTGTTTTACACGTGTGAAACCATAAAGTACACTTACCTTCAATTAATGATTGTTCTTGTTAGGATTTTGTGTCTAGAATTGATCTAGATTGATCTTAATCTAAAGTAGATTGATAGATCAAGTAATCTGACAACCAATCCCTCTTGAGGATCAGATTAGGATCCACTCTTGGTCCTTTTTGTACTTTTTGCACAGATTGCAGATCTATTGATGAAGCCACTGGACAAGCCACTGTTCACCAAGCACAGAAGATCGATTGAAATCGGATAAGCAGAAAAGTTGCATCGTTCAAGAGGGAGTGTTGGTGATGGTGAACTAATGCAACCATTCTCTTGAATTCTCCAAGGGGGTCGATAAATCGGAAGTCACCGACCCCAAAACAAGTGCTGAAGGCAGACATCGAACAAAATGATTTGTCGGGCAAGTCAAACTATCGGGACCATAGCTCGACAAGTGTGAAACTTTAAACCGTCACGCTCAACTATAAAGTGACGTTACCAGAGAGATAGTTAACTAAGAGTTTAGATTAAACCTCTCTTGTAATGATCAGTTAAGATGTCTGGTAATCCCACTTGGTGGGACATAATTATAGATCAAAATCAATAGAGCGTAAGAAGTAGAAGCATCTACAAGAAGCAGAATATAGATTTGTCGCTGCTGACTTACTCTAAAAGAAAACCAAATACAAACAAATTTTGTTCTTCCAACTATGATCTTTGTGTTACATCTATTATTGTCTGATTGATTGTTGCAATGTCTATAATTGATAGTTGTGTATTTAAGTCCTGCAATTGAATGCATTCTGTAGCGCACTTTCGCCAACAATAGTTGCACACAACTGAGTATCATAGCCCAACTGGGGTTCTCAGACATTATCATCACCTTGTACGTCAACGACACCTTGCTTTTCAACAACAACACGAATCTGGTGAAGGATGCTAAATAGATGCTATCTTTTGAATTTGACATGACTGACCTGGGCGAAGCTCACTACTATCTGGGCATTCAAATCCACAGAGATAGATCGAGGTGTCTGATTTACATCACTCAACAAAAGTATCTTCACAATACCATTATCAGATATAATCTGATCAATTGTAAATTAGCTCACGCACCAATGGATCCAGGCCTACAATTGTCAAAGGACCAATGTCCTCAGGCCAAGCAGGAAGAGCAGCAGATGAGAGAGTATCCGTATCAATTGATACTTGGATCCCTCATGTATGGAATGTGAAGGATTTCAGATCATTCAAGATCCAATCCATGTCCCTGATCTTTGGTTACAAAAAGGAGCAAAGCAACAATCTTGCCAATGTAGAAAAATCAGCATCTACATACAAAATGAGATGCAAACTCTAAGAGATACTGATCAAACATGAACCAAAACATAAAATATGTTTGATGTCCATACAATTACAGTACCCTACTATATTTCATGCGTGTGGAACCAAAAATAGCAATAAATGATCATTCTACACATAGAATTGCAAGATAACACCAAGATAGTGCACCAATGAGTAGTAGAACCCAAAGAGAACCATGTATAATGATGAAATGAGAGAGAGAAGAGATAAGATGTGTCTCTCCATGAATAACTTCCTTCTATAGAGTTTCCAATATTTTGTACCTTGAGTGCACAGGACCGACAATAGCAATTTCTTGGACCAAGTGCACAAGCAGATGAACTTGTATGTCCAAGATAGAAGTTGGAAAATCTCTCTCAGGCATACATATGGCCTCCACTATATCTTCATGTTTTTTCTCCACATCTATCTCATGAGTTTCCTTTTCACACATCCATCTACACCATATTTGTAGTATATGATCATCATATGACTTTATTGAATTCGTAGGTAAAATAAATATGCAATAGCATAAAACGTGAGTGAAAGAAATGTAAGTACCTGACAATGGATGCTAATTTGTAAATGGTATCGTGAAGTTGATCAGTTAGACAACCACAAACACATATTGGAAATATGTACTCAAGCATCTTCAACCATTATGAGATTTAAGCCCATGAAGTTTTCCTCCTGTTGTGAATGATGTTCGTAGTGAATGAGCAAAACCAGTTGGTGTTCTCATCTCGCAAATGACTGACCATACATACTTGTACTCTTCCTTGGTAAGAATCCAAGGGGCTTTTTGAATGATATCAGTATTTTCATCTGTACCCAATTTTGGCCAGTACTCTTTTTTTGTCTTTGATTCTTGTAGATTTTGTTTTGCATTAATACTATCATTTTTGCCCACCAAGTGTTTCCATATTGATTCACCCACATTTTTGAATATATGCATAGGATCAAGCAAGTGATTGATCAAAAGTTTATTCCAATATGGTAGACAATGAAAAATAGATAGTCTTTTCATACCAATGATTGTCTTGGTCTCAGATTCAATCCAGAGCTTGTGCCAATCTACCATGGACATTCTCTTTGGAGGCATCCTTGTTTCCGTCTTTCCTCCAAATCCTCTTCTTTGTGTATGCCGAAACAAATGATCCTCATGCAAGTATTTGCGATGATTTTCATATACAGCTTTGCTTAGATGACGCGAGTATCGAGCATCAATATTTTGTCCACAAACGAGACACACATGATATCCGAAAGTTGTAAAATCTCAAAAAATCAAATGCAATTTGTGCTACTTGTAGATCAAAAAATTAAACATAAACAGCGAATATAGAAAAGATAAATATATAGAAAATATACACTATCTCATATTCGAGTCACCTGAACAATAACCCAATCCTGGATAGTCATGCATTGTCGACATTAGAATTGCGCGCAACAATAAGTAGCTGTCTTGTATTGGACGTGAGATGTCATACGCTTGGAGACCCTTCCAAATAGCACCAATTCTTCAACTAGCGATGCAAGGTAGACATCCACATTTTTTACTTTGTGTTTTCCATGAATTGAAAGTGCTAACATGAGATGTCCTTTTTTTATAGTTAGCCAAGTTGGAATGTTGTACTTGACCAACACCACTAGCCAAGTAGACCACATGTTTGACATCCTGCCAAAGGGATTCATCCCCTCTGTTGCAAGTCCAAATCTTATGTTTCTAGATTCACTTGCAAAACATGGATACTATTTGTCAATGTGTTTCTATGCAAGAGAATCTAAGGGTACTCTCATAACCCCATTTGAAGAACGATGGCTAGCATGCCAAATTATCAGTTTTGTAAGGGATTTGCAACGAAACAATCGTTGCAATCATGGAATTATTGGAAAATGTCTCAACACCTTGCTTGGGATAGCGGGTCCCTTGCAAATTATCTTAACATTGAGGAGTTTCACATATAGGACAATTTCTTAGTCCTTGATACTCACCATGATACAAGATGCAATCTTTTGGACAATCATGATGTTGTGTATAGTGCATTCCCATTGCATTCAACATCTTGCGTGCCTTGGCTCTTATCTCTAGCATGTTATCTCCTTTTGGGAGTAGTTTTCGCAATACCCTGCATAGAACCAAATGAATTTTCATACTAACGAAACACAATTGCTTATTCAACTAAAATTTTTAACTTACACAAGTACACACCCAAATAAAGATGTAACACTTGTATCACTCCATTTATATTTTGCTTGAAAATTCAATAGAAGCAACGCAGCGGACAAACAAGATGTTTTTGCTCCAAGGTATAATGGTATATGTGATTCTTCTCTCAATTTCCTTTCCTCGTCAGTCACAAAAAATTCGATACCGTGTTCAGTGGGTTCTTTCATAGTGTCATGTTGCTCATAGACATCATTTATCAATTTGTTCATAATCTCAACTTCATCTTGCATAGAACAATCATGTTCATCACTTGAACTTGATTTTGAGGAAGAAGAAGAGCTAGGTCGAGACCGATTTGTCTTGCAACATTGTTGTTCATCTATTTTCATCATGGCTCGTAATCCCATCCGCTCACAACGAGATAGTTGATCTATGTGGCCCATTGTATCCCAATCTTGTGGTGGAAAAAATGTATGCGGTCATCACTAGAACTAGATGATGATTCGTATTCCTTCAAACATGGGAAAACAAATAAGACATAAAAATTGACAATATATACAAATTGGACTTAAATCAAGATATGAAAATTGAACATTATTTTTAAAAAACACAAATACCATTATTAAGACTATTCACGTTCTCAAATAAAAGATATCATCTTATAATTCAACTATCTAATATCAAGAATGTATAACTAATTAGATTAAAACCATTGTAGATAATTTCAATATAGTTGAATATTTTGTGTTAAAACCTAAACACTAAGCATCAATCAAATTGAAACTTAAATATGACATCAAAATTGAACATTATAATCAAATTGAAACTTAAACAAGGTTAAATAAGACATCCAAAGAAAACATCATATCTAAATTGAAAGTCAAATAAGACATCCAAATTGAACTCGAATGAATAGGATGTACTTTTGGTATTTACAATGCACATGGTTGTGCTTGGCTCAAAACCTTTTGTGCACATCTTGGTAGAGGACGATTGAAGCTAGAGTTGATGAATAGTTCTTCACCACATTTAATAGGTATGATCGTACAAACCATTACATATGTAGCTTTCACATATCTAGAAAAATAATCTTTTTTTTCATTTATGTGTTCTTCAAAGTCACAATTAGTTAATGAAGGGTGACAAATAGAACTATTTATATATGCAGCGATGTTTCCATGTATTGAGGAATTAGAACTACTTTGGAAACGGGTCCAATGCTACGACATCTCATGTCCGCCCCAAGAAAGAAATTTTACGATGCATGCCATTTTTATGTGAACAATGCATGACTATCTAGGATTGGGTGATTGTTCAGGTAATAATTCCGTGTTATTGTACTGTGGAACATGCTTATGTTTATTTGCTTGAATTTATTAGGCTTTACAACTTTTGGACATCATGCATGTCTCATTTGTGGACCAAAGCTTGATAGTTGACACTCATGCCATTTGAAAAAGGTTATATATGAAAATCATCGAAAATATTTGCCTGAAGATCATCCATTCAAGAATACACAAAAAAGAGGATTTGGGGGAAGACAAGAGACAAGAAATCCTCCAACAAAAATGTCAGTGGCAGATAGGCACAAACTTTGGATTGAATCCAAGACTAAGCCAATAAATGGTATGAAAAGACTATCTATCTTTCATTGTTTATCATATTGGAATAATCTGTTGATCAATCATTGGCTTGATCCTATGCACATATTTAAAAATGTGGCCGAATCAATATGTAAATACATGGCGGGTGATAAAGATAGTATGCATGTTCGAGAGAACTTACAACTATCAAAAACAAAAAGAGAGTATTGGCCAAAGTTGGGTGCAGACGGAAATAATATCCATAGTATTCCAAGAGCAAATTGGATTCTTAGCAAAAAAGAGTACAACTATGTGCAATCAATTATTTCTAAGATGAGAACACCAACGAATTTCGCTCATTCATTGCGAACATCATTCACAGCAAATGGAAAGCTTCATGGTCTAAAATCTCATGACTGGTTGAAAATGCTTGAATATATATTTCAAATGTGCATTCGTGGTTGTCTAACATAACATCTTCCTGAGACCATTTACAAGCTAGCAGCTGTTGTGAGGTACTTATACATCTTTATGTTATTTGTTTGTTTTTAGATGGATTCATTTGCAATAACAACAAATGACAAAATCAAAAATATATTATATACATGATGTATATGGATATGCAACAAGGAGATTCGCAAGGTGGACGTGCAAAAAAAACATGAAGACATGGTGGAGGCTGTATGTATGCTTGAGAGGGATTTTTCGACTTCTATTTTAGACATACAAGTGCATCTATTGGTGCACTTGGTTCAAGAAGTTGGTATTGTTGGCCTAGTGCACTCCAGGTACAAATATAAAAATTCATGGCTTTAATCGAGCTTACCAATTTGACTAAGGTTCTCATGTTATTTATTTTTTTGTAGGTGGATGTTTTTTTTTGGAAAGGTATATGATAGTCTTGAAAGACTTTGTGCCTCAAAAAGCAAGGCCTGAGGAAGCATGTCAGAGGGTTGGTTAGCACAAGAATCCCTCTTTTATATTTTTGAAGGTTTTCTTCAAATTGATCCATCGTCTCCAAGATAATGGGATGATCTGCAAAGAGACGAGGTCATAGGTGAAAAAGCTCAAGGTATGGGAAGTCTAATGAAATTGACACCTTCTTTACGAGATAAGATCTCTACTTTTATGCTCTATAATTCTGGAGTAATGGATAAATGGTTGGAACTATACGAGCTAGAGAAGAAACAAAGAGCAATGACTAGTAAAAGGCAGCGTAGTAATTGGCGACGTAGAGGCCAATCTTCAAATTCTCGTGACATTGAACCATTACCTAATCAATGCACCATCGAGTGGATGCAAGACGCATTAAAAAATACAAAAGCCAAGGGACAAATCATATCTGACATGGAATGGGAATTTGCTAGAGGATGTGATTGGAAGGTAAGTTTCTTGAATTGATTTTTATCATTTGACATGTTATACAGGTCTAGTAAAATCATTATAAGACTTTTAGCATGATTGCTTATTGTACAAGCTGTGATAAATGTTGCATGATAGTATCGAACATATAGCGCTATGTGGGCATATGGTCGCCATCATTGTGTTGAACGAATCGATGTGAAACGACACACATATGACTGTGGTGTTATGGCATCTTTTCACCAAGAAAGTCGAAGTAGTGCATGAGACCAAAATTCCATTTTTGGAGATCAGCTTGAGTATGTAGGCACAAATCAAGAAATATATGAAGTGCGTTTTGGTGAAAATGGTTCATATTTTTTTTTTTTGATGTGAAATGGTTTAGAATTAATTACAGAGAATCAAATGCAACTATGAAGAAAGATGCTAGTAGATTTTTTGTTATTGATTCAACCAAGAGCTTCTCAAGTTTAGCTTTTCGTTGCTTTCCCCAAGTGGCTCTTCCCTTAGATTGCCTTTTGTAGTTGGATAAGATGCAATCGCAATTCGATGCTAAGCTCAAATCTTTGGAAGATCAACATGCTAAGATTGGCAAAGCAAGTGAGAAGATGGTTAAAATGTTTCATAGCAGAGAAAATGTTTGGTGTGTGATTTGTGTCGAGAATCATACCATGAACAAATGTCCAACAAAGAGACGTATGGAAGATACCTATTGTCATTTGTTCAAACAACACAAGATAGCCTTTTTTTCATTTAAATCTCATATTATCCAGCAAAGATATTCTAACTATGGTTATCAAGAAATTCCTAGATGGAAAGCACCAGATGGTAAGGTTCATGGCCTTGGATTTCTAAAACCACTAGCTTTATTTGCTCCTCCAGTACAACAAGCTCCTCATGCCAATATGATGGAGCCAGAAGTCACAAGTAGCCATGATGATTGGAATTATAATACAGAACAAGATACTAGACCTCTAAAGCAATATGCTATCTATACTGCTGCAAAACAACAACAATTTAGACAATGGGCTATAGGTCCACTGGGTTGCTTTGAATGTGGAGAAAATCACAGAATTGCAAAATGTCCAAATAAAGACAAATTTAATCCTTTTTATCGAGAATGCAGATATGGACATTGCTATAAAGATTGTCTAGCGAGACCAAAATCACCACCTGTAGATAGATCTTTATTTAAATCATGGTTGATTAACTTTGATAAGCAAACATTCTGTTGTTGACGGACTCAAATTGTTACACTTATGTCATGTTGTGGGGTCTAATAGTTTTACCAAGAATTTTGCTGAGACTCTATGTGATGCTAATGTTTGATTTTCCTACTCAACATTAAGGTAGTACTGGCTGTCGGTTATTGAAATATCTATCAATAACCAGGATCTTACGATTCAAAAGCATATAAAGTGTATTAATCTCCAATATTCATCTATTTACCATCTCTGTGAGAACGATAATCTTTTATACTACATTAATTTTATGTAACTAAGGAGAACTCAGCTACGACTAGTATAAAATGAAGTTCTACTGCAACTCTGGCATTTTCCAAGGCTTCTTCTTCTTCTTGTAAGTCTGTAATCCACTGCCGCATATAGTGGCATTTCTTCTTCTCATAGTTGAGATTTGGATAGACTCCAAATATTGTAGGTGAAGACTATTAAAATATTATCTTCCTATCTCGAGTTTGGGGTCATGTCCATGATGATTTCCACTAAAATTCATGTTGTACATAAAAGGAGTGTGAATTGAGCACATATCCTTCTAGTGTAGCTCGGATTTGAGTTAGATAGGTTCAATTATGATGACATGCAGATGTTTAAATAGCATGCAAAGTTTTATTGTATGCATGCAAGCCACATGCAATCAGTGCATGCAACATGCAAAGTAGTTTCAGTGATCTACACATATCTAGGCAGTTTTATGAGTTGACATGTAGTACATGCAACATACATGCATGCAGTTACACGTGGATCTATGGTAGGTGAATTAGTTTGGTTAAGACTTTCCATGCAACTCCACTATAGGAATTCGAGTCTCTCTCATGTAGGAAAAGCTGGGCATGTTTTGCCACATTGTGAATATTGAGATTTTGGTGTTTTGGACTCATTCTCTCTCTCTCTCTCTCTATCCGAGTTTTCTATGCTTGATTTTCTCTCTCTACCCGAGAGCAATCTCTTTTTCCCATACTGAACACTTATAATTATTTCTAGCATTCATTTCTCATCGTGAAGAGTTAGATTTTTTTCATCAGATGTATGCCATTGTGCTCTTGCCTTAGATTTTTCAAGCATATTGTTCTTTGATCAATCTTGTGCAATCACAACACCTCAGTAAGATCCTGTAGGGTGTGTGGTGAAGTTCACACGTGCTAGAAACTTCACATGGTATCAGAGCTTCATGCTTTGAAGAGGTGAGGGTGTATACATTATATCATCAGTGTTTTTGCTTGCAGGAACTCGGATTTTGGAGAGAGATTCAAACTCACTGAGAAACAAGCAATCTGTGGATCATAAGTGGATCAAATCAAGGCTGATCTGATCTAGCGGAGCTCTGTACAGATAGAGAGCTCACACGTGTGAAATCAGCCCTCATTAATGAGTGCTACTACTCAAGGAATGATCCAAATTTGATGTTCTATAGCTTGTTGGATAAGTATTGAAGAGTAGAATGTGTTGCTCATATTTCTAAATCAATTTGATTTGGTTTTAGAAGAATTTTAGGCAATCAGAGAGTCTGAGAGAGTACTCAACTTGTGGGATATGCCAAAGTGAGCACACATCTATTTTTTTCACCATTTTCATCAATTTTCACTTTCAATCAAGTAGAATTGGATAGAAGTGAGTGTTCTAAGGTCTTAGACTATTCATTTCACACATATTACTGTGTTTGAGTTGAAAGTAAGCTCCTAGAGAGTTTATCAGTAGTTTGAAACTCGTGGGAGAGATAGACTACTTGCTTGCATGTGCTTCTTCTTTTGTGACTGAAGCAAGATCCAAATTCAAGATAGATTGATTTTCTGTATTTTCATAGGGTGGATCAACATCTCTGTTAGATCCTAGATTGAGATATCAAGCAACATCCTTTCAGCTCCATTTTTTATCATTACTAGAATTTCTCACCAAGAAGATGTCTTCATCTGGTTCACATTTATTAGAGAACAGTGAGAGATTAACATCTTTCAATTATGCAATCTGGAAGACCAGAATGGAATCATTGTTGATTCTACAAGATGTAACTGATATTGTGAGTGGAGCTGAAGAAGAACCTGCTGCACCTAATGAAACTGCAGCATTCCACAAAAGAACCAGAATTGCCCTTCATTTTATAAAGATGAATGTTACTAGTGAAGTGTTAAAGAGATTAGTACATGCACCAGTGCCAAGGAAGCTTGGGATACTCTAAAGACAATCTATGAAATCAAAAATACTTCTAGATTGCTTATACTTAGAAACCAAATATTTCTAAGTTATCAAAGAATAGATGAGAGTGCTTCATCATATGTCATGAGAGTTAAGGGTCTTCATCAAGAGTTAGCTGGTATTAGTGATGCTCTTAAGGACACTAAACTTTTTCAAGTCGTCCTAAATGGACTTAGAGATGAGTATGACAATATTGTGCAGAATTATGCTATCAGGGAGGATCTTCCATCCTTGGAGACACTGCAAGGTGTTCTCATTGCTGTGATCTTCCCTGAAGATCAGAAGTTTAACTTTGATGATGCACGGACCAAGGAGACTCATGCAAGATCTACAATCATCAATCTTGATGTTGTTCAAGAAGAGGTGAGGCCGAGGCTTGAGGAGGAGCAAATTCAAGCTACCACACCCAGAAAATCTACACGAGCAAGATCTGAGCCAAGGAGACTCACATATGATGAAGAAGGAAGGCAAGTGGACGGTGAAACTTCCTATCATGCACTTTTTATATCAGATGAAGAGCCTAAGAATGTCCAAGAAGATTTTCAATCCAAGGAGTTGGTTGAAGCAATGACCGAAGAATTTGAAGCCTTGATGTCAAATAACACATGGGAGCTTGTGGAGCCACCAAACAACATGCATGTGATTGGATGTAAGTGGGTATTCAGAATCAAGTATAATCATGATGGATCTATCAAGAAGTATAAAGCAAGACTTTGTGCCAAAGGCTACTCACAGATCAAAGGTCTTGACTATGAAGACACCTTTGCACCAGTTGCAAAGATGGCAACAATTCGAATACTCGTCTCTCTTGCATGTTTTCACAAATGGAGTGTGTTCCAGCTTGATGTTTCTAATGCATTTCTCAATGGTTACCTTGAGGAGGAGATTTATATGGAGCAGCCTACAGGTTTTGTGAAGGAAGGTGATGAATCAAAAGTTTGTCTTTTGTTCAAAAGTTTGTATGGACTGAAACAGGCACCCAAGGTCTTGGTATGCAAGGCTCAATTCCTATCTCATATCACTCGGATTTTGGCTAAGTGAATATGACCCTTCTCTGTATTATAAGTTTGTAGATAACTTTGTAATTATTCTTCTCATCTATGTAGATGATATCATTCTTTGTGGAAACAATGAGAAGTTAGTTGAAGAAACTAAGCATGCACTTGGTACTGAGTTTAAGATGCAAGACTTAGGAGTTCTTCACTATATTCTAGGCCTTGAAATAGATTTTTGGAAAGGTCATGCATCTATAAGCCAAAGTAGATATGCACTTTCCATGCTCAGGAAATTCCATATGGAAAACTGTAAAGGCATAGATACACCTATGGAGCACACTATAAAAGTTCCTATTAAAGATGATGAAAAATCCTTTGAGGACATCACTCTTTATAGGAATCTTATTGGCTCACTTATTTGGTTAACAGTGACTAGGCCTGATCTAAGCTTCTGTGTTCATAAGCTAAGTTAACACATGTAGGATCCAAAGTTATATCATTGGAAGTTGTCTAAAAGAGTCTTGAGGTATATATCTTCTACCTTGGATTATGGACTATACTATGAAGACAAAGATCTGACTTTGATTGCTTTTTTAGATTCAGATTTTGCGGGGGACAAGTTGGATAGAAAATCTACAAGTTCTTACACTATATTTCTTGGAGAAAATTTGGTTTCTTGGCTATCAAAGAGGCAGGCAACTATTTCTTTATCATCTTGCAAAGCTGAATACAAACCTTTGACAACCACAACAAAGGAGGTTTTATGGATCAAAAGGCTACTTTGAAGCTAAAGTGTTATGCTCTTGTCTTAGATTTTTCAAGCATATTGTTCTTTGATCAATCTTGTGCAATCACAACACCTCAGTAAGATCTTGTAGGGTATGTGGTGAAGTTCACATGTGCTAATAACTTCACAGTAGGTAGATCAATAACTGGTATAGATTTTGCAAGTGTTGGTTCCGTAGCAACTTATTTCTATTTTGATCTCTTGTGACAACCATAACTGGTGTAGATGGATTAATGGATTTCCTTGGAATAGAGCTAACTGCTTGCTTGGTTTGACTCAAAGACAATCATTTTTCCACATTCAAATCTATGAACTATTGAAGCACTACTCAAACTGTCAATCCATGTCAACAGTGAATGTTAGCATCGACATTATAAATGGGGTTCGAGGATAAATTGGATCTCTCTTCCATAAAGGTTCCACAACTTTCTTCTAAGTTAAAGACTCTAAATTTTATCACATTGGACATACCCAACAGACTGACAAAGGTTCTTATCATGCTAGGTCTATCCATCTGATATCTCACAATAGAACATATGATAGTCTGCTGGTTATGTTCTTCCATTAAAGTATATTTCTTCCATTAAAGGACATTTGACTGTAAGAAATTACACTAGCGAGAAAGCGTTAATGTTCATTCTTAAACAACAAGCAATGTTTAGTTCATTAGCAATTGAATCTTGTGTGACATTAAGAAATGAACAAAGGATCAAAGATCACAATCCACTCAATTCATCTATTGTGTACGATGGAACATTGAAGAGTCATATTTACATGCACTCTCAATGATAGAATAAAGTAAGACACAATCTCTCGATAATACATTATAATAAAAACGAGATACATATATGTACATTATAATAATAATGAGCTACATATGAGACACACACCCCTTTATGAAAGAATGCATGACATTCTATAAAATAAAAGCTTATCTAGTCTAAACCAATGAAATGTTGACATGTGTATTAGTTGTTGAGTTGGTACTTTGTCAAGTCATTCTAAACTAATTACATGATTAGACATGTAAAGTCACAACTATAGTAAGAGTCACGAATGCTCCAACTGGATTATAGAATATTCAAGATTCAGTGTTATCCATTTATAAGGACAATGTTGCTTCATATGTTCTTCATTAAAGTATATTTATTCACAGGATTTTCGATTTACTTCCTTCGACATGCATTTCTTCATATAGTGGTTCTTTAGTCCTCTTATATATTTGAATTCGGTTAAGTAAAGTCTCATATATTCCTGTATTCATCTTTATGGCTTTACCATGGTATCACATGTACCCCTCCTCAAATGTGAGGTGCCCTCGCAAACATTGAGGTTTGAACATATATCAAATAACACAGATATTTTTTCATTCAAGAAACATTCAGCATTTCATAAAGAAAAACATAACAAAGAAAGATATTTCTTCAATAAATGAATAAAATATATGTCTACGCTTCATCATCAAAATTGTGAGAAAACTCACATACATATATAATGGATGGGACTAGCTCAAGGTAGATCAGCCCCTCAAATCTTATTGGTCCACTTCTAAGAGTAGTATCTACCAAAATATTGACATTTTGCATGTTGAGAAATGTAACTTTAACTACATTTTTTCTACATGTGTCACTATCTAGAATACATATGTACAAATGTTCATGCATGTGCCAATACAAGTCTTAGTTTGCTTTGCATGTCACATTTGGCAAACTAAACTTTATGCATGTGAAGTGACTCGAGTTTCTACTAGGCCACATTTGACTTTTTCACATTCTACAACTACATGCATGATGATGGAAAACTTCATCAACCCCAAAAAGTCAAGATAGATGGCTTTTTTGTTTTCAACACTCCTCCTAAAAAGCTATCTATTTGACTTAAACATTGATCTTGGAATTAATCCAAGGTTGGACCTATGCTTGATGAAGGAGCTTTTGCTCAAAGGTTTGGTGAGTAGATCGGCAATACATGGTGATGTGTCAATATGCCCCCAAATAGATCAATGAGCTTCTCTCTCACGAAATGGTATGCAACTTTGATGTGCTTGCTCCTTGCATGAAATAATTGGATTGTTGGCAACGGCTTAAGCCAAAATATTATCACACTTGATCATTGGTAGATCATCTTCCTTGATAGTCTTTAGCTCCAAAAGTAATCTTTTGATCCATAATAGCACTTCTTTTGTTGTAGTTGTAAGTGCTTTATATTCGGCTTCACATGATGAGATAGATATGGTATCTATCTTTTTAGAAAGCCAATATATTAGATTTTCACCAAGATATATGACATATGCACTCGATCCACTTTGTCACTAGCAAAATCTGAGTCTAAGTAGCCAATGATCGATAGAGCTTCACTCTTGTAGAACAAACATAATCATAAGTTGAAGATATGTACCTTAGTACCCTTTTGGCCATTTTTTGATGATGAATTGAAGGATCTTGCATTGATTGGCTCAATTTATAAACACTAAAACTCAAATCGGGCCTAGTTATTGTAAGCCATATTAAGGAGCCAATAAGACTCCCAAAAAGGGTGATGTCTTCGAAGGATCTTTCATCTCCCTTATTAGGATGTTTTGCATATTGCTCCATAGGAGTATCTATGCTCTTACAATCTATCATATTAAACTTTTTTAACATTGAAAGAGCATACTTAGATTATAAAAGCTTGATCATTATGAAAGTCATATCTCTAGGCCTAATATGTAGTGGATTTCTCCGAGATCTTGCATCTTGAATTCACTTCAAAGTGAAACTTTAGTTTCTTTAATTAAATTGATACAAATTCCACTTAGGATAATATCATCAACATAAACTAGAAGAATGACAATATCACTAGCATAAAACTTCAGATACATGGAAGGATCATAGTCATTTAGGATAAATCCTAGCGAAACAAGGAAGAATTGAGTCTAGCATACCATGATCTTGGTGCTTGCTTAAGTCCATAAAGACTTTTAAATAGCAAGAAAACTTTGGACTCATCTTTGATGAATCCTTGAGGCTGTTCCATATAGATTTCTTTTTCTAGATATCCATTTAGAAAAGCATTTGAGACATCTAATTGGAACACCTTCCACTTGGACATCCTTTGGCTCTTCATGTGATATGAATAGGCATAATTAGTGGAGTCAAGATCCACTTGCTTGCCTTTGTCAACATATGAGAGCCTCTTAGGCCCGAATCTTTCACTCAAGGATCTTCTAGGTGAGAAAATGTGAGGTGACTCCTCGAATATCGTCCCAACTCTTCATGATTGTCTTCAAGAGAGATAATAGGAGATGCACTTTGAGATGCCTTGATCTTGGCATCATCCAAGTTTGAATTTTTGATCTTCATGAAATGTGACATCTCTACTCTCAATTGTCTTTGAGGTATTGGGAATAAAGATTCTATATGCTTCTTGTTGGATGAATTGATAAAAATGCAGCAAAAATAATCCCATTCGATCCTAAAAATGATGGAGAAAGTGTTGATTTCACACGCGTGGGCTGTCCACAACATGTACTTGTGATCTCCTAAGGTTTGTAGATGCACCAAGATCAAGACTAGATTGAGATTCAAAATCTATCTTTGATTCTATGGAAAAAACACACTACTACATGCATTCAATCACTTCCAACTCTCACTCACACGTGTGGGAAGTGTTCCAAAAATAGTCTAAGGAAAAACAAGCTGCTCTCCTTGGGTAGAGAGAGAAAATCATCATGAGCTCTCGAGTAGTAGAGAGAAAGCTAGAAAACCAATTACTCACAAAATCCACTCAATCTCAAAATCAATTAGATCCAAATGAGAAGTTACAATGATACTAGTAGATCCACGAGCTACCACTATGCTTAACTATGATTGGACCACACTTTTGCCACCTCTTAATCCTATTGGACCATTGTTCCATTCACCTCTAAACTCTATTGGACCATTTTCAAGCAAACCTCAAATTTTATTGGAACCCTCAAGGTTTCATTCTAAATCCTATTGGACCTCTTAAATTTTAATCAAACAAAAGAATTACACTTGTCTACACTCTAATTGGCACGAGTTTAGCCTCTTACTCTATTTTGGCTAAATAGTGGCATTACAAGTGGAAATGAGTAATTTGCCATCTATGCCAAATTTTGGTCCTATCAACATCCTACACCTAGATGCTTGATATAAAAAAACATAAGACCCCTATATCTAACATAGATAATCTTTTTCAATTCTTCACACTCCTCCTAAAAAAATATCTATAAAGATTTGGGCATTGATCTTGATATAACTCCAACATTAGATCTATGCTTGATGAAAGCACTTTTGCTCAAAGGCTTGGTGAGTAGATCGGCAATACAAGAGGACGAGTTGACATGCTCCAAATAGATTTCTCCTCCAATAAGCTTTTCTCTCACAAAATGGTGTGCCACTTCTATATGCTTGCTTCTTGCATGAAATATGAGATTATTGGCAAGAGCTTGGGCCGAGATATTATCACACTTGATCATTGGTAGATCATATTCCTTGATGCACTTTAGCTCCAATAATAATCTCTTGATCCAAAGCACCTCTTTGGTGGTTGTAGTAAGTGATTTGTACTCGGCCTCACATGAAGAGAGAGATATAGTATCTTGCTTTTTGGAAAGCCAGGATATTAGATTGCCTCCAAGAAAAAATAGTGTATGCACTAATAGACTTTTGATCCATCTTGTCACTTGCAAAATCCGAATCCGAGTAGCTAACAATGGATAGATCTTCACTTTTATAAAGTAGACCATAATCACAAGATGAAGACATATCTTAGAATCCTCTTGGCCATCTTCCAATGATGAATCTTAGGATCTTGCATAAATTGACTCAATTTGTGCACACAAAAACTTAAATCGGACCTAGTAATGGTAAGCCAAATCAAGGAGCCTACAAGACTCCTGAAAGGTGTGATGTCCTCGAAGGATATTTCATCACCTTTATTAGGATCTTTTACAATTTGCTCCATTGGAGTATCTATGCTCTTAGAATTTCATATGGAATTTTTTCAACATAGAGTGAGCATATCTAGATTGGCATATAAAAACATGATCTTCATAAAAAACAATCTCTAGGCCTAGGATGTAATGTATTTCTCCTAGATCTTGCATTTTAAACTCACATCCAAGTGCTAGCTTAGTTTCATCAACTAGCTTGATACAACTTCCACAAAGAATAATGTCATCAACATAAATTAGAAGAATGACAATATTACTATCAAAAAACTTTAGATACATGGAAGGATCATAGTCACTAAGAGTAGATCCTAGTGAGATAAGGAAAGAATTAAGTCTTGAATACCATGATCTTGGTGCTTTCTTGAGTCCATAAAGACTTTTGAAGAGCAAGCACACTTTGGACTCATCCTTGATGAATCCTTCACATTGTTCCATATAGATCTCCTCCTCAAGATCACCATTTAGAAAAGCCTTGGATACATTTAATTGGAACACCTTCCACTTAAAGAGACAAGCAAGAGAAATAAGAATTCTTATTGTCACCATCTTTGCAACGGTTGCAAAGGTCTCCTCATAATCAAGGCCATGGATTTGAGCAAATCCTTTGGCACATAATCTTGCTTTATACTTGTTGATGGTGCCATCATGATTGTTCTTGATCCGAAATACCCATTTGCAACCAATCACATGCTTGTTGATCAATGCATCATACTCTTGCTTCATGGCATCATACCACTCCTTGGTATTGAGTGCCTCTTGCACATTCTTTGGCTCTTCATGAAAGACATAAAAAACATAATTAGTGGAATCAAGATCCACTTGTTTGCCTTTTTCAACATATGAGAGCCTCTTAGGCTCGGATCTATCTCTCATGAATCTTCTTGGTGAGAAAATTTAAGGAGAATCTTCTTCAATTCTCGACCCCATCACATCATTATTGTCTTCAAAATCAGTAATAGGTGATGCATCCATAGACTTCTTGATCTCGGCCTCTTCAAAAGATGAATGTTGATCTTCATGAAAGACAACATCTCTACTTTCAATAACTTGAGAAGTAGAGAGTACAAAGACTCTATAGGCCTTTTTGGTGGATGAGTATCCAACCATGATCCCTTTGCATGCACTAGGATCTTCCTTCTTCCTTGTTTCCAAGGGAATATGGGCAAAGCATATGCATCCAAAAACTCTAAGGTGATCAACCTTAGGCTTCTTCAAATATAAGATTTCATATGGTGACTTTCCTCCAAGAGCTATATGTGGGAGCCTATTGCAAAGATAATTTGCACAATTAATGGCTTCTCCCAAAAATCTTTGGGCAAAGATGCCTCTATTCTCATAGATTTTGCACATTCACATAGAGATCATTCTTTCTCTTGGCCACTCCATTTTGAGATGGAGAATAAGCAAGAGAGAATTCTCTTTTAATGCCTTCAAGCTCACAAAAATCATGAGATTTATTGGAGATATATTCACCACCTCCATCACATCTAAGAGCTTTAATCTTGAATGAGAATTGCTTCTCTACCTAAGCTTTGAGAATAAGGAAATGATCAAACACCATAGATTTAGAAGCAAGAAGATATATCCAAGTGAATCTTGTGAAATCATCAATGAAAGTAACAAAACAAGTGGCTCCTCCCTTGCTTATAGTTGATGAGAAATGCACATCCGAGTGGATTAACTCCAAAGGATGCTTGCTTTTGATAAAAGATCTTGTACATGGCTTTTTGTGAGATTTAGCAGTAGCACAAGCCTCACAAGGCTTGATCTTATTGGAGAATGACTTTGGCAAGCCAATAGCTTTGGCTCTTTGATCATAGAGAGCATGGATTTGTAGTTGGGATTTCCCAACCTCCTATGCTATAATTCCTCCATAGAGAGCTTGTTCACAAGAGCAACATTGAAAGAATTCACATATTCATTTGGATCTAGTTTATAGATGCCTCCAAATCTAGATCCTAATGCAAGTATCTCATCATTCTTCTTGATAGTACAAGTATCAACATTGAATTTTACATCAAGGCCATTATCAAGCAATTGGCCAACACTAATGAGATTCTTAGTAAGCTTAGGCACATAAAGCACTTTAGAACAAGAAAGAACTTTAGAGGATGCAAGCTTTAAGAAAATGTTCCCTATGCCTTCAATAGGACATTCAAAATCATTTGTAGTGTATATTGATTTCTTGACTCCATCATAAGGTGCAATAGAAGAGAAAGAATCCTTGGAGCTACACATATGCGAAGAGGCTCCACTATCAATATACCATAAGCCGTCCTTCTTGAAATGAGTGGATGAGAAGCTAGAGAACATAAAAGATCCCTCTCCATCACTTGCAATAGTAACTTCCTTCTCATTGGTGATGTTGGATTGCTTGAGTTGATTCTTCTTCTTGAAGTAATTGGTGGCATAATGGCCTTTCTTGCCTCAATAGAAGCACTTGATCTTCTTCTTCTTGAGCTTGGATGATGAAGCATTAGAGGAATCATCTTCCTCCTCATCTTTGTCTTTGGATTTGGCTTTGTCCTTGCTTGA